>OZ038395.1:30886050-31446050 GCA_964036045.1 Eutreptiella sp. 'Long Island Sound 2002' | reverse complement strand
CGTGCCCCCCGCCCCCTCCTGTCTCCCTAGGTGGGCCGGCGGCTACTAAAGCCAACGATGCCCCGCCCACCACCTTCCCGCCACCCGGCAACAACCTTGACGGCTGCAGTGGCGGCTGCGCTGTGGGGAGGGGGACCCTGTGACCACCCTCCCCCCAGTCCTTCCCCTCCGTTGGACCGGCGGCCGATGCAGCCGGCGGTAGCCCCTCGCCCCCTCCCGGTAGGGGGCTCGAGCCCCCGCACTGCTCTGTGTGGGGAGGGGGGAAGACCCTCAGCCCTATTTGCTCCACCTATTGGAGGGGCGAGACTGTCCCCTCCCCCAGCCCCTTGGGCCGGTCACGGACTTCCTTCCCCACCTTGGCCTGCACAGCCGGCAGGGCCCCTCCATTTACACTATTTGTGGGCCGTGCCAGTGGCCCCCTCAAGAAAGGTGGCGGAGCCACATCGCCTCCCCTCCCTTGCCCCTGTGGTCTATCCCTCCCCGGCTAATACACATCCGGGAAGAGGAGACCTGCTTGGCCCCTTGCATCCGCCCCTCCTGCTGCTACATGCACATCATGAGGATAGCCGGCCCCATGCCATATACCCGATAGACAAAATGCGTCGACATCCTACATAATCCAGTCAGACAGCACACGGGCACCCCTCAGACATGTTGGCCACTGGTTCAACGGCCCCAATGTCGGTAGGGTCGCAGCTGCTGCAAGAACCCGGGGGACCAAGTGTTGCATGTTGCCGTCCATTGCGGGCAGTCCCATATAATGTGACTCTCCGTCTCCTGCACCTGTCCCGGGCAATAAGGGCACACTAGTGACGGCCGCGTGTGCTGCCCGCCCGCCCTAGATGCCAGCCACGTGGCCCTAGTTGGAACAGCCCGCGTAGCACGGAGAGGTCCATCTCACCTCAGAACTTTGCAAGCCACACACGGCAGGCCCGCCTATCAATGGCGCCCGCCAAGCCCCCAAAGGTGTGGGGGTCGCTAGGCCTCCACCTACAGTACTGAGTTGTGCAAGACGACCTCTAATGTAGTGCCGCAGCAGGGCCCAGTCTTCGGCAACCATGTCCAGCGCTTCGTGTTGGCCTAGGACTACCCACTCCTACTAGTAGCCCTATGGTCCCCATGCCAGCGCCCGCGCCGCCCGCAGTGCCCAACCCACCAGGCCGGTGAGGGGCGGCGCCTCTCGGCACTCCTAGATGGCTTGCAGGAGCACTTGTGTTGCCCCTAGGACCTGTGCCACTTTGGCCAGCAAGCCGAGCTTGTTGTACTGTGTCCTCATGACGGGCGACGTCCTAGGGCACACCGATAAGAGACGATACACTACCTCCTTGGCCCTCCCCGGCCTCGTGGGCCCCCAGATGGCCCTCGCTGTTTGTGTCTCCAACCGCGCCGTCGATGACACAAGTGTTGGCCAACTCCACACCATGTAGGGTGATCGCCAATGCCAGGGACCCCGCCTCGGTTGACCTCCGGTGGAACCTGGAGAGTTGCGGCATGTGACTAGGCACACTCGCACCCCGCTCCATTTGCCGCTTAGGTGCCCCACGTTCCAGTCGTATCTGGATGCCAATCCCCAGCCGGCAGAATTCCTCTTCCACGGGTATGGGGGCGCCAAGGAGCTGCATCGGAGCCACGCGCCCGTCCTCCAACGTCCAAGTGGCCATATTGACTTCTTGCCTGGTGAGCTTAAGCCATTGCTCAGTGGCCTCGCCAGCCGCTGCAACGCATCGGCATCAGGCGCCACCGCCTCCGTGTCGTGAGGGTACCCAGCGGCGATGTTGCCTCTAGACCTTGTGGCAGGAGGACAACGTCCTCCGGGTGGTTTTCATCCCGAACCTACTAGAGGCGGCAAGCCCTTGGTGGTCACAACTACATGCTTGCGCAAGCTGTCGATTTCTGCCTAAATACTCCCATCAAGGCGTTGATCAGGACAACGGACAACGGGCGGCCTTGTGGATATCGTTGGTCGCCTTCCACAGCCCCCAAGGCCGCCTAATAGTTTGCACGCCCGCACCAGCTAGGCATACATGGCCTCCATTGCTCTCTGCACCCCAAGACAAACTCCAAGGTGCGCACGGACCTTGAACACAATGCCTTGCGGCAATAGAACATTTCAAGTAATCAAGCCCAGCACCGGAAATCAACCACCCCTTCAAGCGCCCGAGTTCCAGCGGCAACTAGGTAACCACAGCCCGATTGGGAAAGTGGGGGTGTTAAGCTTGCAAAGCACTGACATCACTGATTGGCCTCCAGCCTGGAGTATGATTTTTCTGAGTGCCCTCTTGAATCCCCCCACCTCCGGAGCACTTGCTAGCGAGCACCCTAGCATGACAACACCACCTTTGCCACCAATCCGCTCAATTTCGTGATTTCGAGTCAGAAGTCCACGATATCGGATCCCGGCAGCCGTAGCGTTGCAGGTGGGCCGGAAGCCGACCGCCAAGGGGTGTGCCCACCTCTCCTATCATTCCATCACCTCCTTCAGGCGCACTCCGGCCAACAACCGGTAAACCACCAACATGACCGTGAGCGGGCGCATATTGAAGGCCCCTAGCGGGCCTTTCTTGTGGACTAGCACGGTGTAAACGCGCGCAAGCACCCTGCCCATTGGCGACTCAGCTCCACCAAATTGAGGAGCGCAGCAAACCATTGCATGAGTGTCGGCGGCATGGACCTCGTTGGTTGTACGGACCAACCATCAAGGCCGAGGGACAGGCGCATCGCCCTCGCCCAGACGGCGCAATGGGCGCTCCCTAGTTAGCAGCTTACCGACCACGGGGACACACCACATGTGATGCCCGTACACCTCCATGAACAGGTCCACAATTGCTTCTAGCCGATTTGCATACTTGCGGTTGATGGGCCCCTAGGCCTGCTGAAGCAGCCCGTCCATTTCAGGGTCATGGGCCATCGCCGTGCCGTCGTGCCCAGGCAAAAACACAACGGGCGGTGCCACTTCATCCCCACGCACCCACCTGCAGATAGAGCCCTGTTCCGTGGTCCTTGCCTCGTCAAGCCACTACCTCCAAGTGCACAAGAGCTCCTACTTTTGCTGCCGAGTGACCAACTGTTCGTTCGCACAGAGCCGCCCCTGCAAACCATCAAGAATTGCCCCCCACAACCGCGACCCCCGGTCCACTAGGATGAGGTAACCCGCATAGTCCGGAGCCAAGTCTCGCTAGCGTCGCAATCGGGTCTCCGCCACATTAGATGCTTGTTGAAGTGGCCGAGGCTAGGGGCCTGGCCGCGCTCGCATCCACGCCAGTTCGCGCTCCAACCCCCGGAGAGCCCCTTGGGCAGCGTGGATGCACGCTAGAGGGCACGTGACCGGCGCCCCGGACGAGTTGTGCTGTTGTGGACATAGTTGTGCAAAGTGGATGAGCCGGGTGGTGTCCCTGCCCCGTTTCTTCTTCTCTGGGGCTATAGCGGTAGCGGGCAGTCCAAAAGGATGTCCTTCACGTCCAGCCCAGGTATGCAGAGTGCCAAGAGGACCTCTTGCGCCGCCCAAGACCAGAAGCCCCGTGCCGCATCCACATCCGCTGACTACAAAAGGTGGAGCCACCGCGGTGTCAAAGGCCCAAGCATGGCCCCCACAAGTGCGGCAAGCGGCTCAGCGTCAATGGGGGGCATCTGCAGTTGCGGCAACCGCACGGGGCGCTGCACGTGTTGGCTAGGGAGGGGCATGCACGGCCCAAAAACCACCGGTGTCCGGTGTCCTAGGAATCCGTCCCCTAGCAGCGCTCATGCCTGATTGGCCAACAACACCGTGTGGACGTCAACCAGGCACCCATCAATGTGTGACAGGCGCGTGCCTAGCAGGCTCAGTCGTGGCAGAGGGGGCTACACGCCTCCACCATTGCCAACTGTTGATCCAAGTCTACGAGCCGCCGACTGGTGAGAGCTAGGGACTGGTGATGTTGGTGCTAGCTCCCTCAGCCGCCCCCGGGTTGTAGCAGACGCCTGCCACCTTCCAACTCGCTTGTAGCCTTGCATGTTCAAGCGGCAGGAACATGGACACTTCCAAGCGCCGCTTGCTCCTCTCGCCAACAAGCGTGGGAGATTGGGCTAGTGTGCCTAGCACCAAGGCCACCTAGAGGTGCCTCCGGGCCTCTTGTTGTTGGTGTTGTTGGCCTCTTCTTGCCGTAAGCCACGGCTGTGTGCCCATGGAGATAGTGCAGTGCAGCGTGCAGCCTGCGATCTCCTGCTCGCTCCGCTTGAAGCCGTGAGACCACAAGACCGACGACCAGTTGACAGTATGTGAGGGCTGCCCTTGGTCAGCACCACCGTGTGAAACTCCATCACGGCCTCATGCTCCACCAATGTGAGCGCTATACAATTGTGGGCGTCACACAATGTCAAACCCACAATGACAAGCTTCACACACTCGTCCACATGCTCGCAAGCAAGCCACTCCAACGGTGCCTTTCGGGGGGGGGGGGGGTTGCTCAAAGCTAGCCAGCTGCAGTGTTGCGTCATCTCGTTACCTTAGGGCTTTGCAGCGTGAACCGCTATGACACCTGCGACGAGCACCATGAGCGTGTGGGCAATGGGCTGTGGAGGGGGGGGGGGGCGACCTTGCACGCCCCTGGTACTGGCTGAACCACAACAAACGTGTTGGAGCGCCTTGCAGCCGCTGCCCTTGGAGGCTCCATCCACTGTTGGGTATGTTGGTCCCGACGTGTCACGTTGGATTGCCCCGCGCCCTCCTCGCGCGCCCGCCTTTTGATAGCACGCCTAATGGTGGCTCCATGCAAGTCCAACCAACTGCATATTTGCATGTTTCACATCCTCTACAGCCCATGCCGGCTGCACCACCACAGGGGCTTGCGGAAGGAATTGAGCCTCATCCGCCACGTTGCGGGAATTCAAGCAGAGGCACCTAGGCGTACTTTCTTTTGACTTCTTGACGCTCAAGGTGTACTCGGGAGAACGCCGGAAAGCAGAAGGTCCGTTTATGCATAGTACGGGTGCACCAGGAAGCTGGGTGGACGTGAGGTCGCGGCAACGTACAAGGCACCCAACCCTGCGTGATATATGCCTATGGCCGCTACCCTCCCACACGCAGCGGGGAGAGTGGCCCCCGCCCACCCTGCGTGCCACATTGGCACCAACTACTTGCTATCTTGCCAGTTTCTCTTGCTGCGGGGCGGGCGCGGCTTCCCACATGCCATGTGCTTGGCGGCCATGCCCTACTGCCGGCCTCGCGGCGGCGCCACCGGCTAGTCCTCGAATAGGGGCAAGGACTCATTGCTGTGCCTGCTCAGTTGGGTGCCTCTCCATGGCGGCCCTCAAGGCAGGCAACTCCTCCTTCAGGTCGCCGATGATCTTCAAGAGCTCGGTGTTTTGTCTCTCCGGCAAATCAATGGTCCGTTGGTCCCCCGAGACCGGCGACGGCCACACGGTGCCTTCTCGGCCGCCTATAGTGCGTGCACGCAGCGCCCACTGCGTGGACTGCCGCTAGGGCTGCGCCCCCGAATCAACCCACGCAAGGAGCGCGGCTAAGACCCCCGGTTCATAGGTGGGCCCATAAGGTGGTGTGAGAGAACATTTGAGTGCATGGGAATTAATTTGCCGCATGCTACGACTCGGTGCTTCATGTTCTCTACTTCCATACATGGATATGGCATGGGTTGTGTAGCCACATTGCCCCTCTCTCCTTCACTAACCCAATACAACATGGGGTACACAGCGATATTACACCTCTCCAATCGGGACAAGCATGGGCGCAACTGCCAGTTGGACGATGTTCTTGATTATGAGGTTGGTCCACATGATGGGGCAGAGAAGGGATGCTTTCTATGAAGGTCTAGGCGGCCTTTCTATGAGGGTAGGTCTTGGAGTTGCACGCTATGTAATTGCCCAAAATAGTGCACACCATGTTCACACCGTGCACCCATTCCCACCAGGCCCCATCACTGCCCTAGACTTTTGTGTATTTCATCCCCTTCATGCATGAAATGAAGGATTGTATCCCACATTCAATGAACACCTATTCTCAAAGTACGGAGCATTGTGTGGGTCATTGACATTGGGTGGCTGCATGGACCAACTAGGTGTAACAATATTTCCCTTGGGCTCATGATGGTCATGCCAATGCTTGGAGATAGGGGTTGCCCCAGTATGCCCATAAGCAAAGAATGGCCCAAACCCTCCAATTTTGGAGCGCTAAGAGTTTCAAAGGGCCAATGGGAGCTTCCACAGCCCCATAGAGGATTTCGAGCTATGGAGCAATATCCTAGTTTCAAAGCAGGGTGGGGTGCTCTTAGTAGCTTAGGCAGAGAAACAACATCCCCAGATGGGGTCATACTCTCGCCCAAAATGTGTCATTGCATGCAACCCGGTTCCAACTATGAAATAAAATACATTTCTCCACAGGGGTTTGTCAGGTCGAGGCACATTGGACATCACAGCACCATTTCTAGTGGTGTGTGTAGCACCGGTGTGGACTGCACATTGCAGCTTTGCGGCTTGCTCACCAAATGCTAGATATCTTCCTAACTATACTAGATGTTATGATTAACCCTGGCAAATTTTTTGCTACCCTGCAAACGTTTTCATCACAAGTTGTTGGCTGGGGGGAGGGGGGGGGGGGGCTGCGATACTTAAAGCCCCCCCTTTAATATCACGCGCGTGATATTATTTTGGTGCGTGATATTATTTTGGACGTTATATTATTTTGACCACCCCCCTGTCTGCGCACCAGATGTTTGTTGTGATGGTTCCTGACTCTGAAGTTCCGTTTCTTGTTGATGTCATTGAGGCACAGCAGCATGATGAGCTTGTTGTTGAACACGTTTTTGAGGCTGTGACGGATGATGACCCAAGCTGCCCCAGCTGCAAAGCCTAAGCCGAAACCCAAGGCAGCAGCAGGCCAGTTGTCAATGGCCCTTCTTGGCACCAAAATAATTGCTCTAACTCTCAGCACCCATATCAGCACCTAGCACACCAGGCACATTGTTGGATAGGACAGCGAGCACGGTCACGACCTCATGAGGATGTTTGTTGAGTAATTGCATCACCAAAATAGTCGCTCGCAGACTATATGGGCCAAAAAAAAAACATTTCTCTCGCCATTCAGCATCCCGGGGCAGACTGATCACTATGGTGATTCCTCGAAGGGAATCTGGTCCGGCGCCTGATGTCCAGACGGCAGCCCCCTCAACATCACGTGCACCCTTGAAGCAGCACACTGCTCGCATGGCCCGACAATGGCCCTGACATGGCACCAACCGTATATGGCAGTGAGGGCGCTATTTGGGAGCAAAAGTTACTTCACTTTGTGCAATGTATCCAGGTGTGGGCCCAGTTGGTGTCTGTCCGGCACTGTGTTTGAGAGTCTCCGTGCAGAGCACTGACTTACCACACGGCTTCACCACAATACATGGCACTCCACACGCAGCGCCACACCCTCCGTTGCCCTCCTTCGGGCCAGATACACACAATGGTCCCGTCGCTGCAGCCGAATTGCATGGATTGCAATGCCCGGGTACGCTGGCTGTGGCATCAACGTGCGATTCTCGTTCCACTGTGACGTGGAATATATAATATCCCTCACATCTCCCTCTGGACCAAGAGCACACGACACCGGCCACTGCCGTGGTATTCATACAAGCACTGTTCGTGGGGTGGCTGCATGTTCACCTTTTTGCGGCCCTGCGACCAGGAGTAGGGCTGTCCTTCATCAAATCAAAGTGCTGAGCTCAGTTAGACATGAGTTTCAACACGACGCCGGCCGACCAGCAAGTTCTGCCGGTTAACCAACGACGGCTATAGTTAATCAACCGCAATTATCCCAGCGAAACCTCCGCCGCCCTTGGTCAATGGGACACTTGATTGGAAAAATTGACGTAACGCAGAAAGCCGGGCTACTGGCTCGAACCTCAAAAGCCACCCTCAACATCACCCGCAGCGCGTGAGGTGACCGCTTCACTCACCCTCATTTCATTTGCCAAATCGGCACTCATACCGTGTCCCTCACTCATATACCCGTGCCCTCGTGCTCACCCTCATCCCGGTGATCATCCACACAATTTGCGAGTCACAGCACAAGATGGGCTGAGTGAAATTCCTCTTCAGTTGGTTGTCAAACAAGACAGAGCCTTTCGAAAAAAAATCGACACTCAGAAAGGAACCATCCACACCCGCGTCCACAACTTGACCCCTCCTTCACCGCCGCCAAAGCCTATCCAAAACCCTGGTAGGCCATATAAAGTACATTCCAAACAGGGTCCACACCTCCGCCCCAGGCCAGGCGCCCGTGGACACCTACAGACCCCTATGCCGTATGTTGTTGCGATGCACGCAGCGCAAACTCAGAGCAAACGGCCGCCTGGTGCGCACGGGGGCAGCCTTTGACCCCCAGGCAACCCCTCATTGCCAACCCCACCACACAATATGCCAAAGGTATCAATGGTCACAGCGACAACGACCGCGGCCTTGCATCCGATCAGGGCCATGGCGCTTTGGAAGCAGTCCAGTCCACTCATACTCGCCCTGCAGACTCCCTAATGACCCCAAACTTGTCCGACTTGGCCAGCCAAACCGTAACACCTAAGCCTGGCCTTCCATAGGCTGTCCACACACACACGCCTCCTGTTCCAGGATTGGACACACTGTATGTACAAAGAAGCCCACGACCTTATTTCAGAGCAGGACGAATGCCCCTCTCCGGACCCAAGCCCCCACGTCCCTGCCCTCCTCCACGGCAAAGGGCTTGTCACGGTGCATCCGCCACCCATCCCCGGCATGCCCCACCAACGGGAGCCGACTGGGAGCCGGCGCTGTACCATCAGAAGCAGTACCCCCATTCCATCATTGGCTCTTCTCGTGCTCGCACACACTTGGGCCGCAGGGCAAGAGCGAGCAGTACAACACCTGCTCCTGCGCCCCGGTCTCTGCCCTCATGCACACTGCACAGTCAAAGCGCGGGGGATACCAAATGACACCCATGCCTCACCGAAACTTCGGTTGATTTTTCGTTCCCTTGCGGCACTTGACGTTAAACACGTACCACGGCCCTTTCCCTCTTAAAACCTGCTGCCCCCGATCCCATTCAAATCCGTAGCCGAAGGTACCTCGGGCCCCTCCAGTGACTTTGAAGTAGGGCCCGGGGTTTAGCGTCCGCCTCCGCGCCTTCCAGGCCTTTTCCGTGTAGGGCGAGTTGTACTTCTCCCGTGGAGCCAGCGTCAGCGCGGCCGCCTTGACCTTTGCCCGCCCTTCGAATTTCATGTACAGCATACTCATGAGGATTGTCTTCAGGTCGGTGTCGGGCTGTCTGCCCTCGGACTTGAACATTTGCGTGATGGCCCGGTTGCGGTTCCATAGCGCTCCTGCGTGCTCGATCTGCAACTTCGACATGTTTGCCTGCATGAAGTCCATCATCTCATGCCAGTCCTGGGAGTGAGAGGACGGGGAAGGAGAGCATTTGGAGCATTCCGAAACGCCAGTTGGGCCGCAGGTTGGGCGCGAACATGGCCATGCCTTTGCAAAACAAGCCTGAATGATCCCCGAGGCCCTTGCCCTATTGCAAAGCGAGGTCCTTGAAACACAGATCATGCAGGGGCATCTGCTGCACCAGGCCGTGAGCCATCCCTTGCCTGCGCAGCGCGTACAGTGTGGGAACACGAGGGAGGTGAGGCACAGGGCTGTCCTTAAGGGGGAAAAGACAGAGAGAGAGAGAGAGAGAGAGAGAGAGAGAGAGAGTGTGTGTGTGCTCGTAATGCTAACAGAAAGAACGTTCACGGGGACGCTCTCTGCTTCATGGGCAAGACATGGGCAAGACACTAAACCACAGAAAACGGTATTGAACAGTGTTTGGCAGTTTGCGGCGGTTGGCGGTTAGCGGTTGGTGATTGTTGGTGGTCGGCGGTGGGCGGTGGGCGGTTGGTGGTCCTTGGGGGCTGTCCTTAAGGGCTGTTCTGAACAAAAAACAAAGAGAAAAATTGGGTTTCTTAAGGACAGCCCTGGTGAGGCATGGGAGGGTTGGGGTTGTGGTGGCAATGGAGGAGGCTGGCAGACAGCGCCCTGAGGCGTGCCTGACCGAGGGGTGGCAGGGAAAGGGATCTGAGAGTGCAAATGTGTGCTGGGGAAGATTCGAGTGGCGCTGAATCTATGGGGCCTTGATGATTGGATGCCTCTCGTGGGTCGGCATGGCGATAAGTGTGGGAGGCAGCCTGTCGCACAGCAAAGGCAGACAAATCATCCCCAAAATGGCCGCCAGTGCAAGGGCAGCATTTGGACCAGTGCCTTCCTCTGCAACCGTATGATGGGGACAAGTGTGGCACAAACAAAGTAGAGGTGGGATGTGCAGGTACTCGGCTTCCCTAGCGCTCCCATCTGGCAGTTGGTTGGCGACGAGGCAAGTAATGAAGACGTGTTTCAAGGGCGATGACCTGACCCAAGGGCTCAGGGTTTGGTCTGTGAGGAGCAAGCAAGTCTCGGGAAGCCTGCATGCACCTGTGGCCCGGGGGGGGCGGCAGTGCGCGTGTGGCACGCAGCAAGCTGTATACAGCTCTTGCGCCCAACTCCAAGCCCGTCCCTTCCTGCCTGCATTCCTCTCCCCCTTACTCCGTCCCTCTCTTTCTCAGGCCTTCCCTGCCTCCCTCTCCCTCACTTCCTGCCTCCCTCCTTCCCCCTCCTCATCTCTCTACACCTTCGTAGGACGGAGACCCGAAACCAAACTGTTGGCCGCGCGCACCCACGGCCACGCAGGGCAAAGCCCATCAGGGCCCACACTTGACCTCTCTCCCACCTCAGACCCGTCTTGCCCCTTCGATCTCACCAATGCTCGCCACACACCCACAAGCAGCCACCCTACTGTCCCACCTTCGGGAGGGGCTCCGGGTTGTAGTTGCGGTGGATGACAATTTGGTGCAGATGACAGTGCACGGGTTTCACGGACATCTTCATGAATGACAGCCCCCCCCCACACACGCACAGAGACGCCCCACTCCAGCATCTGCTCAGGCCGCGTGCTTGGGGTCCATGTCTGAGGTACTTGAGGAGAAAGACATGCCAGGGCTACGCTAGGATCATCCCCTGCCATACACCACGGCCACCATCCCATGCGCACTAGTGCTACCCCCCGCCCCCCTTGCAATCCCCCCCCCATATCAGGCCGGTCCCCCCCATGGGGGGGGGGGGTCACCAAGTGAGTCCCCCCCAACCCCAGTCCCAGCGTAACCTGACGAAAAACTTTCTTCGGCGCCTAGTGTTTCCTATGCTTTTTGGGCCAAGTGACGGTCCCCCCCATGGGGGGGGGTGATTGCAAGGGGGGGGGATTACAAGGTGGGGGGGGGGGGTAGGCATCACCAGCATACAGCCACACTGTCAAACTGCACAGCTGCACATAGAGACCACAACACCAGGTAGAGCACTGGGCCACAGGGCCCTGTGAAGAGACAGGCACAAGCTGGAGATAATGTATGTGCAGCAGAAAAGTAGGCAACTATGAGCCCCGTGCCTTGATGTTCCATCATCAAGACCATGTAAAGTACATACCAAAGAGGGTCCATCCCTCCGCTGTAGGCCGGGCGCCTGTAGCACTTACAGAGCCCTATGCCGTATATTGTTGCGATGCACGCAGCCTGGCCTCCTTGTGCGCCAAAGGCAGCGTAATATCGTCACACACATGTTCACACGGTGCTCCTTGATCTGCCTTGATAGCGGCTATGGCGGCTGCACAGCGGGTTTTTTTTAATACGGCATATGTCAACACTCACTCTAGGCGTGGCCCCGAGACAACAGGAGGTATGTAGCCAATCCATACGCATTCTTAGTATGACCCCAAGGTGATACGTAGCCACAATCCGGAACCCAAGTGCTCCAACGTATGTACATTCAAAAATGCTCAAAATTAAAGGAGGAGTTCAAAATTGCCAAAACAAAAGAAACGGGGGAAACTGACCCAGGTACTAGTGTTGCTTTCCGCCGAGATGGGACAGCAGTGGACCCAAATGCTCCTCGACTCGGGCACTTTGGTGCCAACGTGGAACGGGGTGTGCAGCAGCTCATGTGTTGCCTTAACCATGAGTTGGGCGGGTCTCTGTGAATAAGAGTCACGTCAACACTTGCTGGGCGCTTGTGGGTAGCACGAATGGCCTGGCTTTGTACAATGGGTGGCTTGTCTAGTGATATCTACGTCCATCACCACCCTCTTGGTTGACGCTACCTTCAACCACTCGACTGCGCTCCACTTTACACTGATCTCTTTGTTCGCTCCTTGTATTGGACGCCCCCCCTCTGTGAACGTTCCGGCTCCGCATGTGTCTGTCGCCCGGTCCATCACCGCCACCAAGCGATGCACTTGGTACTTCTGTTTAGAGACCCAGCCATGGACGGAGGGTGGGTGCGCGAGTGTCAACAAAAACGGAGTGGAGGGCACTTGCGTTCTGACGCAAAGACCTGCAGCTTCTCGATCTCTTCGATGAGGTCATCCACCAATTCGGGCACTGGAGCGAAGCGCGTGCGGCCGTCCTTCTCCTTCTTGAGCGCCAGAGTCCCGTCGGGCTGGTAATCCAAGTGATTCGTGATGCGCTTGTGAAGCGGCAGGTCCGCCATGTGGGGCAGGGCCTGCTGCATCTTGAACGCCGGCCTCACAATGCCCGGGACTCGGACCTGAAGGTGCTGGAGCCGCCGCGCCACACACAACATGGCCACGTGGCACTTGGGGTCTGAATGCGACGGGCGGGGACAGTGGGAGCACTGTGGCAGAGCCCCTTCTCCGGGTCACTGTAAAGCGGCCCCAGTGTCGTGCGGTCGCATGCGCCCGTGTCTGCCTCATAAACTCCTCATATTAGGCCATACGCAACGACCCGTAGGGCAAAACGCCTGATCCGTCGCTCACGTGCGACACGATCGAATTTAGCCCGTGCACTACTGCGCCTACTGCGCCTACTGCGCCTACTGCGCCTACTGCGAATCGGAAATATGCCACCACCCCTTCTCTTCCGTGAATTCGCCTCTGTGTACCCTGTGGCCCCAACAAACAGTCCCCCCAGAACGCACGACGGCCCCCCCCCCAACTCCCAGGAGGAACGGTCGCCAAATGACGCCCCCCCCCACCCCCAAGGACGTGAGCTTGCCCAGGGGGCCCTCGCACCCTGCCATAACTCGGGCTTAAGGTAGACCATTTCCTGGAGAAGTTGTTCAAACACCTGACGTGGTGCACGCACGGTGCGCACGCGGTGCATGCGCGGTGCACAAACTCCCTCACAGTCCCCCCCCGGTGCACAAACTCCCTCACAGTCCCCCTCCAGGGGAAGGGGTTCCCTTGACCCAAAAGTCCACAGCACCAAAAGCGCCGAAGAAAACTTTTCCTCTGGTGACGACGGAGTTGTTGTGGAACGGTCAGGTCTGGGTTCTCGCACATGCCCCCCCCCCCCCCCCTCCTTATGCAACTGGTGCAGCAACAAGCTGAAAATGACAAATTATTGCACACCAATCCATTTTTGCATGCGGCTACACTGTCCAAGTTCCTTCTGCAGTGTCAATAACAGTTTTGGGCAAAAGCATCGGCGCAAACAGCACGTAGCCTCTGAATTAGCTGAAACGGTCCACGCAACAACCGGAGTATACGCGCCGCATGTGCACCATGTGCACACCGCACGCGCACCGCATCTGATACTCCCTCTCTGCAAACCAGGGGACTGTCCGCAGGGGTGCACCGCGCGAGTACCGTGTCCGCACCATGGCGACTACCAGTGTTCAAACACTGGTGAGCCATCCCAAGATGCACCACTCAAACAGCCCAGAGGACCCTAGAAAAGCTTAATTGCAAGCACAACCACAACACCTGTCCTCCTGTCTTCCTGGGTTTTTTTATGATTGCCAATAAATCTCAGAGGCTTCTGGGTAGGTTTTGTTCATTCCTTGAGGCCTCCTAAGGGGGAATGTTTGCCTGGCGTGCGCCCGGCGCGCTACCTTTCTATTAACTATCCCGGCTTCAGCCCGAGATTTACCCTCTGATGGAGAAGGCCCCCCAAATGGACCATGATGGACTGCGCACCTTCCCCACAAAGCACGTTGCATAATTAGGCAATAGCTGTGAATTCAACAACTCCAAATGTCATTTGTATTGTACTTAACAAACAGTACTTTGCCTTTACCTTTCCCATAGATTTCGCTATGGTAATGAGTCCCCAAGCCGCAAGCGGTTTGGACAGCGTTTCTGCCTCACGTCACAAGAACGAAGCGCAAACTCAGCATTGGCTACATCACCCCTGCCTTCTCTGCCTTCTCAGGGGCCCAAAGTTGGGCGGAATGGCTACATCACCCCTGCCTTCTCGGGGTCCCCATGGTGGGGAGAAATCAATATGGCTACACTACCCCTGCGTTCTTGGGGTCCCCATGGTGGGGAGAAATCAACCTAGTAAGGAGTGGATATGGTGGAAACGAGCAAAAAATGGATGAAAATGGGTGAAACTGGGTGAGAATCCAAATATACCATATCCCGAATGTGACAGAAGCCTCAAAATACCCGTTGTCAAACAACAATAATGCCCATAGTATCACAAAGCATGGGGTTCTAGGACAGCTAGATGTGCCAATAGTTGCACTGCGCGCGCACTGCGCTTAGTGCACCCCCTAAAAGGTCACCGGTGGGGCATGGGTCAAAAAAGATGCCCGGCGCGCTAACGCTCCCCGTAATGGTTGCAGTTATCACCAGGAGGGTCCCCAGATATATCCAAAGTCTGCACCGCGTGTGCACTGTGTTAAGAGTGCCCTCAGAGGACGTGCGTACACTATTGTGCGGATGTGACGGTGTGTTCTAAGCAGTGATGAATGCCCTGCCGCTTGCCTGACTTCCGGTTTCCCTTGGACATGGGTCTCAGGGGTAAGAGCCCCACTTCCTGTACCCAGCGGGCAACAAAAGGCGCTCTCTGTGGATGTGCGCGCGCGTGTGCGCGCGCATCGCTGTCTCGGTCCTCATGCCCCCGCACCGCCACATTGCATTGCACATGTTTGTTTCATGTTCCTTCAAGACACGTGGCTTGCATGGCCCCTTTTTCTGCATGTACGAACCTTGAGTGCCCCGCAAGCAGCACTACTGGTCAGTACATTCCCCTCCCACTGTGTGCAGCACACAACAGGAATATCAAAAAGACACGGTGAGCACTTCTCTGAGGCATGTGTTGTGAGGGATATCAAACCCCTGATCTCATTTCACGCCACCCCCTCTGCGCAGCATATCGTAAACCCACGGTATAAACACATGTTGACAGAAAAGGAAGGGTAATGCACCAAATTACACTTATGGTGGCTTATGCCCCCACCATGCACGTTGCACCGCCCCCACAAGAATCAAGAAAGCCTGCTGCTGGTGTTTGGCGTGTTTTTGGCTGTCTCCTGGCTTTCGCAGTCTTCTGGTTGCTGGCTCTCTCTCCCTCTCTGTGTGTGTTTGTGTGTGCTCTTCCTCCTCGCTCTATCCCTCTGTACTTTCTGTTCTCTCTCTCTCTCTCTCTCTCTCTCTCTCTCTCTCTCTCTCTCTCTCTCTCTCTCTCTCTCTCTCTCTCTCTCTCTCTCTCTCTCTTCTCCGTCGTTGTCGTCTTCTTCTTTTGTGTCTCCCTTGTTCCTTGCCCTCCTCTCTATCTCTCTCTCTCTCTCTCTCCTTCACACTCTTCCGCACCGTACCGTACCATATGATATGGTATCATGCTGTACCGTGCCGAAATCCATAAAGTACAAGTGAGCTCATGAGATTGAGGCCATGAGATTGGGGACATGAGGGGCCGACAGGATGTGTCTTGCAATTACCACCCCCCCCCCCTTGTATAAGCTACGCCAATGTACGGAATTATTACGGTCCCTACGCCCACTGTAGCTTGGACAAGGGCGTAGCTTGCGCGAAACACATACAGCTACCGACACAAACGTGCGCGCGCGCATGGTATGGGTGCAGCTTGACCTCTGCCCACATTTCCAAGTGTATGCAAACACAAGACAGCCTTGGGAACATGAAATTTTCAGGTTCACACCCATGTTGGCACAAGCAATGAAGAATGCGAAGCCTACAAATGTTCGGCTTGGAAACCCTTCTTGCGACCATACACCATGCGGAACAATTGCACATGCTCACCACTTCAAGATGCCTTTGGCTGAGGCTTAGGGGCTGCTTTGGGCTCGGACAACTTCAAATTCTTGGGAATGAGCTTGCCTTGCATGTGGCATGTTGCATGTGTCCATGGCTCCGTGTAATTGGCAAATGTGACGACAAACCCATGTCTCATGTGGCCGCACTACATTTCGCACGTAATTAAAATTACGTACACAATTATTACGGTCCCTACGCCTACTGTAGCTTGGACAAGGGCGTAGCTTATACAAGGGGGGGGGGGTATGAAGGCGCAACTTGGATTTTTGGGGCTGTTAGGCACCTGTACCCCTGTACGCTTGCCTACCATCAATTGTCTCTTGGAGGCTTATATATGGTTGCTTGGATGGTTGCTCTTATTTCCTGGAGGTATCTGGATACTTGGTATTGGGCACAATGGAAATGTGCATGTCAAGAGCATAAAAATGGTACCCAGAAAAGTGGCTTTGGAACTTCAAATATCATGGCATAATTTGGCAGATTGTGTTGTGTCACGTTTGGCCATTTCAAATTTGCGATTCCAAATTTCATCATTCCAAATTTCGCCTGCTCGCAGAGGTGTAACGAAAGGTGCGTCAAGCTGTCCAATACCCATTGCGTCGGCGTGCGCACGTGTAAGTCTGTGAAGCAAAATTCTATTAAGGGTGACGTGTTCCACAGGGCCAGTCCATATTGCGAGCTTGCGAGATTTTGCAAACCGTGACTTGTGGTATTGCCCTGCCGATCAGTTTCCTTTTGTTCTTTCAACGCGGGATTACTGCACACCACGTTATCCTGCACACTGCACTGCGCAGCGCAAAGCCCAACAATGCAAGGCCTCATACAAAAACCAGCCACACTGTGCAACGCAGCGCGTTTGCACCGCGTGCGCACCGTACCAGGGGTATCCGGCTGAGGCATGCAACCCTGCAGCAATTCACGGCGTGGCACGGCAGATGGGCACTCATTCATCTCCAACACCAAGCCCAACGCCCCTGACCTGCTCTTCCTCCTCCTCCTCGCACCCTCACACCCTCGCTCTGCCCTACAACGGCGCCCATATCCCTTTGCCACCCTCTGCTCTTCGCGTTGGGGGTGCCAACCATAATAGCCACAGGAGGCCTTCACTGGCACATCATCATAAAAGTGGGTTGACGCCCATAGTCCTTCAGGTCGCCCAGGCTATGAATGTGTTCTGTACATCAAATACTTGCACCACCAGAGAACTTTATCTCTCGAGGTAGCGAGGGTCAGGGAACGGTGCGGGCAGGTTACCATGAGGGCAGGGACCCAGGGCTCCCTCAGAATCGGTTAGCAGGCCACAAGTGGAGGAGGGGGGGGTGTTTGGGTGTTTTGGTGTTGAGGCGCTCAGCACGTGCCAGCGGGAACTTTGTTGGCATGCTCTCCCGGGGCAGAGCGCAAGGGAGCAGCGCGCGGACAGTCCCTCGGGCCGGGAGGGCAACGCAACGAGCGCTGGTTGCTGGGGCCGGGGGGTCGAATAGCGACAGTCCTGTGCAGGAGGCCGCAAACCACCTGAACGGGACCGCACAGGGTGGACGGGGGCCAGTGCAAGTGAACCTGCGGAGCACCCAACGGAAGAGAGCATATCCAAGGCTCTGCAGAAACGAACACGGCTAAGAGTTAGAGGAGCAGGTTAACCAAACCCCCTCTGACATCCCCCGTCCGGTGCGGCGAGCCTAACCTCGTATCAACGAGGGCCACAGCCCCATTTGCTGAGGGGTTGGGGAGGGTTTGGCCACAGCTCCAGTGCACCAGGGCGCAAACCGCCGACTGCAGGCACCCATCTTCAGGCAATGCATACTGAAGGGCCCGCCCGACACCGTACATATTTCTGCACCTCCCCCTTCCCGGGGTTCGTACCCACGAACTCACATTCGCAAGCCCTGTGCATGGCCGGCGGAGCTGATGGAGGCACCACGGTCATTCCTGTCTGAGGGCCGCCGGCTGTGAGTTGGTCCCCATGGCTTATGGTACCATGTGGCCAGTTGGTCCCCATGGTTTATGGTACCTTGTGGCCAGTTGGTCCCCATGGCTTATGGTACCGTGTGGCCAGTTGGTCCCGCCGGCTCAACTGGCCCTGTCGTATTCTGCATCGAATGCGTGATTGCAGCTGCGAGTTCAATGCCGCTCGAGAACGAGGGTTCTCAAAGAACACAGGGTGACGTGTGGGTCAGCAAGGAGTAGGCATGTGGGGGATGGCTCAGCGCTGGGAGGTCAGGTGGGGGCAGTGAACCATGCAGACAAAAAAGGTGATGGGAGAGTGGGGGATGAGGGCGCAGACACCCGTCCCCACCCCCCACCTGGACGGTGCACGCTGGTATGTACATAGCCTTTGCCCAGCCTTGTGCTTGAAGGGGGGTGTTGTCTGGGAAGGGCGGTGTCTGGGACCCAACAGTGTGTGTACAAAAAATGGCCAGAAGGAATTTGTTCTCCAGTAAATACCATTATTTCTCATTCTAAAAAAAAAAATCGGGTGGGGGGTGGATGACACCGGGCCCATGGCCCTGTGCCTTGTGTGGCGCACAGGGCCTAAGGTCGTGGGTGTTAGGTTTGAGAGGTGACATTCTTGGCCGTGCAAAGTGCCACACAATCTCTCGGGGCCAATCGGCCCATTTGGGTGCCACTGTCTCCTTGGGCTCCATCCACTCTACTCAGTTTCGGACTCCCACAGCGTCTCCCTGCAGCCAATCCACGCGCAGTCTCCCTGCCGCGATCTCGGTCTGCAGGAGTTCATGCAGGATCCAGGGGCCGGTCACCAGTATCTGTGTGTGTAATACCCGAACGCAGTGGCATCTTGCCACACTAGTCTCTGCATGTTCCGGTCCCTGCTCAGTCATCAGACATCAGCGACGTCTCCCACAGTAGCTAGGCCAGGGGCAGGCTTGGCCAGGCTAGGCCAGCGGCAGCCCCCGTCACCATTGTGCACACAAGCCCAGCAGCTCGCCACTCTCCCTCGCTACCTGCTGTGCCTCCTTGTGCCCGCCGGTATAGGGCTCCAGCGAGCCTCCCCGTTGCTGTCGCACCTGTGTAGTACCCGTCAGATGCTGGTCATCCTCCTGGGCAATCAGGGCCTCCTTGCCCATACAGGCGGCTCTCTCGGTCCATGGCAATGCAAGTGGGCCCTTCGGCCCAGAAGCCATCATACTTGGCACTAACACCTGCCAAGGCAGGTGTCGGCAGGTGTGAGGCAGTTTGGCAGAAGCACATTAAAACACACACACAGACACAATCCACAGACTTACATGTAGAGGAAACCCAGGCCATGTTCTGCAAACGACGTGGGAGCTGCCTGTGACGTAGGAGCTGCCTCTTGAGCGTCCGTAACCTGCTCTGTAGCTTCTGTAGGTTGGGAGGGATCGCTTGCTGGGGGCTGGTTATCCACCCGACGGTCCCTCTGAAAAATGGGAAACATGATTCAAAGTGCCTGTGACACAATGCAACCAAAAATCACCACTGACAAAGGGAAGACCACACTGACCCATGCACACATACACACTACACAAGTCACAAGAAGTCTTGGCAGGTGTCGGCAGGTGTCACAAAAATTTCTGGCAGGTGTCGGCAGGTGTCACAAAAAGTATTGGCAGGTGTTAGCACCAAGTATGGAAGCCACCATCACGAGGGATTTCATACTGATGTCAAGTTCCCGGGGGGGGGGGGGGATAGGGGGCAGGGGTTCCAGAGGGGCCGGGGCACCCATGCCAAAACAATGTTCTAATTCTATTGGCTTCGGCAGTGCACCTCGAAGAGAGGTTGACAGTCAGCCAATCAGTCCCTGAGCCAGGCCAGCAGTCAGTCAGACAGAAACACACAGTTTGGGTTTTTTGTCAGTGGCAGATGCGGCCCCAAGCAGTGGGGAGACCACCCGCCTGACTCAAGCAGTGGCCGAATGGTAATGCAGCTGACCGCAGTCTTCTTGGTCGGCGGCTCAAACCCCGGTCGAGTGAATTTGGCGCCGCCGCCGCACTAAAAGTCGGCCGACCAGGATTCCAACCGCCGACCTAAAACTTGATGTCGGCTGCGTTACCGTTGGATCAGCAGTTGTGTGTTAGCGATGTGCTTCCCCACTGCTTGGAGCCTTCTGAGCGAAAACTTTTGACCCCACCCCATCCCCCCCTCAAAAAAGTGTTATCCAGTTTTAGGGGATAGAGGCCTCAGAATCAAAAAGTCCATTGGGGGATGGTCTTATTGGGCAAAATAATGATTTTACAAGGGGTTGGACATCCAATATCATGCCTTGGGGTATGCTACGCGAATGACCCCAAAAAAGGGGGGTATACGACGCCCGCGCCTGCGCTTGATCTAACAACCTCTCTTCGAGGTGATTTCAGGCCTGCGTATGCCCCCCCCCCTCATTATCTGACAGAGTGACCAAAAGCTGTGTACCATGGGTCCATGAGGGAGGGGGAGGGGGGGGGGCAGGTCGAGGGGTTTGAGTAGCAGTGGTGACGGTGGGGACCGGCACTTGGCGAAGCAGTCGCGTGGCACGATCTCCGGAAGGGTCAGGGCAAGTCTCTAGGGTAGTCCCGCAGCCCCGTGGAATCCGAGCGCTTAAGAGGTTAGAGCCCACGAATGCCGTGCTCCTCGTCCAAAGGAGCGGGTGAGCCACCCCGTCCCAACAAACCCCCTCTTACCTCCCCCCATCCGGCGAGGCAGAGGGACGTCGTGGCCAAAAAGACCACGGCCTCATTTGCTGAGGGGCAGGGGGGGCTTTGGCTGCAGCTCCAGTGCACCGGGGCACAAACTGCCGACTGCAGGCCCCCATCACCGGGCGTAGACATGCGGGAGTGAAGCCGGGCAGTCCCCCCACCCGGAAGGTCAGGAACTCGAACCAGCGGTTTGACGCCGGCGGCTGGGGACATGTCGAGGCGTGCGCCGGCCCGTCGGCGGGCGGACCAAACAAAACACAACTTCCCCCGGGCGCACGTCGAATCCGAGGACTCGTTCCCCTCGTGCGCATCGGTCGATGCGGCGGTTGACAAGACGCGTGAACAGCCGGCAGTTGGCCGTGGACCTTCGACTGGATACGCCCACTCGTGCGGCGGTAGCCGGATGCTGCGCTGGACGCACGCCGGGCGCTTGGCGCAGCACAACGTTTTCCATTTGGACGGGGAAAGGGTGAGTGCAGACCCGTTCCGGCCCATGATCCGGTAAAGGGGCCGGTGCTCGATCAAGGCTGATGGGGCACCCGGTAGTACGACCGGTGTCCAGTGCCACTTCTTTTGCAGAACCTGCTCTTAGTTGGTCGGGGTCAGATCTGGGGGAATGTACGTGGGAGGGGGTGTGGGGGCGGTCTTGAGGGGAGAGGGGGGCAGCCCCCCTCAACAACAACCCTCCGAATACAAAACAGTCAAACTGCCACCCCCTTAACTGCCGACCGCCCCCCCCCCCCCCCGCTGTAGTGCTCAGCAGTAACGGCTCCTCCAAAACGCCGCTTCATATCCCCTTCAGACCCCCTTTCCCCGCCCCAATCCACAGGGGCCGGAGGTGGGGGGGTGGGGGGGGCGCGGGGGTAAAATACAACAAAAACCGCAAATGGCGCTTTCGAATATACAGCGTCAAGGCGAGTCAGGAAAGTGGTCCGCCCTCTCGTCGGCGTCGGGCGGCTCCAGTGCCCCCCGGACCATTACTGTCTGGTCCCCGAGGCCCCATACGCAACACAACACACGCACATCACATGACACAACACATGCGCGACAGCTTCCGGCCCTTGTCCCGGTCATCCGACTCTTCTTCGCCCATGGAAGGCTCGTTCCCGGCCGCCGCATCAGCCGAGCACAGAATCGGATGTTCCGCATCATTGGCCCGGCGCTCCTCCCGCTCTTGGATCGTGGCCTGGCAGAGCCACCGCCGATACTCCAGGAGCATGTCCTGCACCAAGTCTCCGGCGGTCGGATACTCCTCCAGAATACTGTTAATGGTGTACCGTGACACGCAGAAGCCGTGCTCTGGACGGGAGTGCCCGTTGTGCATCATAGAGATCATGGCATTGGGGGTGGGGCTCTTGGACAGCAGCATTATGGCCGCCACCAAGATATCATTGATCAGCACCTGAAGTGATGGACAGGGGCAGATTCGCGCGCGCGCGCGCACGTGTGCGTGCGTGTGTGTGTGTGTGTGTGTGTGCTGGCCAACGATTTGAACAAAGTCATAGCGTTCGCTAACATACATCACATCTACAGCTCTGTTCGCACTGCAGCAATGTTTATTCCAGGCTCCCATCGCCGCCTTTCGCCCTCTCAGCACAACAGCAACATATCATTCGATGCCCGAGATTGGGAGGAACCAGTGCAAAATATGCTCAGGCACTCTCACAGGCTCTTGGTGATTGATTACTTCATTCTTGTCTCGCTTGTCTAGCCTGCATTGCCATGGTCTAAATTGGTGTGAACTGTACTGCTGGTGGCGTAGCTGCCAGGCACAGCATGACCGGTGATCCCGACCACAATGTGACCCTGCGGACCCATACCGGTGTCCCTCCAGAATATGGGGTGCGTGGGCAGGCAGCGGGGGAAGACAGGTAGTGCGTTTCTGCTGGCCCTTCCTGCGTGCCGCCTTGCATGGAGCCCGGTGCCGGGCACCAGGTTCTCCTTGAACCGCCGGCCTTTCCTAATGCACTCGCATGTTGTACCTGAATAGGCTCCTGCCCCCGCCCCCCTTCGGACCCCCCCCCCCCCCCGCAAACCCCTTTTTGTTGCTGGTGCTTGTGCTGAGAGTGTCATAGCTGTCATGAATGTAGTGCCAGACTAGAGCAGACTAAACTAGACCATACCAAAGCGGTTGAGGCAGGATATATGAGGCCCACAGAGGCCATCGAAAGTGCCAATGCAGGGTCCAGCAAGATCCTTGTCCCCTGCCCCTGGCCTTAGCGAGAATCTCCCTTGGGATGTTTGAGGAGTGAGAAGCGGGCAGTTCTGTCATTGAGAGTGGAATGAGCAGGGCTGTCCTTAAGAGGGGGGGAAAGGGTTCGTAACGCCAAGGGAAACGAACGTTCACAGGGACGCTCTCTGCTTTATGGGCAAAACATGGGCAAGACACAAAACCCCAGAAACAGTATTGAACAATGGTTGGCAGTGCGGCGGCTGGCGGTTAGCGGTTGGTGGCTGGTGGCGGTTGGCGGTTGGCGGCTGGCGGCTGGCGGTTGGTGGGGGTTGGTGGTTGGCGGTTCTTTGTCTTTGAGGGCTGTCTAGGGGGTCCTTAAGGGTTCTTAAGGGGTTCTCAAGGACAGCACTGTTGCTCAGAAATGCAGCATCCGGCCCCCGTGGCGTCCACTCCCCCGCCAGCGGCGGCAGGCGCACCATTAAATTTGAACTGTGGGTGTTGGCGGGGGGGTGCAAGTCTGCCTGGACACCTGAGCGTCGTTCTCATCGATGGTGGGGATTGCGTTGTCCTCTTGGACTGTGAAGTAGTCCTTGAGGATCTTGAGGTCCTCGACGATGTTGACGAACAGCGCGAACGAGTCCGTCGACCGCACCTTGCCCTTGGTGACGACGCAGAAGAAGTTGTGGGCCAGGTGCTTCAGCACGCACTTGGAGATGCTGGGGCCGTACTCCGGCATCACCTGCGGGTCGCGAGGGCAGCGGATGATCGGGCCACGGCCTTCCCGAAGGCAACAAAACCGGATCGCGTCCCTTCACTTCGCAGCCCAGAACGGTACCGCTCTCGGTAAGTGGGCCCAAAGGAAACGTACAGTCCACAACGGCGGGCGCACCAACGGCCTTTTTGTCGCAAAGTACGAGGGGACGGGCCCCGGGCACGAGCGGACGGGCCCCGGGCACGAGCGGACGGGCCCCGGGCAGCCCCCCCCCCCCCCCCCTCGCCAGAGCAACACCCCCAAATCCCGAGACCCAAATTTTGACGGAAACAACGCCCACTGTCGCTGTGACACGGGCTCTCGCAGGGGGGCACGACGGCAACAGTCCACTGTCCGCTGGTGGACCATCATCCGTCGGCGGTCGGCGTTTAGCCGAGCGGATGGTACGGGGTCCTGCGTGGGCGTGCGGGTGGGTGGGCCATGTGACGGGGTTAGGGCGTGTGCCGAGGGGTATGCACGTGTATCAGGGGGGGGGGGGGGTCCACGGGCGGGAGGTCCGAGGTCAGGGTCTAAGGCAGCGGACCGTTTTTCGACTGCCACTCCGGAGATCGGGGGGTTGTTGGGGGGGGGGGGGGGGCTGCGTTTTGTGGGGGCAAGAGGAACATGGGGATGCGGCCGGGGGATAGGCCGCAAGGGCAGGAGGTGGCCCCGGGAGGTGGAGGGGCACGGGGTCCAAGGCCTGACGGCGTCCGAAGGAACAGGGCTTGTGCCGCACGCGCCCCCATCGGGGGGCAGGGGATGCAAAAGGGCGAATAGGCGCCGGTTGTGCCAAGGACAAGAGTGCAAAGACCCCCCGATGGAGGGGGGCGGGGGGGATGGGCGTGACCGCTGCCACAATGGAGCGCCTTGTCTGCGACGCAGGAAAAGTACCCCCCCCCCCTGCGAGAGCAATACTAAAGTCCCAAAATTTGACGGCAACACCTCTTCCTGTTGCTTTGACAAGGGTGTTGCTCTCGCAAGGGGGGGAGGGGGGTGACACGGCACAGGCACAGCACGGTCCAGCAGCACCTTGACGCCCATGCCGGACAGGACCGGGTGGATGTCTTGCAGGATGCCCTCCACCCGGAACGACCCCACTTTGGACGAGTAGAGCCGCAGGATCTTCTTCCGCAGGTCGCGGCCGACCACTTGGTAACTGAACAGGGAGCCCAGCATCGCCAGTGTGGACTGCGCGCGCGCGAGGGAGTCATCAGTCAGCATCGGCAGCGACACCGCGGCGTGTGTCGCGGGCGCAGAGGTGCCAGTGCCAGGGCACAGGAAGCTCGCCTGCAACGTCTGAAGGAGCGGTGTGACAAAGTGTGGGGGTTTTGTCCACAGTTTGGGAGAGGGGGCTTTGGGGGCGAAGATGAATCACCACAGCCCGCCTTGAAGCGCGCGCGCCCGCCCTTCACTACACAGAGGTCCCGTTGCCGCCAGCCCCGTCCTCTCGTTGTTTGCATGTCATTTGGTCTCCGCTTTGCGTCCCCGTCTCCGTCGTCCCCCTCCGCATGTAAGGGCTGCTCTTCGTGGTGGGGGCAAGAGGAACATGGGGATGTGGTTTCGGACAGGGACTGCGCAGCGGCGGGGGGGTAGGCCACAAGGGCAGAAGGAGGCCCCAGGAGGTTGAGAGGCACGTGGTCCAAGGCCCGACGGCGTACGAAGGAACAGGTCTTGTGCCCCACGCGCACCCATCGGGGGACGCAGCCGCAGTGGGCTGCACGGCCCGATGCGCCGGGAATGGGTGTGCAACCCATAGACGGAACACCAGAGCGGATCCCTTCTCACCGGCTCACCGGATGTGTTGGCAGGTCGACTTCTCCGCTTCCCCGGCTCAAGAGCTACGAGCCGAGAGGAACAGTGCCACAGTCACATCCCCCCCGCCCGAGACGACCCCCCCGCGCGGGCCTCGCCAGCAACGAGTGTTGCAGGCCCTACGGCCGGTGCCCTGACCGACGTAGTTGACACACAAAAGGCACGGATGGGGCAGGGCTGTACTTCAGGGGGGGGGGGGGTCATAACACCAACAGAAACGAACGTTCACGGGGACGCTCTCTGCTTCATAGTTCAGATATGGGCAAGACACAAAACCACAGAAAACGGTATTGAACAGTGTTTTGGTGGTTGGCGGCGGTTGGCGGTTGGTGGTCCTTGGGGGCTGTCCCTAATGGCTGTCCTTGAAAATGGGGGTTCGTAAGGACTGCCTTGGGATTGGGGGGGGGGGGGGCGACCTAATTACAAACAGACGAATGCAAACCAGAGGTAAGGCACTCCACCGCAACGCAGAAGTGCATCTTTATTCTCCGGTCAAACTCAAGACACACACTTTGTCTGAGACAGAAAACAGAACATTCGGGATGAGGGGGGGGGGGGGCTGTGGGTTGCGACAGAGCCTCACGCAGGGGCAGGCGCGCAGCTCGGGCATTGTCCCATGCCCTGCCCGGCACCGGGACTACGATCCGATCCCAAGGCCGACCGGACTACGGACAGGCCCCATGGACGCCACCACAGCACCGGCGGGTGGTAGTCGCCGTCGTGCCTGCGTACGTCCGGCGCTGGGAGAGCCACCCCTACGGAGGGGTCCTGCTCCCCAGGCGAGGCCCCGGAGGCGGGCGGGACCCTCGGCGTGTACTTCATGTCTTCCGTACAACATACGATCATGCCTCTGGGAACGCTAATCCTGCGGCACCTGCGGCGCGCAATTTCGGTGATTGTCCTGGAACAGGGGAACTTGGTCCCTTTGTGACCCGGACTGTTGAATGGGGAGTGGGGGTGATCGCAACATTTTTGTCCGTTTTGAGTACTGCGCCTCGCCGTTGTGCCCGTTTGGCGTGCGTCCCTCATCCAAAATTGAGGGAAAGTAATGCGGTGCTGATTACCCTTCCCCTGCGGCGCGCAGGAGGCATTCCCTCTGACCCCTTCGGAAGGGGATGGCAGTGGGCAGTGATGCGGCACGGCAGCACCTGCAAGTCCAGGATCTTGTTCTTGCAGAACAGCACGTCGTTGATGAGGGTGCACAGCAACGGCAGCGGGTACTGGGCAATGAACGCCTCATCGAATGGCGTGGACATCTGCATCGACCCCGTCACGTCGTGCCACTTCAGGAACTCCAGCGGCTCCGCGATCTTGTCGCAGTACTGCACGAAGAACGCGTTGCAGAGCTCGGCGCACAGCCCACGGTACGACTTGATGACCGCCGCCGTGGCGCCCAGGAAGTCGGGGAGGAAGCTCTGGTCCGCGCTGGGGCTTGGGACGGTGATGGGCACCAGCGACGTGGTGTGGAAGCCCTTCTTGAAGGCCTCGAAGGCGTTCTCGATGCCGTGCTTCACGAGCACCATCACACGGTTGAACATCAGCGACAAGTCGACCGCCGACGAGGACACTGGCTCCTTATCATCGGTGACGGGCAGCCTGAGAACAGAGGCCCGTGTGCAACGCCCTTCCCTGCCGGCGGGGTGAAAAAAATGCCCGCGGAAAAATGTAAATCGCCAAAATATGCCGCTATTTCATGTGCTCCAATCCTTAAAAACTAAGGTATCCATTGTGTTCCAATTGAAACCCTAACTGAAAATGCCCTTTGTCTCATCCAAGGTTGCTTACGGCAACTTCGTCTGCTTCTGCCGGTTGGCCACAACTGCAGCTGCAGTGGCCTTTAATTCTGCTTGGATCGCGTTGGGCACATCAGAGCAAGGAAGCGTTGCATGGCTACAAATGGAGAAGCTTGTGGCGAAATTCAGTTCGGGGTACACAACACACCATACGGGGAGAAAGCAGCAAACACTCATGTATCCTTAGAATCGGTGCAATTAATTATGTACCAATCCTTAAAACGGCGGTTAAGTGGGTCCCAAATCTCTCAACACAATTAATCTTTTTGGAATTTCTACCATGTTCATTTTTCACCCCGTCGGTACGACCCTACGACCCACTAAGTGCGGCATCTGTGGGAAAGCATAACCCCCAGAGAGAGCTCACGTGCGATGTGATGAGTTGAGCTGAGGTGAGATTTGGAGAGGTGAGATGACGTGACGTGACGTGGCGTGACGCGACGTCAGATGAGGTATGACCTCAGATGTGATGCGTTGAGGTGAAGCGAGGCGATGCGGGGCGAAGCGAGACAACGAGGTGAAGTGAGGTGAGGTGAGGTGAGGTGGGGTGGGGTGAGGTGAGGTGAGGTGAGGTGAGGTGAGGTGAGGTGAGGTGAGGTGAGGTGAGGTGAGGTGAGAAGAGGTGAGGTGAGGTGAGTGGGGACAAATTACAGACCACTCTTCAAACTGCAGCAGGCGGTTGATATACTGCTGCAGACTGTGGGTGATGATGCCTTTCCAGCGGCTCTGGATCTGCGTGATCGTGTCGGCCGTGAGCTCTGTCACGTGCGACTTGACACGCGTGTGATCCCCGCTTTCGTGGGTGCCCTGCCGATGGGGCATCATGAGCTGGTCGTAGGTCGACACCCCGTCCGCGTTCGGGGCCGACGGCATCGACGCGAAGCCGATGCCGGCGCCTTCGGTGGCACGTGAGGGGGAGGGACAGGCGGTCTGCGACCAGTGCTTGGACTCCATCTTGACGGTCGTGTCCTGCAGCTGGTCCTGCATGCGGTTGTCCCCAACGCCTGAGAAGTCCTCCGCCTGCGAGAACGGCGGGTGTCAAGTGCATCGTTGTGAGTTCGAGATCAGTGGGTGATAGCGTCCGGAAGGCGCTGACATCGAGCATGAGTGTGTTGAGTTGTGTGCACACGCCTTTGGGCATTAGACAGGGACGGACTCGAGAGTTGTGGTTGGCTACGCCACGGCGGCTAGAAAAGGTCACAGGGGGCGGGGGGGGGGGGGGTTGGAACGGCGGTTATTTCGCCGGGGAAAATTTCGTGGGGGGAAAATTTCGCCACCCTTGGAAATCCCAAAGCACCCAACTGCCTCACGCACACCCTCACGTGCAAGCCCATGCTGCGTTTCAGAGGCAGAAAGACTTGCAAACCAAATGGCACTGAAAGCACCATTAGTCCACAACATCTGAAAGAATCTGCAGTTCTAAACACTTGCCCATGGGGCGCACCTGTTCAAATGCATGACGCCAACAGGGGTGACCAAACTTTTGGGGTTTTAGGAGGGGGTTGGTCCGGGGGGTTTGGTTTGAAACCTTGGGTCTCTAGTGATGCCCGGGTGGGGCATGGTGGCAAGTCTACAGATGAACACGCGAGAGGTACGTAGCAAACCCCACGCCACCCCAACACATCGCCTGGTGCTGGTCTCCTTGAAGTTCGTATTCGTGCGGCAGGGGTGTGCGTGCGCCCCCTGCGGGTTGCGTCGGGTTGCGGTTTCTTTACGGGGCCCTGGACAGGCACCCGTTCTTCCCTTCGCATCGGGTCGCTGTGTTCTGAAGGCCGCTGCGGCCGGTGTTCCTTGTGTTGTCGTTTCCACATTAGCGGAGCCCAGTGGTTGGCGCACTGGGAGTTGTGCCGGTTGTTGCGGGTATCGTTTTACGATTTTTGCTGCCCCCCCCCCCCCGCCGCCGACTGCCTGCGAGTCCCAGTGGGTCGTGAGGGTTTCAATAGTGCCCGTACCGTGTCATGTCCCACTTAGAAGGGTGAGATCCCCCAGACCTTGTATGTAGTCTCTTCCCTGTGCAGAGTGATGGTGTCAACAGATCAAAATGCACATGATTTTGGTTGCCTACTGTTTTTCTTTGCAGCAGACACTACAGCGAATTGCCCTGCCGCGCGTCACATCTTTTATCACGGTGGGATAGACACGGCGCGGCGGTTGGAACCGGTCTCGCTGCGACCCTAGCCCCCAAGCACAAGGACCAGGCCCGCCCGGTGTGGCGGGAGAGGGGGTACAGAAGATATGGGAGTTAAGAATGGAGCATGCACGTCGCCCTCACCGCTTGTGGGGTCTCTACGCGCATTTTGTTCCGAGAAGGACCCCGACCGCCACTTGTTGAGCGGTTTCAAGTTCGATCCCTCTCCCAAACTGGTCCGGTACACCCTTCTCATACCGCCGTTGTTGCAGTAGTATGCACGACGTCCACCCCCCACCCGAGCCCACACACACCCCTCAGCCCCTCCCAGCCCCGTATGGCTCGGCGCTCCACGCCTTAGAGCTAAAAAAAAAAAAAGTCGCCTGCAACGAAAGTCGGCGTCAACCGCAGTGAGTGTCGACATCCCCTCCCCAAGAGGTTGAGTTGGACATCAGGGGTGCCTACTCTGGGCCAACGGGGTGACGAAGTAAGCTCAAATTCCAATCCCAAACCCCCTGTACCTCCTCCCCCCCAGGGACCCCTCCCTCCATACATACGCCTCCAAGATGTGGCGGGGGGGGGGGGGGGGATGGTTTGGCCGCTGAAAAAACAAATGAGCATTTTGATTGCATTGGAGAAACTGACGTTTTTCTCAGAAGGTCTCTGACAAATCTGGCAACTTCACGGACGATTTGTTCAGTTCGGTGGCCTTCGAACAAGAAAACTGTCACAACGTTGAAAGGATTAGTTGGCCCTCTTCTTGGGGTGAGTTGGCCCTCTTCTGCAGCCAGGCGGAGAAGCAGGGGCAGGGGGAGAGGCAGGGGGAGAGGCAGGGATGGGAGCAGGGGGGACAGGGACAGGCACAAAAGACGGGCAGAGGGGGTACCTTCTGGTTCTCCCTCTTCCCCTCCCGCTCCTTCTCCCGCTCCCTCTCCTTCTCCTTCCCCCTCTCCTTCTGCAAAGACCACCACGAGCCTGCCCGACTGCTCTTCTGCGACATCATCGGACTGAACTGCGAACTGCTCGCGGACCGGTCGCGCGCCATGCCCTGGACTGGGAAGTTGATGTACGTCGCACAATTCGCCTGGAGGACGTGCGAGACGGTTTGAGAGAGCCGCAGAGGACTGCTGAGTGTTGGTGAGCATTCGGTGAGGATTGGTGGTGGTGGGGTGGGGGTGGGGGGGCATGTTACGGACGAGGGTTGGAAAGAGCTTGAGAGGGCTGGAGATAGGAGCGCACAGGGAAGAGCGTTGGAGAGGGCTGAAGAGGGTCGCCGGGTGTTGCAGAGGGCACTCACAGTTGGCGAGGGTGGGAGAATATGGGAGAGGATTAGGTCAATGGGAGACCGGCAGAGCGGAACGAGGCGAAAGAAATTGGAGAGGGCCTCAACCTAAAAACAGGTGGGGATATTCACAACGAATCCGGTCAACAAATCCGTGGACGTTGCGGGCCCATCCCTTTCCTTGGCGGCATGTGCGGGGACCCGACCGGGCGATCCCAGATGCAAAGCAGCGCCCTTCAACAACTGTTGACCCCACTTTGGACTTGGACGGCAGGTGCAAGCTCTGTGACTGGCCGCAGGTGAGACCCTTTGCCACGGAGCGAAAACCCACGTGTGCACACAAGAAGGAGGACGTGTTGACACTCTGAGGGCTGCTTCATGCATTGGGTCTGTAAACCCCAACAAATCGGGGCATAAAATCGGAGCGAATCATCGGGGGGCATCGGGGGTTGGGTTGTGATCGCATCCCATCACGATGTTGACGACATCTGAAGCGCCCTCCGTCCTCCCCGGTCACCCACTTGTTTTCATTAAACGTAGATGACAAAAGTGTTGGCAAAAAGAGCAAAAAATCCATTAAAAAATAGATACACAGCTTCGAAGGGGAACAATGTCTCAGGTGCACAAATCATGCCCCAAAGGCCAGGTCCCACTTTGCATCCCATCAGCCAAGGACCCTGTTTGGCTTTTCAACTCCAAAAACCTCCGCGAAAGGGGCCTTTCAAGCTGACCTACCAGGGCGTTGCAGGCTGACCGACGCTGAGCTCGGGGCTCCAGTGGCGACTCTGATGGAGTGCTGGTCTGCTATTTAGGCGTTGAGACTGGGAATGTTTGCCGGTGGATATCCCACTCATCGCAGCTCCAAATGTGCAGTACTGGGTATGGCAGTGGTACTGCTGCCCCTTACACCTCCGAACAGCACCTTCCCCAGCCCCCAGGGACTGGAGCCCCCTGGTGGAAGGGGGCACACTTGCGGTTCTCGTCCTGGTGCCCGACCGAATTTGAAGAGGGGAGCGGGGGTGGGGGTTGCTGCGGATTGGAGAGGTGCGTGTTCGTGCAGGTTGCATAACATGTGACACGGCTGCCAAGGAGTGGAAACGATTGGAAAGAAATGGAGAGCGTTCCAGAGGGCTGGTGCCAATTGGAGACGGGGAGGGGGGCGTGACGTTTTGAAGGCGGTTGGGCAGGGGTTGGATGATTGGGCAACTGGGAGTTGAAGCACGTCAAAGAGGGCCCCTGTACCTGCAACACCGACAACAACAGCGATATGTACACAAAATTGGTATTCAGGAGCGACAGCGAGACCACGTCAAACACCCCGATGACAGTACCGGATGACGAAGAAGACGACGCCGACGTGCCGCTGGTGTCGCTGGCAGGCGTGCCCAGGCGCATGTCGGACGACTTGTTCCAGAGCGGTATAATGGGCGACTGGCAGTGCTTCGGGGTCAGCTCAGGCGGTAAGGGATGGTTCACATCCGCCGGACTCATCGCCCCCGGTCGACTGCTTGCCAATGAACTGAGCGTCTTCGCGGGAGTAGCACCTGCGGCGAAAGGGTGCTTTGTGGCACGTGCTCGTGGGGCAGGGGGGGGGGGCATCAGGGTGGCAGCAAATGTCCCGGACAGTCTGGAATTTCGGACGAGGAACGGATCGCGGAGTGCACAAAGTGCATGAACATTGGCCTTTGGAAGAGAGAAAGGATCTTGCATTCAATCAACGAAAACATTCAACCCACTGCCACCCCCTACAACACGCAAAATGCCCACTGCAGCCTCACGGGCACGGACGCGATGTGCTGAGGGGTAAACATTCAACAACGGGCCGCCTTCAGTCGCCCACACTCCATGTGTAGGCATTCATCTGCAGTCTCATCCCTCGTCGCCTATGCATTAGCCTTAATCAGCCCTGGCCCCTCATTGAAGACGCCAAAATAAAAAAAATCCACAAAAAAAGGTGGTTTCCCTTTCGTCCCAATCCCTGACTTCTGGGCCCCGCTCTCCCACCCAGCCCTTGCAACCCAACCTCGGCTCTTACAAGCACGAAGGGCGGCAGAGCAAGGGGATAGCACGGGAAGATTAATAGGATCAAGGATCGGATGGCATGGGATTGCAAGACTTTGATTCAACTCAACTTTCGGGATTCAGCAAAATATACTAAAATGCTCCAAGGGTCTGAGGCCTCACCATTGCACAGTCATGATAACAGCCACACATCAACAGTAGAAAAGCGGTTTGCAGGGTCGCTGGTGCATTGGATCTGACGCACACAAACTTTTGATCTGACACCCATATATCGTCACGTCATACATCATGAAGCACCACAATGGCATTCCTGTCGGGGGATGACGTTTGCAGAGGGCCCCCTCGCGAAGCGATGTTGTACTGGGGCACAGCTCTGCTGAGATGACCAGTCTGTCCTTCCGACAGGTCTCTGATCAGCTCCATGGCGATTAAAGGATGGCAAAAATTTTCGCGCCTGGACTCAGCAACAGCAATGCCAAGGATGCACATCACGTTTGAAGACTGCTTGAGACATTGTTTCTCTCACTCGGAGCCTGCCCATCTCTTTAATTAACTCAAGAAAGAGCCCTTCTGTTGCGCAACACAAGACTTCAGGGTTTTTTTGAATGAATTTTAGCGACATATTTCACTGGCATTCCTGTTGGCATATTGGGAACCGCTGCCAAGCTTTCCCATCCCCACTCCCTCCCAGGGCGCCCCAATCGGCGTTTTCGTGAAGGGCCCAAAGGGTCTGCCGGAGTGTGAGCACTTTGCACTGCTTTCGGCTTTTTCACGGCAGTCCCACGTTATCACCTCCGGTTCCAAGCATCCTGCGCCTTCAGGCCTGGAGTCTCCGCCGCCTTCTCGGTTTCGGCCCCTTACCCGATGAAGAATGGGCAGTGATGTTGATGCACAGATCAGGTCAGGTCAGATCGGGCAATGCCTGCTTCCACCGCCCGTCAGGCCTGCCCCGAAGTCCCGGCGGCCGAAACACACCCACTCCGACACAAGAAGCCCCCCCCCCAAGAAACCGCAATGGCCATCAACGGGTCCAGAGAAGACGAAACCGCCCTACTGATTTGTGCAGATCTACGGCCCACGAGGTCCATTTCACGCAGAGCAGGACCGTTCTCTTGGCCCGTTTCCTGGCGTTGCACAAATCATCAGAAGATTCGTGGGCTGGGGCGGAGACCACTGGATGCTGAGGACATTTTACATTGCGCTGAGGACACTGAACAATGCGCTCGGATTACATTGTATTGCCTTGGGGGCGTTGTGTATAGCGTTGGAGATAATTCACATTGCATAGGGCCGCCCTTCGGACACTTCATATCGCGTTGGGCACTGGCCTACTACGGTCCTGGACGCTTGTGCGAAGGATGGGGAAGGGGGTTGTGGCTTCATATCGCGTTGGCGACACTTCATATCGCTGCGGGAAGGCCGACTGCGGAAGCCCACATTCGCCGAGGGGCGCATGTGTCTAGGACTGCCCAGCATCGAGGCACATGGATCCTGAGTATTGCCCTGGTACCTCTGCCGCGCCTAGCGCCTGCCCTCCCCCTGGTATTCGTTGTCCCGAGTGGGGTGGCCCGCTCCCGCCCATCGGGAGCGCTCACTGCACGCCGCAGGGGAAGCGTAATTCGCTGTGGGGTAATTGGCACCGCATTGGTTTTCCTCAGTTTTGGGTGAAAGAGGTCGGTCAAACGGGCACGATGGCGAGGGGCAATACTCAAAATGGACCAAATGTTGCGATAACCACTGCCCATTCAAAACTACGGCTCACAAATGGTGCAATTTCCCCTGGTCCATGATAATTACCCAAATTGCGCGCTGCAGGGCGCGCCGCAGGCGCCGCAGGATTAGCACTCCCCATCCACCTCGACGACGTTGATACACGAATACACTGATATTGATGATACGAAGGTTGTGACGAAGCTGTAAAACCCACAAAGCAGGAAGGGAAGAGGCAATGTGGGCATCCGCATACTTGCAGAGGGGACGGAGTTGGGTGCCGAACACGGGTGCAGCGGGGAAACATTTGTGTCGTGCATGGCGAGGTGTGGGGAGGTGTTGCAGAAGGGTTCCGAATCGGGGCTGTGAGGTCCGAAAAGCTGCAGTCGCGGGCTTGACCCCACAGTTTCTTGGCTATGCCGCTTGTCGCGCGCACCCGATGTAGGATCTGAGCAGTTGACGGACGTGCCCGACGTGTCGTGGTACGTCGTTGCGGAGAACTGCACGTCGAAGTCCGCACAAGTCGAGTCCGGATACGAGTGGATCGACATGGCGCAGTCCTGACGCAAGTTTTGGATGCTTCGGGGGGGGCGTCGTGAAGGGCAAGGGACGCTGAAGTTGGGGGGTCAGGGGGGGCAGGCCTGAAGGGCACCTCAGGAAGGGCTGGAGGGTTGTAATGGACGGCAGGGAATGAAAGCAGAGGCGGGGCCGGAGGGCTGAGCTGCGGGGCAGAGGGGGATCAGGTCGGTCTGAAGGGCTGCGCTGAATGGCAGGGGGCCTCGCTCCGCCTCCTTCCTGCCCCACCTTTGTACTGCTTCGCTTGCCCTCAGCCCTTCAGCCCCGCTTCCACTGCCCTTGCGAGCATTTGCTCGGCGCGCTCCTGTTTGGCCAACATCCCAGACCTCAGTCCCCCCCAAGAGAAGCCCCAAAGTAGACTTGTGCCGGGGTTTGGGTGGCGCCGGGTTGGATCCGGGGCTCTAGGACTGGGACGGCTAGAGGTTGGGTTGTGCGAGTGGGGCTGGAGCTGGTTGAATAATGGCTGGCACCAACCAAATACTCCTGCTCATGAACAAACACAGACTGAAACTACGAGGGTCCCATAATCAAGACAATCAAAATGAGAAGCAAGCCATTCCATTATCCTAAAAGTGTCTCTCGACTGCTTGTACTGCACAATGCTGCGTACGATGCTTGGAAAAGCTACACGTTGAAACAATATGAGTAGTCTCAAAGAACAGACACAGGGACCAAGCCGCGAAGAGAGCACCCAAGGATGTATCATAAATGACCGCATAACCCGCGCCGTGGCCCCCAAGCGGGAAGCAGTTGGATGGCCCCTTGGATTACCCCGGTCGGGAGCGTTAAGCCTGAAAGTTTGCCCGGTGCGGCAACGGTCCCTCTTCAGCTCAGCCCTTCAGCCGCGACTTCCACAGCCACGGATCCCAGAGTTGCAGTGGTCATCGCGCCACCGAAGACCCGCAGCAAGGGATCACAGGCTGTCCACAGGAAAGTCCGTAACAACCGCTTTAGAAGTAGAGTGAACTCTATGAAAAGAGGAACAAAGTAACCAGTGGGTAATTGCTACGCAGAGCCTGAAGCAGAAATGAGGCAAAGCTCAACCGCTGGTTAGGCAAACCTGCTGGGGCTTGGTGTTGGAGGTGGAATGTGTCGTGTCGTCCGTGCTCAGCTGGTGCTCCGGGGAGTCATAGCTAAGGGAGATGGAGTTCAGGGTAGCGCGAATGTCAGCATTGAGGAGCACGGCATAGTGATTCAACATGAACACCACAGCAGAGGGTACCACGTCGGTAAAGCACGGGAGGAAGTGCTTGGAGTCAGAGTGCATCTCGAACAGCATGACCTCCACGAGGTTCACCAGCTGCGGCACCGACAGAGTGATGCTGCGACACTGCGTGGCGTACGACGGATCAGGCTTGAGGGTCGTACATGATCGCTTACCAGCACCTTTGCTATTGTGCACCTGCAGCAAAGGAAAGGGGTTGTCCTTCTGTCATCAGCCAGCACCCCCTCCCCTGGGTACAAGGAGTTTAGTCAAATCATTCGAACGATCAGACAATACACACTGCCCAAACGGTGACATTAATGTCTGCAACGTTGGGGGGCGCCTGTACAAAAGGTGCACCGTTGCCATGCCACCACTTGTGACAAGAAGGATAGCAATGCCAGAGCCGTGGACAGAACGGTGTGCGGCATTTTAGACTGGAGCTGGAGCCAAAGCTGAGGCTGAAGCTGGAGCTGGATGAAGCTGGAGGAACTGTGGCGGGATTTGGGTGGCGCCAGGTTGGCTCTGCGACTGGAACGGCTAGAGGTTGGCACCGACCAGATACTCCGCTCATGAACTGACACAGACTGAAACTACGAGCGTCCCGTAATCAAAACAATCAAAACAAGCAGCAAGCCATTCCTTTTCACCACACCACATCTCGATCGGTGGTTTGCGCCGCTCAATGACGCCCCGTTGTGACAGAAATTCACAGGCTGGGTCGGCGCGCCCCACCAGTGGAGATCTTGCATTGGGAACCTTGGCTTGGGTCCAAATAAAGGGCATGTTGCGCCTAACGCCTAATGCCAACCAGAGGTGGTAGCTTGCAGGCATGCTTGCATCGTCAAACACCAAGAGCACGACGAAGATCGACAGGAGACAGAAGCATCAGCCCGTCATTACCGTCGGCGTTTAGGAACGTGCACGGTATGGGGGATGGCATATCACTAATGTAGACCCAAAAATTCTGGGTGGCTAAACGTCTGGCTGGCCTGCCTGCAACCTGCCGTGGCTTTTCGGCCCGGCCTTGTTGCACCTTGTGGCGGGCAGGTTATGTCCAGTTCCCACGGTTGGGCAGGACCAGCGCCATTACAACCGGAGAGGGGCCCGGGGGGGGGGGGGGCTTGCCTCCGCTTCTTATTCCCCCTTAACCTCCAGCCAGGCTTCCCCGCGGTGCTTCAGATGGGGTCAATGCATGGTAGGTTGGCTGCCTGGTAGGTTGGCTGCCCGCAAGACTCCAGCCCACTGCTGGCATGCGCCTTCACGCTTGGGCGAAACTCAGATGTATGCCAATGTGGGTCACAATAAGGTACGGCCCGCCGCACAAGATGCCGGGCTGCTGGTGTAAGTGGGAGGGGGCCCAAAAGGGCATGTCACTGGGGGGAGACTGACCAAAAGTTCATGGCACATGGCTGACCAGCGGCCAGCTGCCCCAAAGCAGTACTTTGAATAGTCCTGAGCCCCACCCGGTCCCCCTGTGGTCACCTGCAGGGGTTCCAGAACCATGTTGCTGGGTTTCCGCTGATGGTCGTGGCTCTGCGGCTGGTCAGCGTAGAGAGAAAAGGCATTGTACTCGCTGTTGCTTGCCTTCAGGTCCTGCATCGACTGCACAAGCTTGGCCTTCAAGCGCAAATAGTGGCAGTACGCCGAATTGATGATCACACACACCAGCTCCAGATACGACAACAGGCTGACGTGCGGTACGAGGCTCATGGCCTCCTTCAGCCCCCCATTGGCCATGCACTGCTTCGTCACCTCCAGAACGTCCGCGCTGAATACCTGCAAAGGATTGCACAGATGCCTTGAGGAATAAAGACAAGTGCAACAGCCCACAATGGCACACAGAGAAGGCACTCGTACTGACAGCACGACTACCACAGAGGCCGCAAGAACAGCACGAGAAAACAGAGTGCAGTGGAAAGAACGCAAAAGAGGGAGTCACAACACAAAGAATGGGAATCGGAAGCAATCGAAGCAACTTCTACAGTAGTGTGAGTAAAATTGTGGTCAAATGATTTGGGACGCAATTTGTTCTGGAAATGTAAGGAATTTGTTCAGGTTTTAAGGAGTCTCTAGCCTGATCCCCAGTTCTGCAAAGGGGATGCCCCAACAATGTACACATGTAATCCGGCCGTTCATGAAGCTGTGCGACATACTCTTCTGCCTCGGAGTTGCCAGCACATGTTTTTGCACAGACCATTTTTTAGATCCTCCGCCCCCACCGCCTATCATTTAGGCACAAACGCTTTCAGACACAAAGCAGGACCTCGCCCAAATACTCCAACATCGCCGACATGAGCTCTGCCTCGCATTCCAGGCCCGCGCCGGGCTGCTGCCGCTGCCGCTGCAGGTACCACTGCTGCTTCGGTCGGGACGTCATGATGTACAGCTTGATGATGAAGAGGATGTCGTCGGGGGTGCACGGGAACTCGCAGTGGTAGTCCGACAGCCGCGATACAAACTCAAGATTCATTTGGTAGAGCACGTCGTCGCGGCAGTCCCGCTCTTCGGTCGTGATGTTCGCGGCCTCACATAGTGCCTGCAACCCGCGACGGCAGAGTCTGCAGGGGGTCCCGGACCCGACGCACACTCACGCTACGCAGCGCGTGACCGGTGGACAAAACCCGGCAACAGCGAGACAACTGTCAGTGAGAAACGCCTGCAGCTCTTAGTTTAGAGGGCACCCGCCTCTCTGCCGGCGCGGTGCGAGTGGGGGCTGCTTGGACCCTGCGTGACTGCATCTCCAGCTGAAGCTCTGCTCTGCCTTGAGACTGGGTAGGGGGGCGGGGGTCTGGAAGGGCCCAGACAGATAGCTCAACAGCAAGGACAAAGGTTGAGGGCAAGACGGCAAGGCAGATAGAGAGCGAGAGCGAGAGCGAGATCCAGAGAGAGAGAGACAGAGAGAGAGAGAGAGAGAGATACAACGACAGAGACGTAGTGAGCGAGAGAGAGAAAGCGCACCCGTGGGCCAGCGAAAGTGGTAGACCAAAAGGCACGCACGCATAACAGAGAGAGAGAGAGAGAGAGAGAGAGGGAGAGGGAGAGAAAACAATGCATGCGCGCGGGAAAAAAGACAGAGACATGAATAAATAGAGAAATAACAAAAACGCTGTCTCAGTTCTCCGAGGTCCCGGATGGAATAACTCCTGCTTGAGAGAGGGATCGCGGACAATGCACCTGGAATCCGGGGTAGAAGTAGCAGTCAACGCTGAGCAGCCTATACATCTCCTCCTCGTTGATGTGATCGTCCAGGTACCGGCAGAACACTGCGTACACGAAGCAGCAGGCGTGCAGGAAGTTCGAGATGTGGAAGTCCACCCGGAACACCGACGTCATGTCCACGACCTCCTTCATCCGGGCGTCCTGGCGTCGGCTGCGCCACAGCTGCACGTGCTTGGTGAGCTTCGGGCGCTGGTTGTGCTGCAGCCGTGATGAGTCCTGGGGGCGGGACGGAAGCATCGGGGGAAGGTTGGGAGGGCGGGCTGCCCCGGCAAGTGGGGCCGGTCTGAGGAACAAACAAGTGGAGAGGCCAACCCCTAGCCTCCCCCGTCCTGTTTACTGGGGCGGCGACACACCGCGTCTCGTCTGCGAGGCGGAGCCTGCGGGGAGGGAATTGGTGCCTCTGATTCACGTTTGGGACCGGGTCCACCGGAGGGTATGACATTGGGGGGAGGGAGGGAGCTACGGACGGACGCACGGGAGGGAGGGAGGGAGGGGGAGGGAGGGACACAGAGTTGGAGGGAGATGGGAGCTCCACAGGCGCCGCCAGTGCGTGTCAGCCCCTCCACCTCTCTGGGGCCCAGGGAAAATGCCGAGAAAAAAGTGAGCATTTTGAGTATAAACACACAGGTGACCGGTTCTCCCAACCCCTTTAAACGGGGCACCAGAATTTTTCTGGCGCCTGCGGCGCCAGCCAATTTCTCCATATTGGCTTGTATGATGGTCGGGACCTTTCAAACATTTTGGCCCGAGAGGGGGGGGGGGGGGTCAGGGCCTGCACCTGGGCACCCTCCGTGGCGCAACGCGTTGAACACCCCAGGGCACACACGCCGCACGGAGCACCCAAGCACCAGGTACGCGACAAGACATCGAGCCCTCTGCATGGAGGCCCCAAGCCCTCCATTTGCAACGGACGCAGCTTTTCCTTACTGAATCCCGGATGTTAAGGCGGCGAGTACAACTGAGTGAATGGATTCCGAAAGAAACTTGGTTTTCCTGCCAGACACTAGTGCCTGGTTGTAAAATGATACTTCCGACCCAACCAAACCTTATCCATCTCTCCCTCCTCCCCCCTTCAAGTCTCCTCCCTCCCTATTGCCACTTGCGCGCACTCAATTTAATCTCCCTCCGCCCCTGCCTGTGTCTGTGCCTCCCGATCCCCCTCCTTCTACCCCTATCCTTACCTCTGCAGTACCTCTACAGCAGGGGTGGGGGTAAGAAGGGGGTCCTTGTGTGTCCCATCGCTCCTTGTTGACCTGTTCACTTGTTGCGGTCGTGTGGGTAATGAACCAACCTCCGTACACCTGGGTGCAGAACGGGGGCGCCCAGCGCCGTAACGTGAGCGTGAGTGCCCGTGATACCGAGATTGGGAGGGCGACAGCGGGGGGGGCAAGGGAGGTCAAGGAAGACCTCCTCCAGATCCACAAAGAAAGTGCTGAGCAGCGCGGCGTACAGGTTGGCGTTGAGGGGGTACATGTACGGAATGTAATGGGGGTTCGGCTCCGCAGGCTCCTGCGGGGAGGGGCCGGCGGGACTGGGGAGGCTGGGGAGGCGCCCGTCCGCCTGCAGGTTTGCGGTGACGACGGACGGGCGGCTGTGGGTGACCGGCATGTCGGTCGTTGCCTGGGAGACACTCAGGGTTTCCTCTTGACTCGACGTGTCGAGTTGGCGGGGGCTGCTGCCGTCCTGACTGAAGGAGGGCTCGATCCCGGTGTTGGCGGTGGCGGGGGAGTGGGGAATGGGGGTCAGGTCGCTGTTTCTCAGGGAAGGGGGCGCCTTCGGAGGCGCATGCACGACCGCGATGAAGCGCCGGAAGAAGCTGTACAGGCTGAGCAGGTCCGATTCGGTGGATTCCAGGGTCCCCTGCGCAGGTGTTTGACAGGAAAGATAGGGGACGAATGGAGAGGGTTGGCAAGGCGAGGCTGTGTGGAGCGCTGGAGAGCGCCATAGGGCCATAGGGGGCAGGGACCAGTGAGGCCACAAACAATGGAGAGATGCCCTGTGTATGCCCCAAAGCCTTGGATTCCAAGCCATTCTGTGATTGAACCATACACAGGTAGGCCAGCTATGCATCATAGTTGAGGGATCAGCCTGTTTGAATATAGGCACCCAAAGAAGTGCGAGCACTTGGGGAGGCGGGGTGGGGGTGGGGGATGGGGTTTTGGTTTTGGTTTTGGTTTTGGCGGGCACCCAACCCACGGCCCTGCCTCGGTGTGGCACTGAAGGTCTCAGGTATGGGGCACTATAGAGATTGAGGTGGCGCCTCCTGCTCCCCTGGGTGTGTTCTCTCACGCTGTTACACCCCCACACATTCCTCTTGCGTTGTGAGCCCCTCCCTGCGAGGCCACCCCGCCCTGCTTGGGCCCTAGTCCGAAGTCCCTGCAGACCTGTTCAGCCGCCGACCACGTATGACTTCACGATCGCCGCCCACTGGACGCTCGCGGTGCACTCCCCGGGTCCCTCAGGGCTGCCGTCTAGTCATGGGTGCCTTCTCCTTCTGCCGCTGTGCTGTGCATGTGTGGCTCTGCGGCACACCACTGAGCACCCTCATCGAGGCACCCCCGTGTAGCGGTGTGGGTCTAATCCATCGCCCGTTTCCACCTCCCCCCTTGGCATGGGCAGCGCGTGGTCACTTCCTCATGGTGCTCACATGTGGGGCACGCCGTCAACGGTGGGTGCCACATGCCCAGGTGCAGTGGCACCAAGACATGCCCCAGTTGAGGCTCTTCTTGAAGGAGCTGCTCCATGCACGGGTGGAGAGCTCTCGGTAGTCGCCATTTCTCGGGGTCGTGAATGCGCCACTCCATAGGCGCTTGGTGGCCCCTCTCGGTTGCACCCCATACGTCAGTGGCACCTGCGGCGGGACTAACATGTGCGCTCCTTGTGCGCCGCGCATAACCGCAGCAGTCGCCTGCGCATCCGCAAGCACATTCCCCATGATGTTGACATCTTCACTTGTCACCAGCTCCTCCTGGTGGCTCTTCCCCCACCAATGGGACGCCGGCACCTCCTCCTCCACCCACTGGAGTGCCCTCCGCAGTGGATGGCTCTAGCACTCCGGCAGTGCCTCCACCAGTGCCGCCGCTGCCTGCGCATTGTACACCAGCTCCACCCCATTGCCCCGAACTCTGTCATCCGAGTCGCTAAATGTCTGCCCAAGGCTATGCCTAGTAGCTCACCTGTCATGTTGTCCACCCACGGCTCGAGCAGACTACCGCCCCCAACCAGCGGCTCTCTATCTTCACGACGAGTCCCACCTCGGGGAGCCTGCAACATCACGCGTGGCCCCCGCGTTAGTTTAGACGGCCACTTCCGCGCCACCGACTTGTTGTGCCCATGTCCTTGACGGTAGTTGCAAGACCGGTGCTCTCGCATCTTCACGTAGGAGCCTCATCGCATCCACCATCTCCCACCCTATCTCTTCTAGGGCTCTCTTCAGAGTGCGTTCTGTTGCTTCTGGGCCGTGCTGGAACCATCTCACTGCTGCCCACTCCGCCAAGGCTCTTCGGGTGCTATTCAGTACTCTCAGCTGCTGGCGTACCGCTGCCCGGTACACTGCCGACCAGGGGTGGCGCACCGCCAACGCTATGAAGAGGACGTGCCACAGCGTGCTGGAGTCCACTTCAAATTGCAGTCGCAGCTTTCTCCTCCAGAATCGGCCCATCGGCGCCACCGGCTTGTAGATGACCCGTCCGCAGGACCACACCTTGTGTCTGTGCCACGACTTGTGCTTGCACCTGCTCTTTGTATGCTTGCACTATCTTTCTAAAGCTGGCGAGGTGTATGGTGGCGGGCGCCCACACTGACACCACCGCCCTCACTCTGCGTCGCAGCCTAGTGCTAGCCGCTTCTCTCAGTCAGCTTGTTTCTTCGTGCAGCACGCCGCCTGCGCATACTCTGGGTGGCAGATGGCCTTGCAGACCGCTCTAGCCTCCCCATTACTCCAGTCCATGAAGAGGTACTCTTCTTTGGCCGGCACATGACTCACTCGATACTTGGGCGCCACCTCGTCCTGCCGCCCCAATATCTCCACCAGGGCAACTTCTGACGCTGCCGGTACTACTGCATCGTTGAGTACCTCTGGATGTCGCAGGCGTATTCCACATCATCCGACCAAATGTTGGGGAGGTCCGTGCGCCCAGGACCTACCTTAGCCATGTACCACACCTCCTTGTACACGTAGACCCTAGCCCCCAATGGGGATCCCTGGAACACGCCCACTCAAAAGCACCACGCTCTCGTGGTGCTTGCGCCCATCACGGACACGATGTGTGCCCACTAGACATACCGCGGGTACCAACGCGCCTTCAACGGTTCCACCCCTACCTCCTGCAGGAGGAACACCACCCCTCCGAGGTCCACTGTCCCATACGTGTTGCTGCGTGCGGTCCCTCTTGTACAGGACCACTGTGCCTCGTATCTCCCGTGTTCTGTCCAGCAGCAAGGTCTGTAGGCGGGTGACATCACCCGCTGACCGCCCTTCTAGCACGCCCACTGCCTATCGGCCACGTATTGCTCTGTCTACTCGGTGATCAGGAGGGCCACCACCTTCGCGATCTCCTCTTCCATGACCATTGGCCTCATGTCTTCTTCTGCCCGGACTCGGGGCTCTAGCAGATTGGCACATGTAGGACAAACCTCACGACTGCCTCCACATACGGTAGCTAGCCCGGAGAGTCTCGTACTAGCATAGCCGTCAGTTGCTTCAACGCTGCTATCAGAAACCCCGACTTCCATGGGGCTCTGGGTTCTCTCCCGCCACCGCCACCGCCCTGATCCATGCTGATAGGGGAAAGTCCAAGTCAGTCAGCCCCACGCCTACGTTGGGGAAGATACTGGTGTGTCTGACTTTTTTCGCTCCATCTGCTGGGCAAACTACTTCATCATCGCTTCGCCTATGCATTGTCACCCGCTTCACCTATGCATTGTCACCCAGTTGATCACTGTGATTGGCGCGAACACGTACTCTCGGCGTGCCCGCACCCTGAGCCGCGCTTCTCGCGGCTCTTTGGGCCCTTGGCTAGCTGCGTTGCATGTAGCTCCTGGTACCTTGCGCATGCCAGCCACATCTGCTTGCGGGCCATCAGCGCCCCCCTATCCTCGAGCTCCACTCTGGCCCCCATGAGGTCCACTGGCAGACCTGAAGCCCGCACTAGGATTCCCAGGGTGGACTCTGTCCACTCCTGCACTGGCAGCACCGGGTGGGGCGTGTAGTGCCGTGCCCACCTGTCGTGCTCTTCTTGGAAGTGCTGCCACTGCTCTGCACTGACGCTGTGGGGAAGGGCAGCTGCCTTGGGGGGGGGGGGGGGTTCAACAGGGTCAGAGAGGATCGGGCAGTTCGGGAAAAAGAGAGTGACGCTGGGCCATAGGCTCGGCTGATGGAGCGGGCAGTGAGACCCCCTCTGGAGGAATTTTGGGGTGTAGACTTCGGCGGGTGGGCGTTTGGGGGACAGGAAGCGTGGGGGGACTGTTGCATCCGGTCCGCCAAATCCACCAATGAGCCCGATCGATTATGGTCGGGTTTGACCGGCGGGTGCCTGGGCGCCATGGGTCAGCTCTGGGCCAGAGATGCATATCCGCGCGTTCCCTCCACTGCACCCCTGCTTACACCTCAGTCACCCTCTCTAGTCTCCACACGGTCAGCCCCCTCCCCCCCCGATCTCCCCCCCCCCCCTTGTCTCGCTCCAACCAACCGCCCCAACCCTGTCGGCAGTGCCCGCGATGCTCAACTTCCCCACCCGCCGCCAACGGCAGTTGTAACCGACAGCGGCGGCTGCGAATTGGTTGGCAAACCCCTTACGTCCACCCTCTCCTGACATCCGGGTGTTTGGGGTTTGCAGAGGGCTGGTGAACACAAAAGGGCAGCGCCTGGAAGAGGGGCAGGGAAGCCTGGAGAGGACAGGAAACCGCCGAACCTGAAGGTGCACTTCATTGTCTTCCGAGGCGTCCCGGGAGTACTCCAGCATGCTCGAGTGGATCCGCCGGAACCGGCTCCGGAGCCGCCGCACCATGTCGCACAGCAGCTCCCAATCCGCCTGGCTTTTGAGGGCGTCGATGGAGTCCCTCAGCCCCGTGTGCACCTTCGCATCATCGTCGACCAAGTTGGAGCCGGTGGACCGCTGTGTGCTCGCAGAGGCCAGGCGGACGGAGGACAGGCCGCGGGCCGTGCTCTCGGGGGTGCAGTCGATGCTCACAAGGGTGGAGAAAGACACCTGTTTGGAGCGGTCGGTCGCCGGGATGGGCCCCAGGAGATGGTAGTGCACCACGTTCATGATGCAGTTGGCGAGGACGGCCAAGTGCCGGAACTCGTGGTTGGACAGGTCAAGAATCTCGAGGTCCTGTGGGCACAGAGAGCGGCTGCCCAGGCTAACATCCCGAGAGAGCGCGGGGTGGGGTCTGGGACCCAAAACTTTGTGCCAAAAATTGCATGATCGGATTGTCCCTATTGTAAATGTCGTTTTCCCCACAGTGGTCACTTTGGTCCGGGGGGGGGGGCTCCTCCTATGCTTGTCGGCCGTTCTATGTTAGCCTGGGGCTGCCGGGGATGCATTTCGCGGGGGGGGGGATAACCTAATTAAAATGAGAAGATGGAGGCAGAACCGGGTTGCAACCACTCAAAGGCAAATAACTTCAAAGGAGAATGCGAAGGAGGGACAATGCAAATTGGTGTGCGAAAAACGCACTGCGGAAAATGCACTGTCAGACCGGGAACCTGCTGCAGATCTGCCTTTTGGCCTGTTGTCTGCATGCACACCGCACGGCATCAAGAGAGTGTTGCAGGTGCGTTTGGAGGGGATGGGGGGCTAAGGGGGTTTGCACCCGGTGTTTCCGGGAGGGGGCGACGGGATACACCTGTTGAACCAAATTGGACTCCGGCGGCTCGTCCTTACTCTCCACATCATCGCTCAGACTCACGACGCAGGGCGAGGCACTCGCGATCTGCCCCGGGTATTGCAAAGGGCACGTGCCCTCTGGATGGGCATGGGCTCGGGCTTGGGCTACCGCGGCCGCTGCCCGTCGCTCGTGCAACAGCGAATACAGCAGCAAGTGCCGCATGTGGCAGGAGACGGCGGGCACGGAGGGTGCGGCGCTGGCCAGCGCGGCGTTGAGCTTCTGGACGAGCAGAGAATGCTTGGTGTCGGAAATGCCCAGCCGCTTCTGCATGGTCTGAATAGCTTCAGCATCTCGCTGGAGCTTCCCGAACTCACTCTCTGCGAAGACTCTAGTTGGGGATGCTACTTTATGGTCTGCCCCGCTGGAATCAAACACGGGGGAGATGTTGCTGACGCCAGTGCTGCTGATACTGCTGTGGTTCGGATTATTGTTGAGGCTACTAGTGCTGCTGTTGTTGTTGGTGGCAGTATTGGTGGCTGTGATGGTGGCGGCGGCGGTGGTGGTACCAGTGTTGGTAGTGGCATGACTGCTGCTGCTGCTGCTGCTGCTGCTGCTGCTGCTGCTGCTGCTGCTGCTGCTGCTGCTGCTACTGCTGCTGCTGCCGCCGCCGCCGCCGCCGCCGCCGCTAGCGCCGCCGCCGCCGTTGGTGCCTGAGTTGTTGTTGACCACCCGCAGATATGACATATCATTGCACAGCAACAGACACTCATAGCTCGTGAGCTTTAAATGGTCCTGGGTCAACTTAAAATCCTCCTCATCTTCGCAGGAATCGATGGAGGAGATAGACTTGACCATCTTGTTGCAAGTGGCCTTCTGCCTTGGGGTATCCTTGACATCGTGAAGGGTAATGAAGCTGAGGCTTTTCCGCAGCTGCGTGGTCTGCACATCGAAGATGAAGAACGCAGAACGATTCAACGCCAGCGGCTGCTTGAGGTCTTCGAAATCTGACACGTTCCGCATTGTGTCATGCTCCGTGAAGCCAAAATGAGGGATTGGTATACAGAAACAACCTGAGGGAACGGTGATGATCTTGATCTTGGAAAGCAGCCTAGCTCCCCCACACACACAAAGTACCGTGCAGAACATCAATCATGGCAGTCGCCCATCATTTCTTCACTGCTGTTGCCTCGGAGTTCTCATGCTTCGCAGTGGTGCATGAAGAGTCGGGTACAGACTGCGCGACCCCCCTGTGTGACATTCCGTCGGGTTGCTGTTTCTTTATGGGACCCTGGACAGTCACCCGCTCTTCCCTTTGCATACTGCGTCGGGTCGCTGCGTTTTGTTGGCTGCTGCGGCCTGTGCTCCTGCTGGTGTTGTTTCCGCATTCACGGAGCCCAGTCGTTGGTGTACTGGGGCTGTGCTGGTTGTGGCGGGTGCCGTTTGTGCGTTAGCGGTGCCCAGTAGTTGGCGTACCGAGGTTGTACGGGTTGTTGCGGGGGTCCTTTGACGGCTTTCGCTGCCCACGCACCTCCACTATGCGGTCGTCCACCACCTGCCTCGCCGCATTTCCCTGTGCGTGAGGCCCAGGTGCCCCACTCCTCCGTGCGTTGTACCTCCCCCCCAGGCCTTCAATTGCAAGATGCCCTGGCTCACAACTAAGTCTTAACTTGAATCCTTCACAATAAAATCAGGATCCCATCGATGGACCATTCTGTTTACTATGCTGAAGCAGTCCGCTTGCAGATTGTCTCTTCTTGCATTCCATCTACATTGTTATCCAACTGAACAGCCACCTTGCCACTTCCATCAATTTATCCACTTTGACTACCCAGTTACCACCTGTCCACAGCTTTGAATTCTTGTCTCTTATTGTTGTTGCAGCCCGCCTATGCTTCTCGACACCCGCAGGTTAGCATTGCCTCTGCGCCGGAGTTTTCTACCCGAGGATTGTCTACTCTAGGCAGGGAGTCAGCTTTAGCTAGGGGTCCCAGGCAATTCAACTAACGCAACAGTTCTGCCCCATACCAGAAATGGACCACCTGCACTCCTCCTGGAGAGTTCCACCTGGTGTCCATTCCGTACTGGGCCTGTCGGTCCCTTGTAGCCAAATGCATGACTGTTTAGCACTAGAAGTTGCTCTTAAGTTGTTCCCCATTTGCCTGGAATACAAAACTGAGAACCAAAGGGTTTGGATCACCAAGAGGTGCCCATTCATGTTGCACTCAATGGTAGACCAAGTGTCACCGGAGCCAAAGGGCTGTCAGGCTTCTCCTTTGCAGAACTGGGCACAACTTGGCAATTGCTCCCGCCACCACAGTTAAGCTAGCAAGAATGATGCCCAATTCTGTGCTTGGTTACCTTGAATGAAAAGCCAAAATGAACCATGGGGGGGATCCTTCACGTGTTGATGATGGCCCCATGATTGTAGCTGAGATTCCTCTTATGGGGTGATGTTGAAATACTCTGGTATCTTCAAGCAGAGAGGAAGATATGGATAATTCAGAAATGAAGCAAGAGAGAAAGAAAGAAATCCTGGTCACCAAGCACCATCCCTGAGAGGGTAGAAATCTCCAATGCCACATTGTATCCATTTTCAGTGCTGGTGGGAACACAATACTATTTTGTCCCAAAAGTGACGCAAACTGCAAAGTACAGGTGCTTAGTCTACCCTGGCTGCCAAATAGTTGCACTGCGCGCACACTGCGCGCGTACCGCACTCAAGATGCCCCCGAAAACGTTTCAACCAAGACTCGCTCTTATTGTTGCAACAATCAGTGCTAGGAGCGAAATGGGTATACAGCTGCAAAAGTTGAGTGCATTGGATGAGTAACGCAACCTTAAGACCGCATGACCACAAGACAGAACATCGAAACACGCTCACAGTGAGGACATGGACATTGTAGCACTATGCATAGTAGTGCAAAAGCACAACTGTCCAGTTGGTCTCCAAATATGAGGTCAAATGACAGCCAAAAATGAGGTGGAGTGCACCAGTGATGGGGTTACTGTGTGCTGGGGGTGCCCCTGAGAGTATTCAGGGTGTGGCTCCAGAGATTGTGTGCAGGGGGTGTTCCTGAATCCAAGGTCAGTTAGTCAGGTTAGGAGGGTGCCCGTACAATGCTTGGGGCTGGGGAGGGAGCCAGTGCTCCCACACCAAGACCTGGGGGCATCAGTCATCGGCCTGGGCCAGGCAATTACTTGGAGACCTCCTGGCGATACAACACCCCCCCCCCCACACACACACACAATCGCCCAAAAATGGTGCACCCGGAATCGGCCTCAGCGTTTGGGACCCATTGGGAATGTCATTGTTCACCCGAGGAAAGTGTTCTGATGTGATGTGATGCGATGTAATGTTGCTTGGGCCCCGAACGGCTTCTCGCCGCCTCTTTCGCCTTTGCCAGGGGTTACGGGGGTTACCGGACCTCAGGACAGGGTGCGCCCAGAATGGGAACAAAACGAGAGCGCGTGCTCGTCAACGAACAACGGCCCTCTCCCGCCAGACCCCCCTCATCGGATGCGGGGTCGGGGAGGTCACCTTGTGACCCACGATTCGAGGTGCGGCCGGCGTGCCATCGTGTGCGATGAAACGATGCCCGACATCCGCTTGATGATGGGCTCAGTGGCCGAAATCAATTGTCTTGTGTCTTGCCCTTTGCTCTCGTCAGTCCCTTGTCTTACCCATGCCTCCTGTCGGTTCCTTCCAGTGCATCAGACTCGCTCTGCGATGTTGTCAAGGTGCCCTGTTGTTGGTTGTTGAAGCATTGTTGGGTGGAGCTCCGCACCTGATGTGCGTGGGCGACCCTGTGCGGTAGTCCTGGGCATCGCCCATGGCACGGGTGACCGTGGGGATGGATGCTTTGGAAGTGACCCTCCCTGGAGTACAATTCCACGTTGAGTGCCAAGGACCCTTTATCGTTGGTCTGTAGCCCAGCCAGTCCAGTTGTAGGCTGTGCTCGTGCTGAATGTATCGCTCCTGTGAAAATGCTGTTTGCTGTTTTTTGGAAAACCGCTTCACACGGCCTCCGCCCTGCAAGAATCATCAAATTGTGCACATGGTATGTCACAGTGAGTGTGTGCGATAGCAGCAGCGCACTTTGGACCCCATCAACAGGCAGTCTGGCTCTGCAAAACAAAACGGAACAGAGTAAAGGAAAGGAAAAGCGGGTGCTTCCTGTGCACCGCAGGTGTGCTGCAGGCATTGGCGGCGAGCATCTTTGGATCTCCCCGATGTTTGAACCGACAAGGCTGATGCCCATATTGCCAAATGCAATGTGTTTGAGCGTGCTTGGGGCCGTCCTCGAAAGCACCGGTCAAACTGGGGCAAACGTTGAAAAGAATGTCGAACTGTTTCATTTTCATCCATGACAGTGCATTTTAGAGAGGTTGGGGGAAACTGTATGACACTGGATTTCTCTTCCCCCGCAGCACCGTGGCCCCCTTTGTCTTTGTCCTCCTCTTTTTATTGGGCCTTTCCGTAAAGTCTCCGCGACAGGTGCTATATTGTTGACGTAAAGTGGATGACACGCACCCCCAAAAGTGGATATAGCCAGATTTTTGAAAGCTCATATCGCCCAGGTTTTCCCAGCTTTCCCAACAATTATTTTTTTTCAGAAATTGTTCTCCAGCAGCACCACATGGACTGGACTTTTACATGGGCTTGGACTGCCCTGTTTGCTGTGCAACCGCCGTTCTTTATTCTTTTAAATGCCGCCGGTAACTCGTTTACCGCACGTCGAGACCACAATCCTAGCGGGGGCGATCACCCAGGACACCTACAGCTTTTTGTTTTGCTGTGGAGGACCGCCCTCCGAAAGAGTGCTGTTGGGGAACGCCAACAACAGCAGCAATTCTTTCTGCAACAACTTAGAGAATCCGATATTCACGTCCAACAGTCGCCAGAGAACCTTAGATGTGTATATTCCACAGAAGCATGGGTACAGGTAAGCACCGCGGTGACAATGGAGGACGAAACTATTTGATACCCTCTTTCGCTGGTCGTCGCCTGATGCCGAGAGGGACCGGATGAGTTCTATTTTTGCCTGTATGGGGGCTGTTCGGGGACTTTTTCCTGACAAACGACTTTTCAACAAGCCCCCCCATCGGCAGGACTGGGCTGGGCTTTGGCCTCAGACTGAGGCTGAGACTGGGGCTGCGATGCGATTGCTGGCCAAGGTCAGGATGGTCAAAGTTGGAGGGACGTACTGCCAGTCAATATGGGGTATTCAGGGCAACAAGAATAGCGATGAAAGGGCATCCCTGTTGGCACTGTGTGCAACATGATTCAGAATGCCCTCTCAGTTCTGACTCGCTCTGGGGGGTAGGGTTGCAGCATTCTGACGGGGAAAATGGGGCTGCAAAGCCCCCAACCACCCCAAAAAAATCACAAAAACTCACGTCGCCCTCGTTCTCACCGTCGTCCGGGACCTCCTCGTCGTCCTCTTCTTGTCGTCCTCGTCCTTCTTCTCCCTCTCCTCCTCATCCCTCCTCATCATCCTCGTCCTCTCTGCGCTTCTAAAATGGTCCTACGTATTTTGCTGAGACGCTTTTTGTTTGGAGGGTTTGAGGATATGATTGCAGCAGCGCCGGTGTGCAGTGCAATTGGGACCTTTGGCCATTTATCTGCTGCTGCTTACGGCCATTGGACCCGGGTGTTATGAAAGGGTAGTAAGGGAGCGCAGGGCTCAATCTCTGCGACCCAAGCCCCACCAGATTCCACATGCCGCGCGATGTGCATCATAAGCAACATGTCAAGGACCAGAAGCAGAGTTGTTGAGCCCATACTCCAGTGGTAGGACCTGCAATAAGGCACACAGAAAGCGACAGCCAAGGCTGGAGGCGAAATTCGGGTGTGTACCAGGGATCATGAGCGTTATTCATCTCACTGCACTACTGTACACCCATTTGCACCCCGTTCCGTCTTCGCTCTTCCGTGCCCCGGAGAGTCATGTGCAGCAAACATCCCCTGATCCTGTTTGACCTTGATGGTTTTTGATACGATTCCCTTTTGAAGTTTTGCAGGGGAAAAGCACGATCCCTGCAGATCCATGTCCCTGCCTTGCAGCCCACTTTCCGACCCGCGGTGCCGTTGTAACAGCCCAATCCGAGAGCAAAGGTGTTTACTGTACCACCCCAGGGACGAGGACGCCGATGAGGAGACATAGTAGGACGAGGAGGACGAGGAGAAATGACGATGAGAGGGGGACGAGGTACAAGGAGGAGGAACAGATGTGCACAGGACACGCGTTTTATATGGCTGTTTTGGACTTGCACGAGTGCCCACACCTGAAGCAGGATGTGGAGCAGGGTGTTGTAATATACACAATCGTGCTTGCAGAGATGAATACCATCGTTGTACCAAGACGTAACCACCATCTGCGACGGGTCCAGAATGGGAATGCCATGGAGTGCCATGAGCTGCTGCGCTATAGCGTTCATGCTCTGAACTGCCTGCGGACACAACAGTGGACGGGGCCAGAGCTTTGCTGAGGCACGCTTGCACGAAACCCCCAGGGTGCGGAAGTGACCTATCCACCACGCCCGGGAGTGAGGGGCGGCGCAAAACCAAAAAATCTGCAAACCTTGCACAAAGCCTGCACCATAACGCATTTCCTGAGATTTGCATGATGACAACCAGGACCGACGACGAGCCGAAGCTCGACCTGAGTCCCGAAGGGTCACCGTACTCGGCAAACGCATCCGCATGTACAACGGGCTGTCGAATATCCAATCTACAACGACGTGTATTACGGCAGTCCGTCACGAGGCGGAAAAATAGGGTTGCCAGCCTCCTGTCTGAGAAGTGGTCGAATAGTGAAGGTTCCAAGCCCATGACGCATGCTATATGCATCCAACACCCTTCTACGCTAACACTACTTCGTTTGCCGTAACACTGGGGAGCGGCAACGCCGCTCCGCATATCTCACAGTTCACTCCCCTGTGTCGGCGGTTGAGAGCTGATGAATCGGAGCAGGACGATAGCGAGAAGGAGGTGAGACTTCTACGGTTGTGATGCCCCTGAACTTTGCGGGCTGCAACTTGTTCAAAGGTTTCGTCGTCAGAATAAATAGGAAGCGAGTCTTGGTGCGCCGCATAGTCTCTGCCACCAGACCTGCCAATAACAGAGGAGCCAGCCGGTCGACCAGTTTCTGCTGGCGCGAGAAACACACGCACCTCGCAGCAGTCGGGCACCACACGACCCTCGAATTGGAAACCAAGGACCTCGATGCAAGTGCGTCGTGTCTACAAACCAAACCAACTTGTCGAAATCTAGTGCAAGCATGCCGCTTATGGAGGAGGGGCCGTGGGGCTTTCGCTCTACGGGGGGCAAAGACGGGACACGGACAGGGACGGCGGCAGCAGGTCTAAGGTAAGCCACGTGCCTGCTGTGAAATTGAGGTCGTTAAAGTACCGCCCGGCATTGTACGCACGTCCAAAGGACGCCTCATGAAGCCCCACATTGAAGATCACGAAATCTGCGCCCCAGCGCCGGACGTGGTTGGCAAACAGAAAGTGCTGTGTTGTGGCAGCCTGCTCATTAATTAGCATGTAGTCCCGGGCGTACTGGAGCGGAAGGTACTCGATTGTCAGATTGCTGGGACATCTGCGGTGGATGAGAGGAAAGCGTTAGCTGGACTGGAAACCGGGACAACATTCTGCACGGGATGCAAAATGTGAGGTCAAAGAGACTAAAGAGACTGGCGCACTAGCGAGCGCACATTACTGCGCTCTGTCCATAGGCCCGTACCAAGTTGGGCTCTGCCCCAGGGGCAAACGTCTGCAACCTGGTGGCCCTTATGCTGGGCTCTGCTGGTGATACATCTGCTGCATCTTGGGTGGTCCAGATGCTGCAGCTGCCGTGCAACCAAAGTCGTGCCCGCGGATGGCGGTGGGTGGGTGGCATGGGTGGCGGTGGGTGGCTGGCTCACGATGCTGGACACTTGGTTGCAAACCCAAACGACCAAGAGGAGGAATTTGACACCATTGGCGGCAGTCCTCGCCATTTGGACCATTCGATCACAACATCTCACAATGCTCTATAGTGTCACATGTCCAAAACCACAGCATTGTACTCAATGGTTGTATTCCGAGGGACCGCCCGCATCTCGTCCATTATTCCTATGGGCAAGGGTCGGCTTGCTATTGTTCAGGCGGTCCACGGGTTGCGGCATGTGGGTGACGGCCAGCCAAAAAGATTCGAATTCAGATAGCCGTTTTGCCCCGTTTGGCCAATTCTTTGCCACTACTTCCCGCTAGTGTTGCCAAGTTTACATCCAGCAACTCCGTGAAGTTTGGAGGGTGCTCATATGTGCGAAACAACTGTGTTGTGCCTCTTTACATGAGGTGACATCAGGATTATTCCTGCTCAACTGTTTGCAAAGGGTCACCTCGGTGTAAACCATGCTCTTGGATCGCCCAACGACTCAATTTGACACTGTCCGGATTACTGACACGTTTGTTGTTGTATCCCGTGGTTATTAGGCTGGGTGCATGGATCACCTGGCGTTGGCCCGCCCAATTGCCAAGAGGACGCAATCTGAATCGAAACTATCCTTAATGTAGCGGCTTTGTGCATGGGCATCTTTGCGACCCTGTGGGGCTATGCCACCGGATCCTGCCCATCTGAATCAAGGCCAACATGAGACAAGTGGTCTTCAGTTGCCCCACACGCCAACCATGCCACCCACCCACCGCCACCGATGCCACCCACCCACCGCCACCCGCGCGTCACCCGCGCGCTCCCGCCACCGATGCCACCCGCCGCGGCGAGCCACAATCCCAACGAAGCACCCTCTACAAGTACGGGTTTGATGCCATAGAAGCTATACCTTTTGGAACGGGCCCCGCATTTGCACCGATAGCAGCGGCAACCGGACTTGTTGGCGCTAGCAGGGTCAAGGACATCGACCTCCGGGATGGGGCACGTGGAGGGGTTCCCGGCGGCATGGGCATAGCACGAACTGCAATTGTGAGGCTCGTTGGGATTCTCCATGTTATAGAAGTCACGGGCCTCGCCACAGCCTGGTGCAGAAGATGGCGCCATTACCTTGAGGAGTTTCCCTCTTCTCGATCCCTCAACCACCCATCCGAGGCGATGCGCGGGAGTCGTCGCTCAGTGCAGTGCGCATAAGGCGGGGAAAGGTAAACAACCTGTGCCACGTGCCGTTCCGTTCATTCCCCAAGGGGGGGGGGCGTGCAAGTGCTGTGCTGCCTATTCATACACCCTTTTTGGCCAGTTGAAGTACAAAGGCACATTACTGTCACATTATTTGCAAGAATTCATGGTTTGAAAAGGGTTGCTTTTGGTTTGCATCCCAATACTTATACTCTCTCTCTCTCTCTTTGTTTGTTCTTTCAAAAATGTCGTGATTCATGGGTTGGTACATCTACTTTTGGTTGCATGTCGCCTCAAAAAAAAAATCTTTCAGAAAGGCTCCACGCAGTGCTTTCCGTGGGTTACCTTAGAACGGGGGGGGGGGGCGTCGGGGGGCTTGTGCCGTGCCGTGCCGTGCTATGCCGAGGTGGGGAGGAGGCGGCATCGAGGCCTTGTGCCACGGTATGCGCGCTTCACTCATGACCCCTATTTCCTCGCCGCTTATGTCCGTTGTGGTGGTTGATGGTCTGTCCACACCTCGTCCTCTAGAAAGTGGAACCACATACGGCATGCCGCATGCATGTCCAATTTGCCTTTCACCTTCGTCACTTTTCGTTGGGCACCCCCCCCCCTAACGACCAAGCCGCGATCCTTCAAACAACTTCAAATCCTCGTATTTGATGCGCACCATCAGGCAAAAAGGTAGGGGCAACGGATGCGCGGGCACAATCGGAATGCACATGCTAAGAGCGCTTAAAACGACACGGAGAAAAAATGGCTTCGGACCTAGCAATAGCATGGCATAATGTGGCACACATTTGTTGTGCTAAGAGGCCATTCCAAATTTCGGTTGTTCCTTACCCACCCCCCCCAGTATGTCCACCATGGAGTCCGACCAAGCACACACTCGCATGATCATGGCCACCATCTACGCAAACCCCCTTGCATTCCTTTGGAGGGTGGTCCGCACAATCCTTGCCCCCTCGGTCATTCAACTGATGTCCCTTTATTCACCATTGTCCAAAGAAATCGCGGGCATCCCACCAAGGTAAGAGTCAAGGATTTCACGTTTTGGACGAAACGACGTGGAGGCTCCCACGAGAACCCACGTGTCCCAAGCGGACTAAGAGTGTCTATTCCTCCAAATCACATTCTACGCGCGTTATCATGTAGTAGGATGCGACAAAGAAGTTTTAGAGTTGGTTGAGACATAAATTGACAAACCTAAGCCCAATCGGTTCAAGGTGCACAAGGAGCGCGACAACGATGTTGGTGAGTTGAGAAGCAAATTGACCGTGGAGTCACCCGCGAGGATGATCTTCAAGTTGGATGCTTGTTGCCATGCTTGACGTGGGTTTAAGAGCGCACAAGAGTATGGAACCCATCGCTTGTCACGCCATCTCCCATTCGTAGCATTTGCAATTGAATCACAAACTTGTAGGTTACCAGATACAACGGGCCGCTTGGGCTTCGGTTTCGGCTTCTTTGCCTTGGAAAGCTTGCTGAACACCTTGGAAGCTGTAAATTGTACAACCGTTGCATGGTCCATGACTTGAGCTACAGTGGTATGGAACGCTTTGTTCAATACTGGCACATAGATGATGAGACATGCTTGCGAAGCCAAAATCGCCAATATCAACCCAAGTTGCATGAACCATTGCAACAATTTCGTTGGCAATAATTTGGGCATCGTTGTTTTCGATCGGCAGACATTAATGCAAAGGGCTACAACAAGACATCTTAGGTAAGGAACAAGAAAAAGCACTTGCATATCCGGCGAACGCCCCCCCTCTCCCATGGCTCTTAATGATAGGTGCCGAGAGCCCCAGGACTTGCATCTCACGACGTGATGCTGTACACTAACGACTTTTCAACTCGGGGAGGTGTCTTTTGCACAAGCGTGGTGCTTTTTACTCTTGCAAAATGCAACAAAAAGGGTGATACGTACTAGTGCAAGGTGGCACAGGTAACGGGTGGGTACATATGGCATCTCACAATCAACGCTCAAGCAAACCCACAAGAGAAGCGAAGCCGAGTGGGGTGCGGAGTGGGGAAGGAGCTTGCATTTTGTGTTTGAGGTCAAAAGCGAGCACAAACTCGATTTACTTTGCGAATAGCTCCAGGGGTTGCTTCCGAGATCATTTGCACGGGGGGTGTTCATGGTTTCAAACCACCACAAGGTGGGCAAGAGTAAATAGCTTGGCAAATTGTTTCGTGGAACAATATTGTCATGACTCAACAAACAAACCGTGCATGGCACACTTTACATGTCGGGAAATGTGGACATACAATGAACCCCGCTTCTAAGCGGCTAGGGGGGCGGGGTGTTTGGAGACCACAGAGGCCACTTACTTGAGTCCATGTCCAATGTACTCAATGATTAGCCCTGCCCCCCGACCACTCTCCTACCTGGGATTCCTTACACCAAACCTCGCGAGCCGCACAAATAGTGCGGTACGGATGCAACCTCCAATCCAAGACCAAACCAATCTCCTTTAATTCGTAAGAAGGCGAGACGGCAAGCTCAAAAGTAAATTCAATACACGGGATACCTTGGGAGAACCCGCGCGGGAAAACAAGCAAACCTTAACCAGTTATACTAGGTTAGGGTGCAATTTTCTCCATCTCATACATTTCACCAAAGTTGCACCGAGCACCCCTAAATCAATAAACCACCAACGGCATAGCTAGTCCAAATACTGAGCATGACCGTTACCGATGGACACGAGTGAGCAGAAGGCCGAAACATGCGGTCCACGACCACGGGCTTGATGGTGTTGTAGTTGCGACGATACACTCTCATCAATGGCATGACATGATGTTGGCCCACAGAGTTCTGCTTCTTCAGTGATGTTTGGTGAAAGGTTCCATGAAGTCTTTGTTGACTTAAGGAACAAAGGCAGAGTTGTTGCTGTAGCCGCTAGGGGAGCATCGGCGTGTGCCCGCCCCATTGTCTTGTTAACCAACCTTTGTCTCAATTTGAAGCTCATTTGCGGATGTTGTGAATTAAACATGACCTTTGAACGGGTTTTTGATCCGAAATTACTGCCCATAATAAATTCGCCGGATTGAAACAATGGCAATTTACAACGAGAAGATTTAACTGTTGTTCTGGGAACTAGAAATTGCAGTTCAGAAAGGAAAAAATATCACAAAATCCCGGAATCGTGTCGCGGTTTCGGAATCAGTCGTAACGCCTTCAAGGACCACGTGCTTTGTGCTACACGACTTTTTGCGCTATACGGCAGCATGCCAGATCGTGGGAACACAGCTCTGTGCTTATACCGCATCTATCTTTCGCCTTTTACTAAAGATAGCCGTTGGCTACAGAGCACGATGTGTATACATCACTTTTTGGTAACCTTCTTTTCTCAATGCATGCAAGAGTACCACCCGGGGAATACCTGATTTGACTAAATCACTACGTCAGAACTCGAGACTCTCTTTCTGCTTTATCCGATTATAAACGTGACCGTGCACAAAAAAGAAAATAACAGATTATAAACTTGACTGTGGAAAAAAAAAAAGAAAATACTGAAACCTGGCGCAGTGTTATGAACGGAAGTGGTGTCGATAACCTGGATAACCTTGCGTAACCCGAACCTGAACCTGGCTGGAATTTGTCCAAGTCCCATTTTAAGCCCTCAAAATAGCGCGTCGCACGCGATTTCACCTCCTGAGTATTCCGGTGGGCATTCAGGCGATGTCGTTACCATGTCCCTATTACACTCCCACCATTTATGTGCACAAAGGCGTTGTAGTGTTTGCACCAATTCTATGGCTACATGCAATATACCTAGTTGGGCAGTAATTGTGACCATGTAGGCAATCCTGCTACTTGGCTGCCGCAACTTGTACTTCTTGCGGCGGCTGAGTAGTGTTGGTCCCCAATGGGGGTCAATACACAGCTGAATTTTTGGTAGTGGTGGGAAGATGCGCTTGCGCGTCAACCCACCATCCCCGGTTGCTACACAGTCTATGAGCCAAATCTCTCCTTTGGTGTTCTCCTTGCCCCCAAATTCCAGCCAGGTTCAGGTTCGGGTTACGCAAGGTTATCCAAATCTCTCCTTTGGTGTTCTCCTTGCCTCCGAATTCCAGCCAGGTTCAGGTTCGGCTTACGCAAGGTTATCCAGGTTATCGACACCACTTCCGTTCATAACACTGCGCCAGGTTTCAGTATTTTCTTTTTTTTTTCCACAGTCAAGTTTATAATATGTTATTTTCTTTTTTGTGCACAGTCAAGTTTATAATCGGATAAAGCAGAAAGAGAGTCTCGGGTTCTGATGTAGTTATTTAGTCAAATCAGGTATTCCCTGAACGGCGGGCCTTGCGGCCCAGGGGCAACAAGCGCTGATGGGAGGCCCGGCCCGCCCACCCGCGACAAGACCCGGCGCGATAGTGGTAGTTACCGTTAGTCACTTCCATGTCACATGCCCATGTCACATACTAGGGTTTTTGTGTGTGTGTTTTTAATAGGAGGGGCATGGATATAGTTGAATTGCATTATGGCTCATTTTTTTAGTCAAAATAATAATCAAAATAGACCAAAGAATGCATACTTCATAGCTCTTGTTCATTGTGATACAGATCTTGTTACATCACACTTTTGGTCCATACACTGATTTTGGTACACATTATATTATTCAGCCGAAAAAGAAAATGACGAAGATGAAAAAGAGCAACTATCATCACCACATGCTACTACACGCGCCCAAAACAATAGTTCCTGTTGTTAAAATTTCCCTTGGCTCTTTTCAATAGCAAACAATGCAGTGAATTCCAGGAATGATCTCTCACTTGAGTAGTGACAATTCAATGTGTCAACAAAACACCAACCTAAAAGGTTGCAAGAAGAATGGTACAAAAGCCTTTTTGAACCTTATAAATTGATATAAAAACATTTGTAAATCATGCAAAGGCTCATTTTATATCAATGTCATAGATTAGGAACATCCCATGCTGAAATGGATTTATCGCTTTTAGGAAATTGCATGGATGGCATCCGGGAATCTAACCTAGGATTTTGCAATGCAAATCCCATGTTCCGCCAATTATAATAACACATCAGGCTGATAAATTTTCATCTCAATTCATTATAGATCAACAGATAATATTGTCTGAACTCAAAAAACATCCGTCTTTTCTTTTTCTGCCCCAGCAGAACAATGTCCAGATCCACAGCGATCATGCATGACAGATCGATCAGCGATTACGACAAAGTCCTTACCAAGTCTGAGGCAAGAAGACGATAAACAGGTACTCTCATGCTCATGGTAGAACAGCATGAGGGAGTTATAGAATATAGAACTGTAGCCAGACTTCGTCAGTGCATCTGCGAGTTGATCTTGCGTAGCCACCCATTCCAGATTGGTAACTTCTCCAGACGTTATAGCATCACGAATCACCGCAAGCTCAATGAGAAGTCTCTTCTCAGACACAGCCTTGTGCAGATAGACGTGGTCGAATAGTGAAGCACAGTCAGTGCGTAGCGTAACAGGGACTCGCATCTTCGTAATCTCAGTAACGACATTGAGCATTAAGAACAGGTCATCCAAGCAGGCTGAACAAGCCAGAGTTTCCCCAGCAAAGGTGGACTTTACGACTCTGCGCAGAGTACGGCTTTTCCAGTTGATCAGACAGAAGCGCTCCTTCTTGTCTTCACCGACACTTGCGATAGTCCACAGCCAGCCACCAACAGTTTTCCCTTCTTCCCCATTGCCCCATGACGAGTCATGGTATCCAATAAGACGAACAGGTCCACTCAACTTGGGAAATCTGATGAACAGCGATCTCTTCCTCATCTGCCGCAAGGTCTTGTTCGCTTGAAGCGCATCCGAGACTGTAGGTTTGCTTGATCGTTGTGAGAGACGGCACACGGTATAAGAGAAGTCAGGTCTCGTTTGCCCGGTACACCAGGACAAAGCTCCAATCAAGCCGCGGTACAAAGTGGTCTCTTTGGCGTTTAATAGTCTTCCACGATCTGTACTTCTGTTGGTCCAACGTTATCTCGATCAGATTGCCGTCCTCGTCACGTTTGCATTCCAAATGCACTCCACAGAACACATACTCCTCTCTTTTTTCAGACCCAACAGAGAAGACACTGTGCAACCCCTCCAAAACGGATGAGATGAGAGAGTCAGTCTCAGCGATGGAGATATCGTCAACGTGAACGGCTGCCCATCCACAAAGATTCTCATGATCCCGAAAAAGGTATATTGCGAGGTCAAACGGCACCACAATCGCACCAATAGACAGCATAGCCTTGTGCAGCGCCTGGTACCAGTGCAGTGGAGCGTCCACAAGCCCGTACACCGCCTTCCGCAGCTTTAACAACTGCCCCGGTGCATGCAACTCCTGTGGTGCCCGTACATACACCTCACGCTGCAGGGCGCCTCCTTGTAAAAAGGCAGTGGAAATGTCCACAGCGATCGGAGCCCATCCACGATAAGAAGCCACCGTGAGCAGCACACGCCAAGACGACTTGGAACACGTGGGAGAAAAGGTATCCAGATCCCGCAGACCCGCCTCCTGAAAACCCCGGACAACCAACCGCGCCTTCGGCTTCAGTGAACCATCGTCCTGCACCTTGTCAACGAGAACCCACCGACACGATATCGCCTTCTGCCCATTGTCTGGTACCAGGTCATACACATGACAAGCAACCCAGGATGCCAACTCCTTTTGCTTCGCCACGACAAAATCCAGCGTGTGTGCCCTTTCAGGTGTCACCTCCCTCATGCCACGACGCGCAGAGCGATGCGCCACATAGCAATATGAAAGGAACACCTCACCTGAGACAGCAGGAGGTATCACAGATGTGTAACGTTGCCAGACCAACTCAGGAAGACCAGGTCCCAACCTCGTAAGCACGGACATCGCAGCCCTAGCCCGCGAACGTGTCACCACAGGTTCCCTGTCGTCTCTCATCCGTCTCAGCTCAGCAACCTCCTCCGCGCTCAGCTCATTCCCCGCCTCGTCAACGAGCAACTCTTCCAACTCCTGTTGCGCTGCATCAGGCACTGCCACAGGCGCAACCCCGGGATCAACGTCAGGAGAGCCAAGCACCGCCGAAGCAGGTCTGCAGTGTAACAGAGGTACGCGCCTCACACTCCCGCCGTGGCGTAACACGACAAAGTCACCGTCAGCACCAATGACCACAGCCGGCCCATGCCAAGAATCCTTGCCCTTCTCAAGTGATTCAAAGTAAAAAACCGTATCGCCAGTCACAAGCTCAACCTTACGGTTAGTAGACGGCCGACTACGCTTCGCCAGCGAAACCTTCGCACGAACATCCGCTGCATGAAAATTCTCCCGTGCACGATACATAGCATCGTACATGCGCAAACAAAACCCAGCACCATTTTTGCAACTTTTGGTGTTGTTGCTGTCGTATGAAGCAAGGGCATGGGGGGAAGGGTCGCCTGAGGGAAGGGAACTGAGAAGAGAATGTGCGGGGGCAGTTAGAAAAGCCGTGGCTGCGGAGCAGCAAGGCGGCAGGAGGCGGCTTTGGCGACAACAAATGCGACCGGCAGGGGTTGGGGCTGTAGGCAAGTGCCGGTTTTGGGGCTGTAGTGAGATGCAGAGGGGGAGGGGGGTGGTCCCCCTGTGGCACAAAATGTAATGCAGCCAAACAGACGTCCACATCCAAGCTCCGCTGTCTTGTCTGCGCAACCGGGACCCGAATCGTTTTTTCATTTGGACAGGGGGGCAAGGTTCAGACTTCTGTACCGTACGGGGCCGATCACATGCCGGATTTAGATCCAGGTTCATATAGCACCACCTAAAACTGCATCGTTGCAGAGACGGTCTGCGTGGTCTCCTCCAAGAGATACCCTAGACGAGTGCTCCTGGGGCGTACCCCTCACCCCCTTGCGAGAACGACTGAAAATGCCGGAAACGCCTATTGCTTTCTGACAAGGGCGTTGTTTACACACACCCTGAGAAGGCACAAGCAGTGATACTACCTCAGTGCGCAGCCCATGCATGACAACACGCACGACTGGGCAACCGGACCGTGTGGCAACAAGAGGCAAGACAGTACCCAGAGTCCCTAAAATGCCATCGCTTGCCCCAAATTACAAACACATTGATGTTCATGAACCACCAGAAAACGGAACCACCAAGTTCAATGGTTCCAGTAGTTGCAGAACCAACACCTCGTGTCTTTCTGACACGGGCGTTGTTCTCGCAAGGCCAAGGTGGTGGTGGGGCGGGGATAGCAATGGGGACCAGAACCGATTCACTCAAACGCTTGAAGTCGTGCCCATGGCACCAGCATGTGCCGTTGGCTTTCTCCAAGCGCAGGGGGGGGGGGGGGTACTTCATCCTGATCGCGGGTCTAGGCAACAGAGGGCAGAGTGGAACTGTGGTGCGGACCTTGACTCTCGGAGGAGAATAGGCCCGAGTACAGCGCAGAGAGCATGCTGTCGCCACTCCTCACAAGGTTCCGACGTTGTGTGTGGTGCGGAACACCTCCTGCAGATGCAGCCACGGACGCAGCATTAACGGGCATACCGTCAATACATGGTTCACAGACCGGCTATGCAAGCAATGCTGCACTACGGCAAGTAAAACACAGGCATACACAAACCTTAACTCACACACACTCACTCTCGCACACAAGCATGTACACACATGCGTGCATATCCCGCAAAGCACACCAGCAGTAAGAGTTGGGAGACATATCCTGTTTCCAAAATCGATGCACCTTGGGTTGGGTGGGTGGGCATGGGGTGGGGTGGGTACACCACATCTCACTTAGGGACGCCGGGCAGTCGAAAAATGAGAGCAAAATGACTCTCACACCCATGGTGCCAGGATCGAATCCTGTGATTCGAAGGTTTCGCGTTGGGTGTAAAGCCGTGGTCTACGACCAATCCTAAAAGAGCCCATGGGTGAGAGTTCGCACCCAGGATTTGACACCGACGGTTGGAAACACGCATGGGCGAGTGGTCCCCAGAAATGGGTATCAGGCCCTGAATTATCCCATATTTCACCCTCAGGCTCGGATGTGGGATACCTCCATAAACATATTCATATCCCGCATTGGGGGCTGTTGCCTATGCGGGTATTCCACACCTGTGCCGCACCTTCCCACAACAGAAACACGGCTACCTCTGAAGGACTCCGTGTTGGGCAGTCAGGTCTGGAGTAACAAGGTCTCCAGGTCTCACCTCCGCACCTGGACCTGGGATATGCCCACGTTTGGACCCTGACGTGAGATGTGAGATAACTCCCTTGAGTTCAACCAGATTGTACATCGGCTGTCTCCCTGGCTGACTGCTCACAGGTTACCACTGTCCGAATGTTGCCGACAGGCTATCGAATGTTTCTTGGCCAACGGCTCGAACTAAGGCTCTCCAAACCACAACCTTCCGCACTGCCCTTGGTCCCGAGTGCGCCCACTCCTGCATTGCATTTGTCAGCTTGAGGGCCAGACCGTCCCACAACTTATTCGGTCTTGCACCGATCTACTCGAACCTTTACGAAACCTTCCACCTGAGTTCTCTGCCTGCTAGGACTGTTTTCTCCCTCCAGTTCCAGTAAGAAAAAGTCACTGCCATGTCTTTCTTGGAGGGCTTGATCCAGGCCAAGCCCCCCTTAAAACCCTTTTGCTGATGCTAAGACAAACTTAAGTGTTTTTGTCTCTCTTTTGTTGCCTAAAGTACACTTTCTCAAAGTAACTAGGGTTGTGACCCTAGCCCCCCATGAAGTTCACCCCTACCACTCAACTGAGCGGAGGTACCTTCCTTCATGGAGGATATACCGAAATAAAACAGGCATTTCATGCTTTAGGCCTTGGAGGTTAAGCCTAGTGGTCTCCCACCCCAAGACCCCTATACTCAATTGTTTCTACCACTTATTGTGGTCCTACTTTGTAACTGTTTCTGAATTCAGTTGCTTGGCCAAGTCATTTTCTGTGTGGTCCTGACATCTATGCCCCTCAGTCCTAACCAGCACAGTTTCACCCAAAAGAGTGCACATGAAGTGCCTAATGCAACCTCTGAGGCAAGAGTCAGACCAATTTTCATATAAAATCTTTTGTATTATCCATTTGCGATTGAATCTTTGTGTATAAACCTGCTTTGTCTATCTGCAGCCCTTCTGTGTTACACTGGATTCCAAAACCAATCATTGATTCGATCCACATCCTGTCCTTGCTCTACTTGCTGCTTTGGTTTGGGTTTTCAACTACAAAACCTGCAGGAATACATCAAAATATCTAGGGCATAATTCAAGGACATCTTTCCGGTAGCAGAAACAGTCCCTTGTGACCTTTTGAACCGACCCTGAGAAGAAGTGCAGCACAAAAGCTCAACAACAAGTTCGCCATGTCCACGCCAAGTGTCAGGACCTGGCCCATCCGAACTGTCCAAGTGCAAATGGGCAGCATGGCCCACCCAATGAGTGAACCACCTTACCGAGCTCCACATCATCTCAGTGGCGCATCTGGGTCCCAAGGAGATCCAGAACGCAGAAGGGCGGAAGAGAATAAAGGCCTTACCACCGAGGCCTTAGCAGCACACGGTGGAGACAGCTTCAGTCACCTCCACAGACGTGTGGCTGCCTCAGTATCAAGATCCAATTGTCCAGCTTCATCCTCAACTGCCATTGAAGGACCTGAGGAGTATGAGGAGCTGAGGAAGAAGATGGATGAGTACATCCTACATGAGGAGTACTACAAATCCATCCGTGGGGAAGATGGAGAGGAGCCATTGGCCGTACATGGATCCAGACCACGAACAGACCTAGGGTCCTACGCGCACTCTGGTCCTCCGTCCACTGCATCCCTGCCAAGACGATTAAGACCTGAGTATCCAAGACCATGTTGTCCAACCCCAAGGGCTCCCGAAGTGGGCCCGACACGAGTCGAAGAACAACATCATCCAAGGCCAACCTACGGTGCCCTGGATCATACGGCCGAGCTGTTGGCCAAACTCCTGTCTGGATCAGAAGATCCAGATGTGACGGCCTTATCGGAGGCCATTAAGGCTAAACTGGGTATTGCAGAACCCTTACCCAAGCCAGAGTTGCCCTCTCTCTCTCCAGGACTGAGTACCCTGGCCGAAGATCTCAAGAGATCAAGGGTCTCAAGGCTGTTGCCTAAGGTCACCTGCCCCAGCCCCTTTCACCCCCGTGCCAGGACTGTGCCTATGGCTGATCTACAGGACGTGCCTGTCACAGAGAGTGAGAGAAGAGGGCTGTCAGCCCTGGCCCCTCTTGCCGGCGTGTCGCCTTCAGGCCTAACTCCGGGGGCTGGGAAGACGGGCAGACCAATTGCCCAGGCGAACATCCAGCTGGAACTGCCGGAGTTCGACCCCAAAAATCTGCCTGAATGGGCAGAAGAATTTGCAGAGTTCCTTTTGTTGACTGGCCAATCCCATGTGGATGTGGCCACCAAATGTTCACTGCTAAAACGCTCATGCAAAAAGAAATTTTTGCAAAAACAGGTCAAACAGATTGTGAAAACCTGTTCTACCTGGGCAGAGGTACTCCTGAGGTTAGAGAAAACATTCCCAGTCTATGAGACTGACCTCAGCGTACGCACACAGATCGAGGAGCTACCTATGCTCCCGGAGTTTCCATCCGCTGCGCGAATTTCTGAGTATGTGTGCGACTTGGAGTACTTATTTTCGAGGATGAACGTGGGCTCCTACGGAGCCACTGAGCCCCACCTGTGGCTCATGAGTAAGATCCCCCAGCGTACGTGGGATGATTGCCGCTCCACCTCTGAGAGAAAGAGCAGGACCCACTCGTACGATGAAATGGTGGATCTCTTGATTGAGCTAGCTCTTGAGAGAGAGAATGACTCCCACATGGAGAAATTTCTCAAGAAGCATTTGGGACGAGGTGGTACCCCTACCCCCGAACGTGGCGAAGGGAAGGGGCATAAAACTCCCACTAACACCAACCAGGGAGGTGGTAAAGGGAGGGGCAACCTACGTGCCATGAACGAGGTACAACCTGATGCAGGCACACCCCCCCTGTTCTACTGCCGACCTGTCAATGACAAGGGGGGACCTTGTCATGCCTCTGACTGCGATCTCCGCAGTGGCTGTATGCTGCAGATGAAACGTCAGCAGCACACCAAAGATGGGAAACAGGTGACCCATCAGGACCATTTCAGGTGTACCATCACCTGTGGTTACTGTGGCAAACGTCATCACTACGAGGACGAATGCCACATCAAGAAACGCGAGAGTGACAAACTCAAGCGTCAGGAGGCGGAGCGCCAGAAGACCCAGACGCCCGCCAGAAATCCCCCGAACGGGGATAAAGGTGGTAAAGGAGGTGGCAAAGGGGGTGGCAAAACGGGACCCCCTAACCCCCAGAGGCGCTCATCAGCGCCCGTTGCAACACCCACTCCTGCTGCTACACCCGCTCCCGCAGGCGACCCCAAGAAACGCCCCCAAGGGGATAACGCTACCCCTGAGGGTAATAATTCCAAGAAGAGGCGCTTGGCCTGGATGGCCAAGTCCCTCATGGCTGCAGGGGTGGATGTGAAATTCCCTGATGAGGAATAGGGGGGCGGCTCCGAAGAGGAGGACTTGGTTTTCTGGATCCTCGTGAAAATCGGGGATCAGGTTTTTCGAGCGGTGCTTGATACCGGTGCAACACTTTCCATAGTGGCCCGGCGCCTGCTTAAAACTTTCAAGAAAACTAAGACCGTGGCCATAAGAGTAGGGGATGGGCGTACCATCCATTCCTTGGGGGGGGTCGATGTGACTATATGTCTGGGCGACGAAACCGTGACCCAACACTGCAGAGTGTTGGACACTGATGCCTTTGACATCGTCATTGGCACCGACTTTCTACGAAGAAACCCCCAGGTAAAAATGCTGTCCCTACAGCGTCCCTATTCTTTGCACTGCGACTTTGGCAGTGGGCTATTCTCCGTTCCTTTGGAGCTGTCAGGACGAAAAGAGTCTGGGCTGCGCTACGCAGCCAAGACGAACTATCGTACTGAAAACTACCAGCTGGCCCGTCATGTTCTTGAAAATGGACTGGCGGCCCTTCAGGTAAACCTGGATGAGATCCAGGTGGAATTGTTTGCGAGCCAACAACAGCACATCATGCAGTTGTACTGCTCGAAACAACTGAACAATGCTTTCCGTTTCTTCTGGAAAGCAATGGGCCTAGCGTATGCTAACCCTCCCTTCTCCCTGCTCGCGAAGGTTCTAACCAAAATCGCTTATGAGGGAGGAAGGGTTGCTATGTGCACCCCTGACTGGGGTTGCTCTGGTGAACATGCTTACTGGCGCCGTATGCTAGATCGAATGACCGTGGGAAGAGTGCAACTTCCCGACGGCCCCATCTATGTGCCTGAGGACTCCGACACAGCTATGCAGGCCCCTGAGTGGGCCAGTTTCCTGTCCATCGTCGATGGATCTCTCAATCCTGTACCCCTGTGTGACCTAGACCAGGTGCTACTAAAAGAGGTCATGGCCGAAAATCGTGGCCTGACCCTTTATGATCTCAAAAATCGATCTCCTGAGCACCTATCTGCCACACTTACAGGGTGTGAGTCTCCTGATGACCATCTGGAACCTGCAGCTGTAAAAGAGGATGCTGACGACCTACTGTCTGAGATCGCCAGCACTATTCCCTCTGTTGATCCCAGCTGTGTTGACCTAAAACATAGTGCTTTCCTAGCCCAGCTGTTGCTAGAGGAGGTAGATCTAGAGTCAACCTCTGAACCCGCTTCCCCTGTTGGGAAGCCAGTGCTACACATGCAGCCTGTGCACACAGGTGAACCCGTGGCCCGGAGTGCTGATGCTCTGGCGCGGCCTGCTGCTAATAACATGCCATTGTCTGAGCATGACACTCAAGAACTCCGGCGGCTGTTGTACCTGAAGGCTGAAGGTATTGAGCGCCAAGAGCGGCTGCAATACATCAGACAGACCTGGAAATACTCCATCTGGTCTGAGGAGGACGATGAGTCCTATACGCTGCCTGATCCTGAGATACCTCTAGTGTATTCTCTACACTATGGGCAGCAATGTCCCCCTGAGTGGGACGATGGTACTGTACCTGCCGAAACTGCTGATCGGCATAAAAAGAAAGAACATGGAAAAAGCAACCTCCATGCTGAAGAGGATTTCCTTCAGAAACTCGAGAGTCCTAACCTTGACCCCCGCCTGAAGAAACTGCTGGTAACCTATGAGGAGGTATTCGGCGCCTTGCCGCCTCCCCTTTCTTGTAAAAAACTGGTCCAGATGGACCTGAAATTGAAACCAGAATTTGAAAAGACGCGAGTGAGGCGTCGTCCCTATCCCGCTCCACAGGAACAGGTCGAAGAAATCGAGCGCCAGATCCAAGAATGCATTGATGCTGGCCTCGTTGAAGAGTATAAACACGGGGACTATCCCCATCACTGCAGTCCCTGTTTCCTTGTTGCTAAACCAGGGTCGACTGCCCTACGTCTTGTTGTAGACTGTGGTGAGGTCAACAAGAAAACCCAGAACCACTCAGGGAGTATTCCTAACATGGAAAACACCCTGGAGCGTATTGCCAAATGCAGGTATAAGACCAAAATGAACAAACGCTCTGGTTTCTGGCAGGTTGACCTAACCGCCGCAGCTCAGGAGCTGCTGGCCTTTATAACCCCTAAGGGTCGTGTCTTCAAGAGAAAGGTTATGCCTTTCGGGGTGGCTAATGCCCCAGCGCTCTTCCAGGAGCGTATGAACAAAATTTTGTACATACTGAGGCGCAGGCCTCTAGTACACGAGTTGATTTCTCGGGGTGCAGAAATGGAGGCTCACATCGACGACGTGAGTTTGGGTACTAATACCAAAGAGGACCATGTCCTTCTCCTCCGTGAATTTTTCATTGTCTGTCAAGAAGACCATCTCCGAATCAAACTCGAAAAATGTGAGTTTATGAAAGAGGAGATGGAGTATTTGGGTTTCGACGTGGGGTATGGCTGGTGGAAACCAGCCGCGTCTAAGATGCAGCCCCTACAGGACATGCAGATTCGCGATGACCCTAAGAAGGGTCTACACGATGTGAGGAGTTTTGTGGGCGCCTGTAATTTCTATCGGCGTCACATCCACAATTTTACTTACTCCTCTGCACCCCTCACTGACCTGATCAAGAAAACTACTCCCTGGAGGTGGACCTCCAGAGAGGAAGAGTGTTTCCAGGAGTTGAAGAAGAAGATTGCCTCCTCCAACTGCCTGGGAGTGCCCCGCCCTGAGGGCGAGATAGTCCTGATCACTGATGCCAGTGATGTAGGGGGGGGTGGTACGATCTACCAATGGCAGGAGCTTAACCCCGCTGAACTAACCCACTGCCATTATCGTACTACTGGACTGAACCATGATGGTTCGTTGAAACATGACTATCCTACCAGTGAGTGGCGACTGGTACCACTAGGACACTGGAACTGGAAATGGAACCAAGCGCGTTCCAACTACAGCACCTATGACCAGGAACTCCTGGCCGGTATGTTGGTGCTATCGTCACAATCCCGACTCCTGGGATCTAACCCCATTGTCTGGCTGTGTGACCAGGAGCCTGTGAAGTCTTTTCAGAAGGGCCCACCACCAGAAAAAGCAAAGCTAAAACGGTGGTGGACCTACCTGAGCCAGTTCAGGCTGACAGTGCATCATATCCCCGGGATTAAGAATGAACTGTCTGACTATATATCGCGCAACAACTTCGATGCGCTTATTGGTGAGAGCTCTGAGGCGCTCGTCAAAGAGGCTTTCCAGCGTATGGATGTCCAGCTTGACCTGTCCATGCGCACTGCTGGAATCCTGGAGGGTTGGAGCCTAACCGACTATCAGTCAGAGTATGAAGAAATTCTCCGAACCCTCAGCACTGGTCTCGAACCCCGTGTCATTGACGGGCACCAGTGGTATAAAAACAATCAGTACCTCTTCTACGAGGACCAAATTGTTGTGCCTGAGGCACGACTGGATGGGTGCCTACAGTGGTCCCATCTCAGTTCTGGTCATACTGGCGCTAATCGCTCAGTGGACTTCTTCCGTGAGTGTTTCTACTCTAGTCTAACCCTGACTGAACTGAGGTCGCGTATGCAGACCATTGTGGATGCTTGTGGCTGTCATGCCAGCAAGCAGAGCGACAGTAGGGATAGGGGCCTGATCTCCAGCTTACCCATACCCTATTGTGCTAACTCTCTTCTCTACGTGGATTTTATCCACGGTCTACCACGCTTTGGCGGCTATGATAGTTGCCTCGTGGTCACCTGTGGTCTATCTCGCTTCACCCGAGTGTTCCCTTGTAATAAGAAAATCACAGGTGAGCAGACTGTGAAAATGTTGGTCGAACAATGGTTCGAACCCTATGGAGCACCTAAGCAGGTGCACTCTGATGAAGATGTACGCATCCGCAGTGACACTGGGTGGTACAAACGAGTGCTAAATGCCCTCAACGTGGAGGTAACCACAGGTGTGCCCTATACCCACACGTCTAACCCTCTCTTTGAGAGACAGAACCGTGTGGTGGAGCAAAACTTAAGAATCCTGATGAAACAGGAGCGCACCAAGGACTGGGTACGCCTAGTGCCCTGGGCAGTGCTGTCCATGAACTCACAGCGGAGCTCTTCTACGGGTTTCACCCCCCACGAACTGTTCCATGGAGGACGACCTGCTTGGTTCTTCAAAACCCCCTTTCCTGAGGACTTCAAGAGCCCTGTGGGAGATTGGCTGGAACACAAGCAGTCTCTGGCTAACCAGGCTGGTACTAACCTGAGACACATTCGTGACCGTGAACAGAGCCGACGGAACCGCCTACGGCGACCTGCCAGCTTCAAGGTTGGTGACCTTGTTTTGGTACACCATTCACGCCTACCCTCCTGGCCACGTAACTGCCTACAGGACCCTTACTTTGGACCCTATCGTATCATCAGGATAGATGGATCCAGGATCCATGTCAGGTGCAGTCCACGTCTAGGTGGTGAACTGCTGTGTGCACCTAAGCAGTTGAGGCACTATCACTCCCCTGACGACTTGTCTTGGGATGAGTGGCGCCTCAGCGACAGTGAGATTGAACGTATAGACCTAGAGAACGCTGCCAGTCCAGAGGAGGCAGACGAACTCGAAGAGATGACTGCCGATGAGATGGCAGTCGATGGTTACTACGTGGTTGCAGGTATTGCTCGCCACGAGTATAAACAGGGCTGGAAATTCCTTACCCTGTGGGATGGCTATGGGTTGTCTGAGGCGACCTGGGAACCTATGTCAGCCTTCATACAACCAGATGGGAGTATCAACCCCATCTTCCGCACTTACCTCGTTGAGAACAACGAGGGGCAGCTCCTAACCCGTGCTGAGACTATGTCCCAGCGTAAGAAGCGAAACTGATCTTCCTGTGTCAGTCTGTGCCCTGCAGACCCATGCCTATGGTTTCCAGCGTGAGCCAGGTGGCTGCTTATCATGATTGCAGCCACCCAGCGAGTGTGTGCCTTGTTGACCATGTGTTGCATGGGTACTGCCCTAATGTAATGACCTTGGAGAGCCAACGAAGAACGGTGGCTTACTACACCAGGGGGGAATGACAAGCAAGGTGTTATGAGGCAAGGTGTGCCTTCCCTCCTTGGGGACAAACGAGCCCACAGTTAGGACTTCTGACTGGTCCAGACCCATGGGGTTCTACCCTTCCTTACAGGGTTTACCATACCCCTAAGTGTGCTACGTATGTCTGTGTGTGTCTCACTTCTCTCCCCAGCGTGGCTCCCGGAGACCGGGCTTGGCTGACGTCGGACCGAAGGTCCTAATCAGGTACTATTACCACTCCTATGGCGCCCAATTTCTGTGCTGGCGCCTATCCTTGGGGTAAGACGGCAAAAGCCCTACCTACTAGAGGGGAGGGGTGGCCAAGTGTGCTAAGGGCATAAAAAACGCCCATTTTTGCTACAGGCCAAAAGCTAACGCACTCCCCTGCCCACGAGGAAAAGCACGCGGGACAGGAGACACCACTACACTACACTCACTAACGCCAGCACCGGCCTTCGAAGGCAGGGTGAGCACTCATCACTTGCACTCACCTCCTGCCAGGCCTGCTGACCCTAACCCAGTAACCCCTACACACGCTACTGGATGCCGCTGTCGAAGATCACGCAGGCCCTAATGGCCCTCCTGTGAAGAAGACAAGAGAACACAGCGCTCCTAAGCAGCTGTGGCCTAACAGGGGACGCCACAATGCGTTTCCCCTGCTAGGGCTTGGAGGGAAGGGGTGCTCTCGTTGCGTGCACAGCGCAGATGTCGTTGAAGTCGAACTGCCCTCGCCAGTACTGGCTGAGGCACAGTGATTTGATTTGTGATCAGCGCCCCTGTTTTGCTGGGGCAGAAAAATGGATAGCCGCCGAAGGCAGCTGCTGCGTGCACCAATCACCCTTAACTTCTCCCACCTGTACAACAGAGGCAAATGAAGGGGTGTTTGCGGCGGAGGAACCAAGCCACACTCCAGGTATTATACCCTTCTCAGTATGACCTATAATACACTGTCCGCAAACACGCTGACGGATCAGCTCCCCTGTCAAGCAAGCAAGCTTTAAGAGACTCCTCAGTTTCTCTTACAGAACGTACCGAGGAGCCTCTGGGTAACCTAAACAAGGTTTACCGTGCGCACTTCGCGTGGCCTACCCTTTAATGCATCATGTGCACGCAGGGAAGGGAGGCTGAGCCACTGACTCGACCAGGAGGTGAGCTCCTCCTGGGCTAACCTACCTTACTCACCATGCATCGTGTGAATGCCGAATTGAAACGAACACAAAACAAGCCTAAGCGTTTTAAGCAACCCTACTTTAACGCCACGGCCGCACACAAACAAACGCTTTCTTTACTTACCTGTGAGGAAGAAAACAAGGGTGAATTTGGGGTACAGGTAAAGCGTCACAGCGTGTGGATGCCTCGATTAGGCACATGCATCGCGAGCACAGCGCATATTCTAACCCTACGTGCGCGCTGCGCGCTCCATTCACATCACATACCTGTCATTCCTGTTTTTACCTGTGCAGAGCACGAGAGAGGAACAGCCGACCCCCCCACGAGCACAGCGTTGACAACCCTAACGTTTTAACGAAACAACCAACACGAACGCAAAGCGTGAGTGTGAGGTGACACTAACATACCTGAGAGATGGGTTGTTGACCTGCTCTGTGGTGTAGGCTGAATTTGAATACTTGACTCTGAAGTTTATAAAAATTTTGATGCAACTGTGCAAAAATTTCCTTTAGAACTTTAAAAACTACGGCTCTTACCTTCTTTTCCAAAAGCCGTTTACGCTTGCGCAACCCTTTTCTTGGAGTCCGCTTCCTTTGCGCTTGTCTGCGACTTTGAGTTATGTGTAAAAATGACGATTTCCCGCGTGGTTTCGTCGATTTTTAAGGATTTCACTTGCTATATCCCAACCCCTTCCGCTTAACCGCAGGAATCACTCCCTGCTGGTTACATTTTCTATTTTTTCCAGCTCCTGGAGGTTTGTGTCCTCCATTGGGAGTATTGCTCCGCCCTGGCCCTTGGTCAGGACGTATACTAAAACGCTGTTTATACAGCGATAGCCGTCCGCATTAGAGCGTTCGACTGTACCCTAGTAGGCAAGCATATGTGCTCTAGGAAGGGAGTCCTGGGTTCAAACCCCACTACCCCCAAACTTTTTCCAAAAGTTTTCGTCGCACGCCGGCTACTTTTGAGGAATGCCCCTTCGATGGGACATCATTCACGGTACATTACACTGTTTTTCAAGGGTACCTACAGTGTGATAGGCTTCTATGAAGTGATCAGGATGTTTTTGGTAAGTTTAGTGCATTTTCTGAGGTAATTTTGGGAATATTTGAGGCTTTTTCCTTGGTCCTACTAGCTTGATCAACTACTACTCCAGGGGGGAGTAAGAAAAAGTCACTGCCATGTCTTTCTTGGAGGGCTTGATCCAGGCCAAGCCCCCCTTAAAACCCTTTTGCTGATGCTAGGACAAACTTAAGTGTTTTTGTCTCTCTTTTGCTGCCTAAAGTACACTTCCTCAAAGTAACTAGGGTTGTGACCCTAGCCCCCCATGAAGTTCACCCCTACCACTCAACTGAGCGGAGGTACCTTCCTTCATGGAGGATATACCGAAATAAAACAGGCATTTCATGCTTTAGGCCTTGGAGGTTAAGCCTAGTGGTCTCCCACCCCAAGACCCCTATACTCAATTGTTTCTACCACTTATTGTGGTCCTACTTTGTAACTGTTTCTGAATTCAGTTGCTTGGCCAAGTCATTTTCTGTGTGGTCCTGACATCTATGCCCCTCAGTCCTAACCAGCACCATTTCACCCAAAAGAGTGCACATGAAGTGCCTAATGCAACCTCTGAGGCAAGAGTCAGACCAATTTTCATATAAAATCTTTTGTATTATCCATTTGTGATTGAATCTTTGTGTATAAACCTGCTTTGTCTATCTGCAGCCCTTCTGTGTTACACTGGATTCCAAAACCAATCATTGATTCGATCCACATCCTGTCCTTGCTCTACTTGCTGCTTTGGTTTGGGTTTTCAACTACAAAACCTGCAGGAATACATCAAAATATCTAGGGCATAATTCAAGGACATCTTTCTGTTGCTCTCCTGGCCACCTCACGATGCTGTCCCTCCACCCTCGGAGGGTATGGGGTGCGATGGGGTGGGCATCTGATGGTTTTGAACAATCTTGGGTACCTTTCCCACCAATACGGTCCTCTTCAATCTGAGTTTTCCATTACTTGATGGAGTGGGGGTGGGGTGGCCCCAATACAAAAAGCTGAAAATGGTCACCGCATCGCACAAATCATTTTTAGGTACGAATTGGGCCTGATGTCTCCTCCTGGCCCCTCGGTGGCCCAAAAGCTTCATCCGAGCCTTTAATAGCCACTGACGGGGCCAACTCTGTTTTGGAGAGTGGGGGAGGGAGGGGCAGATGCTCCAGGAACGGGAGCGCCCCAGCCTCCTCCCCCCCCCCGTGCGGTGACACGTGGGTGTGTCGCATGGTGATTGCGCAAGCAACAGCATGCACAGCCAAAAAGAGATCAAGGCTGATCACGAACCGGAACGACCGGTCCTAGGCGCCTTTCGCCAGAGTCTGCATTAAATCAAGGTACAGCGGATGTCTCAGACCTGCATACACGCAAAATGCCCGCTCAGACTGGGCCAGCCCAAAAGACATGCGTGGACGCATTCCCGGGACACCACAGTTGCATAATCCGCCACACACACTCTCTCTTTTAGCAGAGAGTCTCTTGGGGCAGGGGCCATTGTAACAGGGTTGTGACCCCGTCTCCTTGGCTACATGGTGTCAAGCTTGCACCAATAATGGCCCAAAACAGCAAACTTTGTGGGCTCATAATGCGGTTGACCGCTTCAAACACCCTGCATCATTGCGGTTGGTGATGAGAAAGGACAAATGGAAATGGATTGTGGCCTGTTCCATCTTTTTTCTAATCAAAAATAAATAAAGACACTTGGGCTGTCCAGTAGCCAGCTCATTACTTAAACACACAACTGGGCGGCACTTGAAAGGCAACCAACAGCAGTTGGAGGGTAACCGGCGGCGGTCAGAGGTAGACATGTTTAAACAAATAAAAAAGAAAAAAAACTGGTCCGCCAAACAGCCCCCCCCCCCCCCCATCACGTCCGTCCTGCTTGGCTCGGACGCGCCATTTCAATTGCGTGTGCTGGGGCGGAATTCCTGGATTAATCAATTTGAAAAATAATTGTTCTCAAAGCCTACTGTGAAATCCCCTGAGTCCCCTGGATCTGACCTGAGCCTCGCCCTCCGGATGTCCACACCGATGTCGAGATATTCGCAGTCATCCTGAGACGCATTAAGGGCCTGCACATAACTCAATGTCTTGGCATACTGCGCTCTGCGGGCCTGCAAGTGCCAATGCACATGCTGCACAGCTGCCCACTGCTGCTGCAGGCGTTCAGTGAGGGTGTGTGTGAGCTCCATTGCCATGCCTGCGTGAGACACCAGAGAGATGACTTAGAATGGTATCATAACCACTACTACCCACGTACCTTTCTGTTGCTTCCCCTATCCATAGTTCCCTACTGCAGCCCAACCGCACGGGGCCTTGCAGCTGCCCAATCCCTGCCCAACCGTTTCCGTATTGTTATATGAGAACCATTCATATAGTCGTGTTTTATTCCTATTGCAGTGGAATCCAACTGCTGACAACAACTCATCTATTCGGGTCATGACAGCCTGAAATTCATGCACAGTTAGCGACCGGCGTAACATTGGGGAGGAAATGGAAAAATAAAAAATGGCACATTGGGGAACCCTTTCTGCAACAGCTGATGAAAACATTCATACACAAAGACAAAAAGGGAGGGACAGAGGTAGCATCCTTCTTTTATTCCCCTGGAAAGCGGGGCTTCGAAATATCCGTACCTCAGAGTTCCTTGGAGGTAGATTTAAAAGATCACTTTGTAATATGTGCCGGGGCACCTAGTGCATTCAAAAGAGCATTGATGGCGGGATGCGGTGGGGCAGGAATGCCTTCACCATATTACGAAGGCAAATGCACTGGTCTGTGTCTTGAGTTTGCAAGCCCCAGCATTTGCTGAGATGTGGTGTGGTGTTTTCTACAGCCTGCTTGTGGTGATTATTGGGACCAAAGAATGATTCTGGTGATTGTTGGGAACGAACAATGACCGCGGTGATTGCTGAGACCTATGTATCTTTGTGGTGACCCAAAATGGCAATAAATCGCGATTTGCCGGGGCTACGTGCATTTTCAGGAAATGTTGCGAGAGACAAAAACGAAGAGCAAGAAATTCCGCATCCGATGGTCAAAAGTGCCGCTCATTTTGGAGCACCTAAAATCGAGTTATGGCCATTTTAGTCACCCGGCCGGGCACGGCCGGGGCATTCAACCCGAAAAACACCCAAAATGGCAATAGATTGCGATTTCCCGGGGCTACGTGCATTTTCAGTAAATGTTGCGAGAGACAAAAACGAAGAGCAAGAAATTCCGCACCCGATGGTCAAAAGTGCCGCGCGTTTTGGAGCCCCTAAAATCGAGTAATGGCCATTTTAGTCACCCGGCCGGGTACGGCCAGGGCATTCAACCCGAAAAACACCCAAAATGGCAATAGATTGCAATTTCCCGGGGCTATGTGCATTTTCAGTAAATGTTGCGAGAGACAAAAACGAAGAGCAAGAAATTCCGCATCCGATGATCAAAAGTGCCGCGCGTTTTGGAGCCCCTAAAATCGAGTAATGGCCATTTTAGTCACCCGGCCGGGCACGGCCAGGGCATTCAAGCCGAAAAACACCCAAAATGGCAATAAATCGCGATTTCCCGGGGCTACGTGCATTTTCAGGAAATGTTGCGAGAGACAAAAACGAAGAGCAAGAAATTCCGCATCCGATGGTCAAAAGTGCCGCGCGTTTTGGAGCCCCTAAAATCGAGTTATGGCCATTTTAGTCACCCGGCCGGGCACGGCCGGGGCATTCAACCCGAAAAACACCCAAAATGGCAATAGATTGCGATTTCCCGGGGCTACGTGCATTTTCAGTAAATGTTGCGAGAGACAAAAACGAAGAGCAAGAAATTCCGCACCCGATGGTCAAAAGTGCCGCGCGTTTTGGAGCCCCTAAAATCGAGTTATGGCCATTTTAGTCACCCGGCCGGGCACGGGCGGGGCATTCAACCCGAAAAACACCCAAAATGGCAATAGATTGCAATTTCCCGGGGCTATCTGCATTTTCAGTAAATGTTGCGAGAGACAAAAACGAAGAGCAAGAAATTCCGCATCCGATGGTCAAAAGTGCCGCGCGTTTTGGAGCCCCTAAAATCGAGTTATGGCCATTTTAGTCACCCGGCCGGGCACGGCCAGGGCATTCAAGCCGAAAAACACCCAAAATGGCAATAAATCGCGATTTCCCGGGGCTACGTGCATTTTCAGGAAATGTTGCGAGAGACAAAAACGAAGAGCAAGAAATTCCGCATCCGATGGTCAAAAGTGCCGCGCGTTTTGGAGCCCCGAAAATCGAGTTATGGCCATTTTAGTCACCCGGCCGGGCACGGCCGGGGCATTCAAGCCGAAAAACACCCAAAATGGCAATAGATTGCGATTTCCCGGGGCTACGTGCATTTTCAGTAAATGTTGCGAGAGACAAAAACGAAGAGCAAGAAATTCCGCACCCGATGGTCAAAAGTGCCGCGCGTTTTGGAGCCCCTAAAATCGAGTAATGGCCATTTTAGTCACCCGGCCGGGTACGGCCAGGGCATTCAACCCGAAAAACACCCAAAATGGCAATAGATTGCAATTTCCCGGGGCTATGTGCATTTTCAGTAAATGTTGCGAGAGACAAAAACGAAGAGCAAGAAATTCCGCATCCGATGATCAAAAGTGCCGCGCGTTTTGGAGCCCCTAAAATCGAGTAATGGCCATTTTAGTCACCCGGCCGGGCACGGCCAGGGCATTCAAGCCGAAAAACACCCAAAATGGCAATAAATCGCGATTTCCCGGGGCTACGTGCATTTTCAGGAAATGTTGCGAGAGACAAAAACGAAGAGCAAGAAATTCCGCATCCGATGATCAAAAGTGCCGCGCGTTTTGGAGCCCCTAAAATCGAGTAATGGCCATTTTAGTCACCCGGCCGGGCACGGCCAGGGCATTCAAGCCGAAAAACACCCAAAATGGCAATAAATCGCGATTTCCCGGGGCTATGTGCATTTTCAGTAAATGTTGCGAGAGACAAAAACGAAGAGCAAGAAATTCCGCATCCGATGGTCAAAAGTGCCGCGCGTTTTGGAGCCCCTAAAATCGAGTTATGGCCATTTTAGTCACCCGGCCGGGCACGGCCGGGGCATTCAAGCCGAAAAACACCCAAAATGGCAATAGATTGCGATTTCCCGGGGCTACGTGCATTTTCAGTAAATGTTGCGAGAGACAAAAACGAAGAGCAAGAAATTCCGCACCCGATGGTCAAAAGTGCCGCGCGTTTTGGAGCCCCTAAAATCGAGTTATGGCCATTTTAGTCACCCGGCCGGGCACGGGCGGGGCATTCAACCCGAAAAACACCCAAAATGGCAATAGATTGCAATTTCCCGGGGCTATGTGCATTTTCAGTAAATGTTGCGAGAGACAAAAACGAAGAGCAAGAAATTCCGCATCCGATGGTCAAAAGTGCCGCGCGTTTTGGAGCCCCTAAAATCGAGTAATGGCCATTTTAGTCACCCGGCCGGGCACGGCCGGGGCATTCAACCCGAAAAACACCCAAAATGGCAATAGATTGCGATTTCCCGGGGCTACGTGCATTTTCAGTAAATGTTGCGAGAGACAACAAGGAAGAGCAAGAAATTCCGCACCCGATGGTCAAAAGTGCCGCGCGTTTTGGAGCCCCTAAAATCGAGTAATGGCCATTTTAGTCACCTGGCCGGGCATGGCCAGGGCATTCAAGCCGAAAAACACCCAAAATGGCAATAGATTGCAATTTCCCGGGGCTATGTGCATTTTCAGTAAATGTTGCGAGAGACAAAAACGAAGAGCAAGAAATTCCGCATCCGATGGTCAAAAGTGCCGCACGTTTTGGAGCCCCTAAAATCGAGTAATGGCCATTTTAGTCACCCGGCCGGGCACGGCCGGGGCATTCAAGCCGAAAAACACCCAAAATGGCAACAAATTGCGATTTCCCGGGGCTACGTGCATTTTCAGAAAATGTTGCGAGAGACAAAAACGAAGAGCAAGAAATTCCGCACCCGATGGTCAGAAGTGCCGCGCGTTTTGGAGCCCCTAAAATCGCGTAATGGCCATTTTAGTCACCCGGCCGGGCACGGCTGGGGCATTCAACCCGAAAAACACCCAAAATGGCAATAAATCGCGATTTCCCGGGGCTACGTGCATTTTCAGCAAATGTTGCGAGAGACAAAAACGAAGAGCAAGAAATTCCGCATCCGATGGTCAATAGTGCCGCACGTTTTGGAGCCCCTAAAATCGAGTTATCCCCATTTTAGTCACCCGGCCGGGCACGGCCGGGGCATTCAAGCCGAAAAAACACCCAAAATGGCAATAAATCGCGATTTCCCGGGGCTACGTGCATTTTCAGTAAATGGTGCGAGAGACAAAAAGGAAGAGCAAGAAATTCCGCATCCGATGGTCAATAGTGCCGCACGTTTTGGAGCCCCTAAAATCGAGTTATGGCCATTTTAGTCACCCGGCCGGCCAGGCCCGGGGCATTCAACCCGAAAAACACCCAAAATGGCAATAAATCGCGATTTCCCGGGGCTACGTGCATTTTCAGTAAATGTTGCGAGAGACAAAAAGGAAGAGCAAGAAATTCCGCATCCAATGGTCAAAAGTGCCGCGCGTTTTGGAGCCCCTAGAATCGAGTTATGGCCATTCTAGTCACCCGGCCGGGCACGGCCGGGGCATTCAAGCCGAAAAACACCCAAAATGGCAATAAATCGCGATTTCCCGGGGCTACGTGCATTTTCAGCAAATGTTGCGAGAGACAAAAACGAACAGCAAAAAACTCCGCATCCGATGGTCAAAAGGGCCGCGCGTTTTGGAGCCCCTAAAATCGAGTTATGGCCATTTTAGTCACCCGGCCGGGCACGGCTGGGGCAGTCAACCCAAACAACACCCAAAATGGCAATAAATCGCGATTTCCCGGGGCTACGTGCATTTTCAGCAAATGTTGCGAAAGGCAAAAACGAAGAGCAAGAAATTTCGCATCCGATGGTCAAAAGTGCCGCGCGTTTTGGAGCCCCTAAAATCGAGTTATGGCCATTTTAGTCACCCGGCCGGGCACGGGCGGGGCATTCAACCCGAAAAACACCCAAAATGGCAATAAATCGCGATTTCCCGGGGCTACGTGCATTTTCAGTAAATGTTGCGAGAGACAAAAACGAAGAGCAAGAAATTCCGCATCCGATGGTCAATAGTATCGCACGTTTTGGAGCCCCTAAAATCGAGTTATGGCCATTTTAGTCACCCGGCCGGCCAGGCCCGGGGCATTCAACCCGAAAAACACCCAAAATGGCAATAAATCGCGATTTCCCGGGGCTACGTGCATTTTCAGTAAATGTTGCGAGAGACAAAAACGAAGAGCAAGAAATTCCGCATCCGATGGTCAAAAGTGCCGCGCGTTTTGGAGCCCCTAAAATCGAGTTATGGCCATTTTAGTCACCCGGCCGGGCACGGCCGGGGCATTCAAGCCGAAAAACACCCAAAATGGCAATCAATCGCGATTTCCCGGGGCTACGTGCATTTTCAGCAAATGTTGCGAGAGACAAAAACGAACAGCAAAAAATTCCGCATCCGATGGTCAAAAGTGCCGCGCGTTTTGGAGCACCTAAAATCGAGTTATGGCCATTTTAGTCAGCCGGCCGGGCACGGCCAGGGCATTCAACCCGAAAAACACCCAAAATGGCAATAAATCGCGATTTCCCGGGGCTACGTGCATTTTCAGTAAATGTTGCGAGAGACAAAAACGAGGAGCAAGAAACTCCGCATCCAATGGCCAAAAGTGCCGCGCGTTTTGGAGCCCCTAAAATCGAGTTATGGCCATTTTAGTCACCTGGCCGGGCACGGCCGGGGCATTCAACCCGAAAAACACCCAAAATGGCAATAAATCGCGATTTCCCGGGGCTACGTGCATTTTCCGTAAATTTTGCGGGAGACAAAAACAAAGAGCAAGAAATTCCGCATCCGATGGTCAAAAGTGCCGCGCGTTTTGGAGCCCCTAAAATCGAGTTATGGCCATTTTAGTCACCCGGCCCGGCACGGCTGGGGCATTCAACCCGAAAAACACCCAAAATGGCAATAAATCGCGATTTCCCGGGGCTACGTGCATTTTCAGTAAATGTTGCGAGAGACAAAAAGGAAGAGCAAGAAATTCCGCATCCAATGGTCAAAAGTGCCGCGCGTTTTGGAGCCCCTAGAATCGAGTTATGGCCATTCTAGTCACCCGGCCGGGCACGGCCGGGGCATTCAAGCCGAAAAACACCCAAAATGGCAATAAATCGCGATTTCCCGGGGCTACGTGCATTTTCAGCAAATGTTGCGAGAGACAAAAACGAACAGCAAAAAACTCCGCATCCGATGGTCAAAAGGGCCGCGCGTTTTGGAGCCCCTAAAATCGAGTTATGGCCATTTTAGTCACCCGGCCGGGCACGGCTGGGGCAGTCAACCCAAACAACACCCAAAATGGCAATAAATCGCGATTTCCCGGGGCTACGTGCATTTTCAGCAAATGTTGCGAAAGGCAAAAACGAAGAGCAAGAAATTTCGCATCCGATGGTCAAAAGTGCCGCGCGTTTTGGAGCCCCTAAAATCGAGTTATGGCCATTTTAGTCACCCGGCCGGGCACGGGCGGGGCATTCAACCCGAAAAACACCCAAAATGGCAATAAATCGCGATTTCCCGGGGCTACGTGCATTTTCAGTAAATGTTGCGAGAGACAAAAACGAAGAGCAAGAAATTCCGCATCCGATGGTCAATAGTATCGCACGTTTTGGAGCCCCTAAAATCGAGTTATGGCCATTTTAGTCACCCGGCCGGCCAGGCCCGGGGCATTCAACCCGAAAAACACCCAAAATGGCAATAAATCGCGATTTCCCGGGGCTACGTGCATTTTCAGTAAATGTTGCGAGAGACAAAAACGAAGAGCAAGAAATTCCGCATCCGATGGTCAAAAGTGCCGCGCGTTTTGGAGCCCCTAAAATCGAGTTATGGCCATTTTAGTCACCCGGCCGGGCACGGCCGGGGCATTCAAGCCGAAAAACACCCAAAATGGCAATCAATCGCGATTTCCCGGGGCTACGTGCATTTTCAGCAAATGTTGCGAGAGACAAAAACGAACAGCAAAAAATTCCGCATCCGATGGTCAAAAGTGCCGCGCGTTTTGGAGCACCTAAAATCGAGTTATGGCCATTTTAGTCAGCCGGCCGGGCACGGCCAGGGCATTCAACCCGAAAAACACCCAAAATGGCAATAAATCGCGATTTCCCGGGGCTACGTGCATTTTCAGTAAATGTTGCGAGAGACAAAAACGAGGAGCAAGAAACTCCGCATCCAATGGCCAAAAGTGCCGCGCGTTTTGGAGCCCCTAAAATCGAGTTATGGCCATTTTAGTCACCTGGCCGGGCACGGCCGGGGCATTCAACCCGAAAAACACCCAAAATGGCAATAAATCGCGATTTCCCGGGGCTACGTGCATTTTCCGTAAATTTTGCGAGAGACAAAAACAAAGAGCAAGAAATTCCGCATCCGATGGTCAAAAGTGCCGCGCGTTTTGGAGCCCCTAAAATCGAGTTATGGCCATTTTAGTCACCCGGCCCGGCACGGCTGGGGCATTCAACCCGAAAAACACCCAAAATGGCAATAAATCGCGATTTCCCGGGGCTACGTGCATTTTCAGTAAATGTTGCGAGAGACAAAAAGGAAGAGCAAGAAATTCCGCATCCGATGGTCAAACGTGCCGCGCGTTTTGGAGCCCCTAAAATCGAGTTATGGCCATTTTAGTCACCTGGCCGGGCACGGCCGGGGCATTCAACCCGAAAAACACCCAAAATGGCAATAAATCGCGATTTCCCGGGGCTACGTGCATTTTCCGTAAATTTTGCGAGAGACAAAAACAAAGAGCAAGAAATTCCGCATCCGATGGTCAAAAGTGCCGCGCGTTTTGGAGCCCCTAAAATCGAGTTATGGCCATTTTAGTCACCCGGCCCGGCACGGCTGGGGCATTCAACCCGAAAAACACCCAAAATGGCAATAAATCGCGATTTCCCGGGGCTACGTGCATTTTCAGTAAATGTTGCGAGAGACAAAAAGGAAGAGCAAGAAATTCCGCATCCGATGGTCAAACGTGCTGCGCGTTTTGGAGCCCCTAAAATCGAGTTATGGCCATTTTAGTCACCTGGCCGGGCACGGCCGGGGCATTCAACCCGAAAAACACCCAAAATGGCAATAAATCGCGATTTCCCGGGGCTACGTGCATTTTCAGCAAATGTTGCGAGAGACAAAAACGAAGAGCAAGAAATTCCGCATCCGATGGTCAAAAGTGCCGCGCGTTTTGGAGCCCCTAAAATCGAGTTATGGCCATTTTAGTGACCCGGCCAGGCACGGGGGGGGCATTCAACCCGAAAAACACCCAAAATGGCAATAAATCGCGATTTCCCGGGGCTACGTGCATTTTCAGTAAATGTTGCGAGAGACAAAAAGGAAGAGCAAGAAATTCCGCATCCGATGTTCAAACGTGCCGCGCGTTTTGGAGCCCCTAAAATCGAGTTATGGCCATTTTAGTCACCTGGCCGGGCACGGCCGGGGCATTCAACCCGAAAAACACCCAAAATGGCAATAAATCGCGATTTCCCGGGGCTACGTGCATTTTCAGCAAATGTTGCGAAAGGCAAAAAGGAAGTGCAAGAAATTCCGCATCCGATGGTGAAAAGTGCCGCGCGTTTTGGAGCCCCTAAAATCGAGTTATGGCCATTTTAGTCACCCGGCCGGGCAAGGGCGGGGCATTCAACCCGAAAAACACCCAAAATGGCAATAAATCGCGATTTCCCGGGGCTACGTGCATTTTCAGCAAATGTTGCGAGAGACAAAAACGAAGAGCAAGAAATTCCGCATCCGATGGTCAATAGTACCGCACGTTTTGGAGCCCCTAAAATCGAGTTATGGCCATTTTAGTCACCCGGCCGGCCAGGCCCGGGGCATTCAACCCGAAAAACACCCAAAATGGCAATAAATCGCGATTTCCCGGGGCTACGTGCATTTTCAGTAAATGTTGCGAGAGACAAAAACGAAGAGCAAGAAATTCCGCATCCAATGGTCAAAAGTGCCGCGCGTTTTGGAGCCCCTAAAATCGAGTTATGGCCATTTTAGTCACCCGGCCGGGCACGGCCGGGGCATTCAAGCCGAAAAACACCCAAAATGGCAATAAATCGCGATTTCCCGGGGCTACGTGCATTTTCAGCAAATGTTGCGAGAGACAAAAACGAACAGCAAAAAATTCCGCATCCGATGGTCAAAAGTGCCGCGTGTTTTGGAGCCCCTAAAATCGAGTTATGGCCATTTTAGTCAGCCGGCCGGGCACGGCCAGGGCATTCAAGCCGAAAAACACCCAAAATGGCAATAAATCGCGATTTCCCGGGGCTACGTGCATTTTCAGTAAATGTTGCGAGAGACAAAAACGAAGAGCAAGAAACTCCGCATCCAATGGCCAAAAGTGCCGCGCGTTTTGGAGCCCCTAAAATCGAGTTATGGCCATTTTAGTCACCTGGCCGGGCACGGCCGGGGCATTCAACCCGAAAAACACCCAAAATGGCAATAAATCGCGATTTCCCGGGGCTACGTGCATTTTCCGTAAATTTTGCGAGAGACAAAAACAAAGAGCAAGAAATTCCGCATCCGATGGTCAAAAGTGCCGCGCGTTTTGGAGCCCCTAAAATCGAGTTATGGCCATTTTAGTCACCCGGCCGGGCACGGGGGGGGCATTCAACCCGAAAAACACCCAAAATGGCAATAAATCGCGATTTCCCGGGGCTACGTGCATTTTCAGTAAATGTTGCGAGAGACAAAAAGGAAGAGCAAGAAATTCCGCATGCGATGGTCAAACGTGCTGCGCGTTTTGGAGCCCCTAAAATCGAGTTATGGCCATTTTAGTCACCTGGCCGGGCACGGCCGGGGCATTCAACCCGAAAAACACCCAAAATGGCAATAAATCGCGAATTCCCGGGGCTACGTGCATTTTCAGCAAATGTTGCGAGAGACAAAAAGGAAGAGCAAGAAATTCCGCATCCGATGGTCATAAGTGCCGCGCGTTTTGGAGCCCCTAAAATCGAGTTATGGCCATTTTAGTCACCCGGCCGGGCACGGCTGGGGCATTCAACCCGAAAAACACCCAAAATGGCAATAAATCGCGATTTCCCGGGGCTACGTGCATTTTCAGTAAATGTTGCGAGAGACAAAAACGAAGAGCAAGAAATTCCGCATCCGATGGTCAAAAGTGCCGCGCGTTTTGGAGCCCCTAAAATCGAGTTATGGCCATTTTAGTCACCCGGCCGGGCACGGCTGGGGCATTCAACCCGAAAAACACCCAAAATGGCAATAAATCGCGATTTCCCGGGGCTACGTGCATTTTCAGTAAATGTTGCGAGAGACAAAAAGGAAGAGCAAGAAATTCCGCATCCGATGGTCAAACGTGCTGCGCGTTTTGGAGCCCCTAAAATCGAGTTATGGCCATTTTAGTCACCTGGCCGGGCACGGCCGGGGCATTCAACCCGAAAAACACCCAAAATGGCAATAAATCGCGATTTCCCGGGGCTACGTGCATTTTCAGCAAATGTTGCGAGAGACAAAAACGAAGAGCAAGAAATTCCGCATCCGATGGTCAAAAGTGCCGCGCGTTTTGGAGCCCCTAAAATCGACTTATGGCCATTTTAGTGACCCGGCCAGGCACGGGGGGGGCATTCAACCCGAAAAACACCCAAAATGGCAATAAATCGCGATTTCCCGGGGCTACGTGCATTTTCAGTAAATGTTGCGAGAGACAAAAAGGAAGAGCAAGAAATTCCGCATCCGATGTTCAAACGTGCCGCGCGTTTTGGAGCCCCTAAAATCGAGTTATGGCCATTTTAGTCACCTGGCCGGGCACGGCCGGGGCATTCAACCCGAAAAACACCCAAAATGGCAATAAATCGCGATTTCCCGGGGCTACGTGCATTTTCAGCAAATGTTGCGAGAGACAAAAACGAAGAGCAAGAAATTCCGCATCCGATGGTCATAAGTGCCGCGCGTTTTGGAGCCCCTAAAATCGAGTTATGGCCATTTTAGTCACCCGGCCGGGCACGGGGGGGGCATTCAAGCCGAAAAACACCCAAAATGGCAATAAATCGCGATTTCCCGGGGCTACGTGCATTTTCAGCAAATGTTGCGAAAGGCAAAAAGGAAGTGCAAGAAATTCCGCATCCGATGGTCAAAAGTGCCGCGCGTTTTGGAGCCCCTAAAATCGAGTTATGGCCATTTTAGTCACCCGGCCGGGCAAGGGCGGGGCATTCAACCCGAAAAACACCCAAAATGGCAATAAATCGCGATTTCCCGGGGCTACGTGCATTTTCAGCAAATGTTGCGAGAGACAAAAACGAAGAGCAAGAAATTCCGCATCCGCTGGTCAATAGTACCGCACGTTTTGGAGCCCCTAAAATCGAGTTATGGCCATTTTAGTCACCCGGCCGGCCAGGCCCGGGGCATTCAACCCGAAAAACACCCAAAATGGCAATAAATCGCGATTTCCCGGGGCTACGTGCATTTTCAGTAAATGTTGCGAGAGACAAAAACGAAGAGCAAGAAATTCCGCATCCAATGGTCAAAAGTGCCGCGCGTTTTGGAGCCCCTAAAATCGAGTTATGGCCATTTTAGTCACCCGGCCGGGCACGGCCGGGGCATTCAAGCCGAAAAACACCCAAAATGGCAATAAATCGCGATTTCCCGGGGCTACGTGCATTTTCAGCAAATGTTGCGAGAGACAAAAACGAACAGCAAAAAATTCCGCATCCGATGGTCAAAAGTGCCGCGTGTTTTGGAGCCCCTAAAATCGAGTTATGGCCATTTTAGTCAGCCGGCCGGGCACGGCCAGGGCATTCAAGCCGAAAAACACCCAAAATGGCAATAAATCGCGATTTCCCGGGGCTACGTGCATTTTCAGTAAATGTTGCGAGAGACAAAAACGAAGAGCAAGAAACTCCGCATCCAATGGCCAAAAGTGCCGCGCGTTTTGGAGCCCCTAAAATCGAGTTATGGCCATTTTAGTCACCTGGCCGGGCACGGCCGGGGCATTCAACCCGAAAAACACCCAAAATGGCAATAAATCGCGATTTCCCGGGGCTACGTGCATTTTCCGTAAATTTTGCGAGAGACAAAAAAAAAGAGCAAGAAATTCCGCATCCGATGGTCAAAAGTGCCGCGCGTTTTGGAGCCCCTAAAATCGAGTTATGGCCATTTTAGTCACCCGGCCGGGCACGGGGGGGGCATTCAACCCGAAAAACACCCAAAATGGCAATAAATCGCGATTTCCCGGGGCTACGTGCATTTTCAGTAAATGTTGCGAGAGACAAAAAGGAAGAGCAAGAAATTCCGCATGCGATGGTCAAACGTGCTGCGCGTTTTGGAGCCCCTAAAATCGAGTTATGGCCATTTTAGTCACCTGGCCGGGCACGGCCGGGGCATTCAACCCGAAAAACACCCAAAATGGCAATAAATCGCGATTTCCCGGGGCTACGTGCATTTTCAGCAAATGTTGCGAGAGACAAAAACGAAGAGCAAGAATTTCCGCATCCGATGGTCAAAAGTGCCGCGCGTTTTGGAGCCCCTAAAATCGAGTTATGGCCATTTTAGTGACCCGGCCAGGCACGGGGGGGGCATTCAAGCCGAAAAACACCCAAAATGGCAATAAATCGCGATTTCCCGGGGCTACGTGCATTTTCAGTAAATGTTGCGAGAGACAAAAAGGAAGAGCAAGAAATTCCGCATGCGATGGTCAAAAGTGCCGCGTGTTTTGCAGCCCCTAAAATCGAGTTATGGCCATTTTAGTCACCTGGCCGGGCACGGCCGGGGCATTCAACCCGAAAAACACCCAAGATGGCAATAAATCGCGATTTCCCGGGGCTACGTGCATTTTCAGCAAATGTTGCGAGAGACAAAAACGAAGAGCAAGAAATTCCGCATCCGATGGTCATAAGTGCCGCGCGTTTTGGAGCCCCTAAAATCGAGTTATGGCCATTTTAGTCACCCGGCCGGGCACGGGGGGGGCATTCAAGCCGAAAAACACCCAAAATGGCAATAAATCGCGATTTCCCGGGGCTACGTGCATTTTCAGTAAATGTTGCGAGAGACAAAAAGGAAGAGCAAGAAATTCCGCATCCAATGGTCAAAAGTGCCGCGCGTTTTTGGAGCCCCTAAAATCGAGTTATGGCCATTTTAGTCACCCGGCCGGGCACGGCCGGGGCATTCAACCCGAAAAACACCCAAAATGGCAATAAATCGCGATTTCCCGGGGCTACGTGCATTTTCAGCAAATGTTGCGAAAGGCAAAAAGAAAGAGAAAAAAATTCCGCATCCAGTGGTCAAAAGTGCCGCGCGTTTTGGAGCCCCTAAAATCGAGTTATGGCCATTTTAGTCACCCGGCCGGGCACGGCCGGGGCAGTCAACCCAAAATACGACCAAAATGGCAATAAATCGCGATTTCCCGGGGCTACGTGCATTTTCAGCAAATGTTGCGACAGACAAAACGGAAGAGCAAGAAATTCCGCATCCGATGGTCAAAAGTGCCGCGCGTTTTCGAGCCCCTAAAATCGAGTTATGGCCATTTTAATCACCCGGCCGGGCACGGCCGGGGCATTCAAGCCGAAAAACACCCAAAATGGCAATCAATCGCGATTTCCCGGGGCTACGTGCATTTTCAGCAAATGTTGCGAGAGACAAAAACGAAGAGCAAGAAATTCCGCATCCGATGGTCAAAAGTGCCGCACCTTTTGGAGCCCCTAAAATCGAGTTATAGCCCCTTTAGTCACTTGGCTGGCCAGGCCCGGGGCATCCAACCCGAAAAACACCCAAAATGGCAATGAATCGCGATTTCCCGGGGCTACGTGCATTTTCAGTAAATGTTGCGAGAGACAAAAACGAAGAGCAAGAAATTCCGCATCCAATGGTCAAAAGTGCCGCACGTTTTGGAGCCCCTAAAATCGAGTTATGGCCATTTTAGTCACCCGGCCGGGCACGGCCGGGGCATTCAAGCCGAAAAACAACCAAAATGGCAATAAATCGCGATTTCCCGGGGCTACGTGCATTTTCAGCAAATGTTGCGAGAGACAAAAACGAAGAGCAAGAAATTCCGCATCCGATGGTCATAAGTGCCGCGCGTTTTGGAGCCCCTAAAATCGAGTTATGGCCATTTTAGTCACCCGGCCGGGCACGGGGGGGGGCATTCAAGCCGAAAAACACCCAAAATGGCAATAAATCGCGATTTCCCGGGGCTACGTGCATTTTCAGTAAATGTTGCGAGAGACAAAAAGGAAGAGCAAGAAATTCCGCATCCAATGGTCAAAAGTGCCGCGCGTTTTGGAGCCCCTAAAATCGAGTTATGGCCATTTTAGTCACCCGGCCGGGCACGGCCGGGGCATTCAACCCGAAAAACAACCAAAATGGCAATAAATCGCGATTTCCCGGGGCTACGTGCATTTTCAGCAAATGTTGCGAAAGGCAAAAAGAAAGAGAAAAAAATTCCGCATCCAGTGGTCAAAAGTGCCGCGCGTTTTGGAGCCCCTAAAATCGAGTTATGGCCATTTTAGTCACCCGGCCGGGCACGGCCGGGGCAGTCAACCCAAAATACGACCAAAATGGCAATAAATCGCGATTTCCCGGGGCTACGTGCATTTTCAGCAAATGTTGCGACAGACAAAACGGAAGAGCAAGAAATTCCGCATCCGATGGTCAAAAGTGCCGCGCGTTTTCGAGCCCCTAAAATCGAGTTATGGCCATTTTAATCACCCGGCCGGGCACGGCCGGGGCATTCAAGCCGAAAAACACCCAAAATGGCAATCAATCGCGATTTCCCGGGGCTACGTGCATTTTCAGCAAATGTTGCGAGAGACAAAAACGAAGAGCAAGAAATTCCGCATCCGATGGTCAAAAGTGCCGCACGTTTTGGAGCCCCTAAAATCGAGTTATGGCCCCTTTAGTCACTTGGCCGGCCAGGCCCGGGGCATCCAACCCGAAAAACACCCAAAATGGCAATAAATCGCGATTTCCCGGGGCTACGTGCATTTTCAGTAAATGTTGCGAGAGACAAAAACGAACAGCAAGAAATTCCGCATGCAATGGTCAAAAGTGCCGCACGTTTTGGAGCCCCTAAAATCGAGTTATGGCCATTTTAGTCACCCGGCCGGGCACGGCCGGGGCATTCAAGCCGAAAAACACCCGAAATTGCAATAAATCGCGATTTCCCGGGGCTACGTGCATTTTCAGCAAATGTTGCGAGAGACAAAAACAAAGAGCAAGAAATTCCGCATCCGATGGTCAAAAGTGCCGCGCGTTTTGGAGCCCCTAAAATCGAGTTATGGCCATTTTAGTCACCCGGCCGGGCACGGCTGGGGCATTCAACCCGAAAAACACCCAAAATGGCAATAAATCGCGATTTCCCGGGGCTACGTGCATTTTCAGCAAATGTTGCGGGAGACAAAAACGAAGAGCAAGAAATTCCGCATCCGATGGTCAAAAGTGCCGCGCGTTTTGGAGCCCCTAAAATCGAGTTATGGCCATTTTAGTCACCCGGCCAGGCACGGGCGGAGCATTCAACCCGAAAAACACCCAAAAGGGCAATAAATCGCGATTTCCCGGGGCTACGTGCATTTTCAGCAAATGTTGCGAGAGACAAAAAGGAAGAGCAAGAAATTCCGCATCCGATGGTGAAATGTGCCGCGCGTTTTGGAGCCCCTAAAATCGAGTTATGGCCATTTTAGTCACCCGGCCGGGCACGGCCGGGGCATTCAAGCCGAAAAACACCCAAAATGGCAATAAATCGCGATTTCCCGGGGCTACGTGCATTTTCAGCAAATGTTGCCAGAGACAAAAACGAAGAGCAAGAAATTCCGCATCCGATGGTCAAAAGTGCCGCGCGTTTTGGGGCCCCTAAAATCGAGTTATGGCCATTTTAGTCACCCGGCCGGGCACGGCTGGGGCAGTCAACCCAAATAACACCCAAAATGGCAATAAATCGCGATTTCCTGGGGCTACGTGCATTTTCAGCAAATGTTGCGAGAGACAAAAAGGAAGAGCAAGAAATTCCGCATCCGATGGTGAAATGTGCCGCGCGTTTTGGAGCCCCTAAAATCGAGTTATGGCCATTTTAGTCACCCGGCCGGGCACGGCCGGGGCATTCAAGCCGAAAAACACCCAAAATGGCAATAAATCGCGATTTCCCGGGGCTACGTGCATTTTCAGCAAATGTTGCCAGAGACAAAAACGAAGAGCAAGAAATTCCGCATCCGATGGTCAAAAGTGCCGCACGTTTTGGAGCCCCTAAAATCGAGTTATGGCCATTTTAGTCACCCGGCCGGGCACGGCCGGGGCATTCAAGCCGAAAAACACCCAAAATGGCAATAAATCGCGATTTCCCGGGGCTACGTGCATTTTCAGCAAATGTTGCCAGAGACAAAAACGAAGAGCAAGAAATTCCGCATCCGATGGTCAAACGTGCAGCACGTTTTGGAGCCCCTAAAATCGAGTTATGGCCATTTTAGTGACCCGGCCGGGCACGGCCGGGGCATTCAAGCCGAAAAACACCCAAAATGGCAATAAATCGCGATTTCCCGGGGCTACGTGCATTTTCAGCAAATGTTGCGAGAGACAAAAACGAACAGCAAGAAATTCCGCATCCGATGGTCAAAAGTGCCGCGCGTTTTGGAGCCCCTAAAATCGAGTTATGGCCATTTTAGTCACCCGGCCGGGCACGGCTGGGGCATTCAACCCGAAAAACACCCAAAATGGCAATAAATCGCGATTTCCCGGGGCTACGTGCATTTTCAGCAAATGTTGCGGGAGACAAAAACGAAGAGCAAGAAATTCCGCATCCGATGGTCAAAAGTGCCGCGCGTTTTGGAGCCCCTAAAATCGAGTTATGGCCATTTTAGTCACCCGGCCAGGCACGGGCGGAGCATTCAACCCGAAAAACACCCAAAAGGGCAATAAATCGCGATTTCCCGGGGCTACGTGCATTTTCAGCAAATGTTGCGAGAGACAAAAAGGAAGAGCAAAAAATTCCGCATCCGATGGTCTAAAGTGCCGCGCGTTTTGGGGCCCCTAAAATCGAGTTATGGCCATTTTAGTCACCCGGCCGGGCACGGCTGGGGCAGTCAACCCAAATAACACCCAAAATGGCAATAAATCGCGATTTCCTGGGGCTACGTGCATTTTCAGCAAATGTTGCGAGAGACAAAAAGGAAGAGCAAGAAATTCCGCATCCGATGGTGAAATGTGCCGCGCGTTTTGGAGCCCCTAAAATCGAGTTATGGCCATTTTAGTCACCCGGCCGGGCACGGCCGGGGCAGTGAACCCAAAAAACACCGTAAATGGCAATAAATCGCGATTTCCCGGGGCTACGTGCATTTTCAGCAAATGTTGCGAAAGGCAAAAAGGAAGAGAAAAAGATTCCGCATCCAATGGTCAAAAGTGCCGCACGTTTTGGAGCCCCTAAAATCGAGTTATGGCCATTTTAGTCACCCGGCCGGGTACGGCCGGGGCATTCAAGCCGAAAAAAACCCAAAATGGCAATAAATCGCGATTTTCCGGGGCTACGTGCATTTTCAGCAAATGTTGCGAGAGACAAAAACGAAGAGCAAGAAATTCCGCATCGGATGGTCAGAAGTGCGGCACGTTTTGGAGCCCTTAAAATCGAGTTATGGCCATTTTAGTCACCCGGCCGGGCACGGCCGGGGCATTCAACCCGAAAAACACCCAAAATGGCAATAAATCGCGATTTCCCGGGGCTACGTGCATTTTCAGTAAACGTTGCGAGAGACAAAAACGAAGAGCATGAAATTCTGCATCCAATGGTCAAAAGTGCCGCGCGTTTTGGAGCCCCTAAAATTGAGTTATGACCATTTTAGTCACCCGGCCGGGCACGGCCGGGGCAGTCAACCCAAAAAAGCACCCAAAATGGCAATAAATTGCGATTTCCCGGGGCTACCTGCATTTTCAGCAAATGTTGCCAGAGACAAAAAGGAAGAGCAACAAATTCCGCATCCGATGGTCAAAAGTGCCGCACGTTTTGGAGCCCCTAAGATCGAGTTATGGCCATTTTAGTCACCTGGTCGGGCACGGCCGGGGCATTCAAGCGAAAAAAACCCAAAATGGCAATAAATCGCGATTTCCCTGGGCTACGTGCATTTTCAGCAAATGTTGCGAGAGACAAAAACGAAGAGCAAGAAATTCCGCATCCGATGGTCAAAAGTGCCGCACGTTTTGGAGCCCTTAAAATCGAGTTATGGCCATTTTAGTCACCCGGCCGGGCACGGCCGGGGCATTCAACCCGAAAAACACCCAAAATGGCAATAAATCGCGATTTCCCGGGGCTATGTGCATTTTCAGTAAATGTTGCGAGAGACAAAAACGAAGAGCAAGAAATTCCGCATCCAATGGACAAAAGTGCCGCGCGTTTTGGAGCCCCTAAAATCGAGTTATGGCCATTTTAGTCACCCGGCCGGGCACGGCCGGGGCAGTCAACCCAAAAAACACCCAAAATGGCAATAAATTGCGATTTCCCGGGGCTACGTGCATTTTCATCAAATGTTGCCAGAGACAAAAAGGAAGAGCAAGAAATTCCGCATCCGATGGTCAAAAGTGCCGCACGTTTTGGAGCCCCTAAAATCGAGTTATGGCCATTTTAGTCACCCGGCCGGGCACGGCCGGGGCATTCAAGCCGAAAAACACCCAAAATGGCAATAAATCGCGATTTCCCGGGGCTACGTGCATTTTCAGCAAATGTTGCGAGAGACAAAAAGGAAGAGCAAGAAATTCCGCATCCAATGGTCAAAAGTGCCGCGCGTTTTGGGGCCCCTAAAATCGAGTTATAGCCATTTTAGTCACCCGGCCGGGCACGGCCGGGGCAGTCGACCCAAAAAACACCCAAAATGGCAATGCATCGCGATTTCCCGGGGCTACGTGCATTTTCAGCAAATGTTGCGAGAGACAAAAAGGAAGAGCAAGAAATTCCGCATCCAATGGTCAAAAGTGCCGCGCGTTTTGGAGCCCCTAAAATTGAGTTATGGCCATTTTAGTCACCCGGCCGGGCACGGCCGGGGCAGTCGACCCAAAAAACACCCAAAATGGCAATAAATCGCGATTTCCCGGGGCTACGTGCATTTTCAGCAAATGTTGCGAGAGACAAAAAGGAAGAGCAAGAAATTCCGCATCCGATGGTCAAAAGTGCCGTGCGTTTTGGAGCCCCTAAAATCGAGTTATGGCCATTTTAGTCACCCGGCCGGGCACGGCCGGGGCATTCAAGCCGAAAAACACCCAAAATGGCAATACATCGCGATTTCCCGGGGCTACGTGCATTTTCAGCAAATGTTGCGAGAGACAAAAACGAAGAGCAAGAAATTCCGCATCCCATGGTCAAAAGTGCCGCGCATTTTGGAGCCCCTAAAATCGAGTTATGGACATTTTAGTCACCCGGCCGGGCACGGCCGGGGCAGTCAACCCAAAAAACACCCAAAATGGCAATAAATCGCAATTTCCCGGGGCTACGTGCATCTTCAGCAAATGTTGCGAAAGGCAAAAAGGAAGAGCAAAAAATTCCGCATCCAGTGGTCAAAAGTGCCGCACGTTTTGGAGCCCCTAAAATCGAGTTATGGCCATTTTAGTCACCCGGCCGGGCACGGCCGGGGCATTCAAGCCGAAAAACACCCAAAATGGCAATAAATCGCGATTTCCCGGGGCTACGTGCATTTTCAGTAAATGTTGCGAAAGGCAAAAAGGAAGAGCAAAAAATTCCGCATCCATTGGTCAAAAGTGCCGCGCTTTTTGGAGCCCCTAAAATCGAGTTATGGCCATTTTAGTCACCCGGCCGGGCACGGCCGGGGCATTCAAGCCGAAAAACACCCAAAATGGCAATAAATCGCGATTTCCCGGGGCTACGTGCATTTTCAGCAAATGTTGCGAGAGACAAAAACGAAGAGCAAGAAATTCCGCATCCGATGGTCAAAAGTGCCGCACGTTTTGGAGCCCCTAAAATCGAGTTATGGCCATTTTAGTCACCCGGCCGGGCACGGCCGGGGCATTCAAGCCGAAAAACACCCAAAATGGCAATAAATCGCGATTTCCCGGGGCTACGTGCATTTTCAGCAAATGTTGCGAGAGACAAAAACGAAGAGCAAGGAATTCCGCATCCAATGGTCAAAAGTGCCGCAGGTTTTGGAGCCCCTAAAATCAAGTTATGGCCATTTTAGTCACCCGGCCGGGCATGGCCGGGGCAGTTAACCCAAAAAACACCCAAAATGGCAATAAATCGCGATTTCCCGGGGCTACGTGCATTTTCAGCAAATGTTGCGCAAGGCAAAAAGGAAGAGCAAAAAATTCCGCATCCATTGGTCAAAAGTGCCGCACGTTTTGGAGCCCCTAAAATCGAGTTATGGCCATTTTAGTCACCCGGCCGGGCACGGCCGGGGCAGTCAACCCAAAAAACACCCAAAATGGCAATAAATCGCGATTTCCCGGGGCTACGTGCATTTTCAGCAAATGTTGCGAGAGACAAAAACGAAGAGCAAGAAATTCCGCATCCATTGGTCAAAAGTGCCGCGCGTTTTGGAGCCCCTAAAATCGAGTTATGGCCATTTTAGTCACCCGGCCGGGCACGGCCGGGGCATTCAAGCCAAAAAACACCCAAAATGGCAATAAATCGCGATTTCCCGGGGCTACGTGCATTTTCAGCAAATGTTGCGAGAGACAAAAACGAAGAGCAAGAAATTCCGCATCCGATGGTCAAAAGTGCCGCACGTTTTGGAGCCCCTAAAATCGAGTTATGGCCATTTTAGTCACCCGGCCGGGCACGGCCGGGGCATTCAACCCGAAAAACACCCAAAATGGCAATAAATCGCGATTTCCCGGGGCTACGTACATTTTCAGCAAATGTTGCGCGAGACAAAAACGAAGAGCAAGAAATTCCGCATCCGATGGTCAAAAGTGCCGCACGTTTTGGAGCCCCTAAAATCGAGTTATGGCCATTTCAGTCACCCGGCCGGGCATGGCCGGGGCAGTCAACCCAAAAAACACCCAAAATGGCAATAAATCGCGATTTCCCGGGGCTACGGGCATTTTCAGTAAATGTTGCGAAAGGCAAAAACGAAGAGCAAGAAATTCCGCATCCAATGGTCAAAAGTGCCGCACGTTTTGTAGCCCCTAAAATCGAGGTATGGCCATTTTAGTCACCCGGCCGGGCACGGCCGGGGCATTCAAGCTGAAAAACACCCAAAATGGCAATAAATCGCGATTTCCCGGGGCTACGTGCATTTTCAGTAAATGTTGCGAGAGACAAAAACGAAGAGCAAGAAATTCCGCATCCAGTGGTCAAAAGTGCCGCACGTTTTGGAGCTCCTAAAATCGAGTTCTGGCCATTTTAGTCACCCGGCCGGGCACGGCCGGGGCATTCAAGCCGAAAAACACCCAAAATGGCAATAAATCGCGATTTCCCGGGGCTACGTGCATTTTCAGTAAATGTTGCGAAAGGCAAAAACGAAGAGCAAGAAATTCCGCATCCAATGGTCAAAAGTGCCGCACGTTTTGGAGCCCCTAAAATCGAGTTATGGCCATTTTAGTCACCCGGCCGGGCACGGCCGGGGCATTCAAGCCGAAAAACACCCAAAATGGCAATAAATCGCGATTTCCCGGGGCTACGTGCATTTTCAGCAAATGGTGCGAAAGGCAAAAAGGAAGAGCAAGAAATTCCGCATCCAATGGTCAAAAGTGCCGCGCATTTTGGAGCCCCTAAAATCGCGTTATGGCCATTTTAGTCACCCGGCCGGGCACGGCCGGGGCAGTCAACCCAAAAAACACCCAAAATGGCAATAAATCGCGATTTCCCGGGGCTACGTGCATTTTCAGCAAATGTTCCGAGAGACAAAAAGGAAGAGCAAGAAATTCCGCATCCAATGGTCAAAAGTGCCGCACGTTTTGGAGCCCCTAAAATCGAGTTATGGCCATTTTAGTCACCCGGCCGGGCACGGCCGGGGCATTCAAGCCGAAAAACACCCAAAATGCCAATAAATCGCGATTTCCCGGGCCTACGTGCATTTTCAGCAAATGTTGCGAGAGACAAAAAGGAAGAGCAAGAAATTCCGCATCCGATGGTCAAAAGTGCCGCACGTTTTGGAGCCCCTAAAATCGAGTTATGGCCATTTTAGTCACCCGGCCGGGCACGGGCGGGGCATTCAACCTGAAGAACACCCAAAATGGCAATAAATCGCGATTTCCCGGGGCTACGTACATTTTCAGCAAATGTTGCGAGAGACAAAAACGAAGAGCAAGAAATTCCGCATCCGATGGTCAAAAGTGCCGCACGTTTTGGAGCCCCTAAAATCGAGTTATCGCCATTTTAGTCACCCGTCCCGGCACGGCCGGGGCAGTCAACCCAAAAAACACCCAAAATGGCAATAAATCGCGATTTCCCGGGGCTACGTGCATTTTCAGTAAATGTTGCGAGAGACAAAAACGAAGAGCAAGAAATTCCGCATCCGATGGTCAAAAGTGCCGCGCGTTTTGGAGCCCCTAAAATCGAGTTATGGCCCTTTTAGTCACCCGGCCGGGCACGGCCGGGGCATTCAAGCCGAAAAACACCCAAAATGGCAATAAATCGCGATTTCCCGGGGCTACGTGCATTTTCAGCAAATGTTGCGAGAGACAAAAACGAAGAGCAAGAAATTCCGCATCCGATGGTCAAAAGTGCCGCGCGTTTTGGAGCCCCTAAAATTGAGTTATGGCCATTTTAGTCACCCGGCCGGGCACGGCCGGGGCATTCAACCCGAAAAACACCCAAAATGGCAATAAATCGCGATTTCCCGGGGCTACGTGCATTTTCAGCAAATGTTGCGAGAGACAAAAACGAAGAGCAAGAAATTTCGCATCCGATGGTCAAAAGTGCCGTGCGTTTTGGAGCCCCTGAAATCGAGTTATGGCCATTTTAGTCAGCCGGCCGGGCACGGGCGGGGCATTCAAGCCGAAAAACACCCAAAATGGCAATAAATCGCGATTTCCCGGGGCTACGTGCATTTTCAGCAAATGTTGCGACAGACAAAAAGGAAGAGCAAGAAATTCCGCATCCGATGGTCAAAAGTGCCGCGAGTTTTGGAGCCCCTAAAATCGAGTTATGGCCATTTTAGTCACCCGGCCGGGCACGGGCGGGGCATTCAAGCCGAAAAACACCCAAAATGGCAATAAATCGCGATTTCCCGGGGCTACGTGCATTTTCAGCAAATGTTGCGAGAGACAAAAACGAAGAGCAAGAAATTCCGCATCCGATGGTCAAAAGTGCCGCGCGTTTTGGAGCACCTAAAATCGAATTATGGCCATTTTAGTCACCCGGCCGGGCACGGCCGGGGCATTCAAGCCGAAAAACACCCAGAATGGCAATAAATCGCGATTTCCCGGGGCTACGTGCATTTTCAACAAATGTTGCGAAAGGCAAAAACGAAGAGCAAGAAATTCCGCATCCAGTGGTCAAAAGTGCTGCACGTTTTGGAGCCCCTAAAATCGAGTTATGGCCATTTTAGTCACCCGGCCGGGCACGGGCGGGGCATTCAAGCCGAAAAACACCCAAAATGGCAATAAATCGCGATTTCCCGGGGCTACGTGCATTTTCAACAAATGTTGCGAAAGGCAAAAACGAAGAGCAAGAAATTCCGCATCCGATGGTCAAAAGTGCCGCACGTTTTGGAGCCCCTAAAATCGAGTTATGGCCATTTTAGTCACCCGGCCGGGCACGGCCGGGGCAGTCAACCCAAAAAACACCCAAAATGGCAATAAATCGCGATTTCCCGGGGCTACGTGCATTTTCAGTAAATGTTGCGAAAGGCAAAAACGAAGAGCAAGAAATTCCGCATCCGATGGTCAAAAGTGCCGCACGTTTTGGAGCCCCTAAAATCGAGTTATGGCCATTTTAGTCACCCGGCCGGGCACGGGCGGGGCATTCAAGCCGAAAAACACCCAAAATGGCAATAAATCGCGATTTCCCGGGGCTACGTGCATTTTCAGTAAATGTTGCGAGAGACAAAAACGAAGAGGAAGAAATTCCGCATCCAATGGTCAAAAGTGCCGCACGTTTTGGAGCTCCTAAAATCGAGTTATGGCCATTTCAGTCACCCGGCCGGGCACGGCCGGGGCAGTCAACCCAAAAAACACCCAAAATGGCAATGAATCGTGATTTCCCGGGGCTACGTGCATTTTCAGTAATTGTTGCGAAAGGCAAAAACGAAGAGCAAGAAATTCCGCATGCAATGGTCAAAAGTGCCGCACGTTTTGGAGCCCCTAAAATCGAGTTATGGCCATTTCAGTCACCCGGCCGGGCACGGCCGGGGCATTCAACCCGAAAAACACCCAAAATGGGGATAAATCGCGATTTCCCGGGGCTACGTACATTTTCAGCAAATGTTGCGAGAGACAAAAAGGAAGAGCAAGAAATTCCGCATCCGATGGTCAAAAGTGCCGCACGTTTTGGAGCCCCTAAAATCGACTTATGGCCATTTTAGTCACCCGGCCGGGCACGGCCGGGGCATTCAAGCCGAAAAACACCCAAAATGGCAATAAATCGCGATTTCCCGGGGCTACGTGCATTTTCAGCAAATGTTGCGAGAGACAAAAACGAAGAGCAAGAAATTCCGCATCCGATGGTCAAAAGTGCCGCGCGTTTTGGAGCCCCTAAAATCGAGTTATGGCCATTTTAGTCACCCGGCCGGGCACGGCCGGGGCATTCAACCCGAAAAACACCCAAAATGGCAATAAATCGCGATTTCCCGGGGCTACGTGCATTTTCAGCAAATGTTGCGAGAGACAAAAACGAAGAGCAAGAAATTTCGCATCCGATGGTCAAAAGTGCCGTGCGTTTTGGAGCCCCTAAAATCGAGTTATGGCCATTTTAGTCACCCGGCCGGGCACGGGCGGGGCATTCAACCCGAAAAACACCCAAAATGGCAATAAATCGCGATTTCCCGGGGCTACGTGCATTTTCAGCAAATGTTGCGACAGACAAAAACGAACAGCAAGAAATTCCGCATCCGATGGTCAAAAGTGCCGCGCGTTTTGGAGCCCCTAAAATCGAGTTATGGCCATTTTAGTCACCCGGCCGGGCACGGGCGGGGCATTCAAGCCGAAAAACACCCAAATTGGCAATAAATCGCGATTACCCGGGGCTACGTGCATTTTCAGCAAATGTTGCGAGAGACAAAAACGAAGAGCAAGAAATTCCGCATCCGATGGTCAAAAGTGCCGCGCGTTTTGGAGCCCCTAAAATCGAGTTATGGCCATTTTAGTCACCCGGCCGGGCACGGCCGGGGCATTCAAGCCGAAAAACACCCAAAATGGCAATAAATCGCGATTTCCCGGGGCTACGTGCATTTTCAGTAAATGTTGCGAAAGGCAAAAAGGAAGAGCAAAAAATTCCGCATCCAGTGGTCAAAAGTGCCGCACGTTTTGGAGCTCCTAAAATCGAGTTATGGCCATTCTAGTCACCCGGCCGGGCACGGGCGGGGCATTCAAGCCGAAAAACACCCAAAATGGCAATAAATCGCGATTTCCCGGGGCTACGTGCATTTTCAGCAAATGTTGCGACAGACAAAAACGAACAGCAAGAAATTCCGCATCCGATGGTCAAAAGTGCCGCGAGTTTTGGAGCCCCTAAAATCGAGTTATGGCCATTTTAGTCACCCGGCCGGGCACGGGCGGGGCATTCAAGCCGAAAAACACCCAAAATGGCAATAAATCGCGATTTCCCGGGGCTACGTGCATTTTCAGCAACTGTTGCGAGAGACAAAAACGAAGAGCAAGAAATTCCGCATCCGATGGTCAAAAGTGCCGCGCGTTTTGGAGCCCCTAAAATCGAGTTATGGCCATTTTAGTCACCCGGCCGGGCACGGCCGGGGCATTCAAGCCGAAAAACACCCAGAATGGCAATAAATCGCGATTTCCCGGGGCTACGTGCATTTTCAACAAATGTTGCGCCAGACAAAAAGGAAGAGCAAAAACTTCCGCATCCAGTGGTCAAAAGTGCCGCACGTTTTGGAGCCCCTAAAATCGAGTTATGGCCATTTTAGTCACCCGGCCGGGCACGGGCGGGGCATTCAAGCCGAAAAACACCCAAAATGGCAATAAATCGCGATTTCCCGGGGCTACGTGCATTTTCAGCAAATGTTGCGAGAGACAAAAACGAAGAGCAAGAAATTCCGCATCGGATGGTCAAAAGTGCCGCACGTTTTGGAGCCCCTAAAATCAAGTTATGGCCATTTTAGTCACCCGGCCGGGCACGGCCGGGGCAGTCAACCCAAAAAACACCCAAAATGGCAATAAATCGCGATTTCCCGGGGCTACGTGCATTTTCAGCAAATGTTGCGAGAGACAAAAAGGAAGAGCAAGAAATTCCGCATCCGATGGTCAAAAGTGCCGCACGTTTTGGAGCCCCTAAAATCAAGTTATGGCCATTTTAGTCACCCGGCCGGGCACGGCCGGGGCAGTCAACCCAAAAAACACCCAAAATGGCAATAAATCGCGATTTCCCGGGGCTACGTGCATTTTCAGCAAATGTTGCGAGAGACAAAAACGAAGAGCAAGAAATTCCGCATCCAATGGTCAGAAGTGCCGCACGTTTTGGAGCCCCTAAAATCGAGTTATGGCCATTTTAGTCACCCGGCCGAGCACGGCCGGGGCATTCAAGCCGAAAAACACCCAAAATGGCAATAAATCGCGATTTCCCGGGGCTACGTGCATTTTCAGTAAATGTTGCGAGAGACAAAAACGAAGAGCAAGAAATTCCGCATCCAATGGTCAAAAGTGCCGCACGTTTTGGAGCCCCTAAAATCGAGTTATGGCCATTTTAGTCACCCGGCCTGGCACGGCCGGGGCATTCAAGCCGAAAAACACCCAAAATGGCAATGAATCGCGATTTCCCGGGGCTACGTGCATTTTCAGTAAATGTTGCGAGAGACAAAAAGGAAGAGCAAGAAATTCCGCATCCGATGGTCAAAAGTGCCGCACGTTTTGGAGCCCCTAAAATCGAGTTATGGCCATTTTAGTCACCCGGCCGGGCACGGGCGGGGCATTCAAGCCGAGAAACACCCAAAATGGCAATAAATCGCGATTTCCCGGGGCTACGTGCATTTTCAGTAAATGTTGCGAAAGGCAAAAACGAAGAGCAAGAAATTCCGCATGCAATGGTCAAAAGTGCCGCACGTTTTGGAGCCCCTAAAATCGAGTTATGGCCATTTTAGTCACCCGGCCGGGCACGGCCGGGGCATTCAAGCCGAAAAACACCCAAAATGGCAATAAATCGCGATTTCCCGGGGCTACGTGCATTTTCAGCAAATGTTGCGGCAGACAAAAACGAAGAGCAAGAAATTCCGCATCCGATGGTCAAAAGTGCCGCGCGTTTTGGAGCCCCTAAAATCGAGTTATGGCCATTTTAGTCACCCGGCCGGGCACGGCCGGGGCATTCAAGCCGAGAAACACCCAAAATGGCAATAAATCGCGAGTTCCCGGGGCTACGTGCATTTTCAGCAAATGTTGCGACAGACAAAAACGAAGAGCAAGAAATTCCGCATCCGATGGTCAAAAGTTCCGCGCGTTTTGGAGCCCCTAAAATCGAGTTATCGCCATTTTAGTCACCCGGCCGGGCACGGCCGGGGCATTCAAGCCGAAAAACACCCAAAATGGCAATAAATCGCGATTTCCCGGGGCTACGTGCATTTTCAGCAAATGTTGCGCGAGACAAAAACGAAGAGCAAGAAATTCCGCATCCAGTGGTCAAAAGTGCCGCACGTTTTGGAGCCCCTAAAATCGAGTTATGGCCATTTTAGTCACCCGGCCGGGCACGGCCGGGGCATTCAACCCGAAAAACACCCAAAATGGCAATAAATCGCGATTTCCCGGGGCTACGTGCATTTTCAGCAAATGTTGCGAGAGACAACAAGGAAGAGCAAGAAATTCCGCATCCGATGGTCAAAAGTGCCGCGCGTTTTGGAGCCCCTAAAATCGAGTTATAGCCATTTTAGTCACCCGGCCGGGCACGGGCGGGGCATTCAAGCCGAAAAACACCCAAAATGGCAATAAATCGCGATTTCCCGGGGCTACGTGCATTTTCAGCAAATGTTGCGAGAGACAAAAACGAAGAGCAAGAAATTCCGCATCCGATGGTCAAAAGTGCCGCGAGTTTTGGAGCCCCTAAAATCGAGTTATGGCCATTTTAGTCACCCGGCCGGGCACGGCCGGGGCATTCAAGCCGAAAAAACACCCAAACTGGCAATAAATCGCGATTACCCGGGGCTACGTGCATTTTCAGCAAATGTTGCGAAAGGCAAAAAGGAAGAGCAAAAAATTCCGCATCCCGTGGTCAAAAGTGCCGCACGTTTTGGAGCCCCTAAAATCGAGTTATGGCCATTTTAGTCACCCGTCCCGGAACGGCCGGGGCATTCAAGCCGAAAAACACCCAAAATGGCAATAAATCGCGATTTCCCGGGGCTACGTGCATTTTCAGCAAATGTTGCGAGAGACAACAAGGAAGAGCAAGAAATTCCGCATCCGATGGTCAAAAGTGCCGCGCGTTTTGGAGCCCCTAAAATCGAGTTATGGCCATTTTAGTCACCCGGCCGGGCACGGGCGGGGCATTCAAGCCGAAAAACACCCAAAATGGCAATAAATCGCGATTTCCCGGGGCTACGTGCATTTTCAGCAAATGTTGCGAGAGACAAAAACGAAGAGCAAGAAATTCCGCATCCGATGGTCAAAAGTGCCGCGCGTTTTGGAGCCCCCCAAATCGAGTTATCGCCATTTTAGTCACCCGGCCGGGCACGGCCGGGGCATTCAAGCCGAAAAAACACCCAAAATGGCAATAAATCGCGATTACCCGGGGCTACGTGCATTTTCAGCAAATGTTGCGAAAGGCAAAAAGGAAGAGCAAAAAATTCCGCATCCGATGGTCATAAGTGCCGCACGTTTTGGAGCCCCTAAAATCGAGTTATGGCCATTTTAGTCACCCGTCCCGGAACGGCCGGGGCATTCAAGCCGAAAAACACCCAAAATGGCAATAAATCGCGATTTCCCGGGGCTACGTGCATTTTCAGCAAATGTTGCGAGAGACAAAAACGAAGAGCAAGAAATTCCGCATCCAATGGTCAAAGGTGCCGCGCGTTTTGGAGCCCCTAAAATCGAGTTATGGCCATTTTAGTCACCCGGCCGGCCAGGCCCGGGGCATTCAACCCGAAAAACACCCAAAATCGCAATAAATCGCGATTTCCCGGGGCTAGGTGCATTTTCAGCAAATGTTGCGGGAGACAAAAACGAAGAGCAAGAAATTCCGCATGCAATGGTCAAAAGTGCCGCACGTTTTCGAGCCCCTAAAATCGAGTTATGGCCATTCTAGTCACCCGGCCGGCCAGGCCTGGCAAGAACTTCACCATGTAGTGGCCCACATGATCAGAAGGCACAGGTGTTTCGGCCAGAGCAGGTAACTTCGCAGCCACAAAATCAGGCCAGCGTGATGACACCCCATACACCAATTGCTGAGGTGAAAAACCTCAATCCGGCATAGGGTGATAGTTCAACGACATGCATACCACATCACACGCATCTTGCAATGACAAAGTGTCATCCGCCTCCAGAAGTAACTCCACGGCATGTCTCAGTTGATAATGGTGCCTCTCCACACCTCCCAAAGACCAATGTGAACCACCCTGCACACAGTGCAGCGTAATGCCATAACGCTCAGCGAACATCCTGATGAGCTCATTGTCAAGCTCCTTCCCCAAATCAGTGTACAACAGCACCGGAGGACCATAGTACTTGACCCACAGATGCAACAACGAATGACACACGTGTGGGGCGGACTTGTCACGAAGAACAGAACAATGTCGTAGGCGAGTGAACAAACAGATGACGTGCAAAACAGGCTGTCCCCGAAGATACCAGAGATCCGCATCCGTCTCGTAATTGAAATGCGGTTCCTTGGGCATGGCCACCAAAGGACGCCTTGGTGCCTTCTTCCGCTTTTCACAGGATTCACATACCAATCCCCGTGTTACAGACCGAAGAAGAGAGGCATCTCGATCCGGATACGCCAGAGCCAACTGTTCAACCAGATGAGGAAATGCTGCATGCCCGAGCTTGGTATGTAAGGCCAGCAATTCCTTGCGCGCCAGCCGTTCATCGCCCCAAGACTCAGCAGCAAACATCGAATACGAGTGTCCAACCGGCAGGGAAGCTAGTCACAACGACGCACGATGCGATGAATCCCAAAGAGACAACACCAGATGTCCGGACGAAGAGACATCACAACGAATCGTAAAATCGCCAGCACCCAAGTTTACAGTACCCGTGTTGTTCGCCGCGTCAATCCTCATGCGCATTCTCGCCATAGATCGCCGGCCAATCAACAGAGGTGTTTCCCCAGAAACCACGTGCGTACGTAAGAACTGCACGCGACCACCAATCTGTACTGGTAAGTCGACTCTGTAGAGCGCTGACTTCGTGCCACCGTCCCCAAACACAAACCACGCATTGGTGTCACTCCGACGAACATCAGAGCCATCTGGTCCAAGCTTGCGCAGAGAGTGATCCAGCCAAAATTCCCCACACATCGTGTCGGTACACCCAAGATCAATGATCCCACGACCCAAAGATTCGGAGCAAAGCTTGTGAAGTGGAGAAGACAATGAACCAGACTGCGCCATCAAACACACACCAGGGTTGTGAAACAAATCAGCTGTGGTGTCATGACCAACCACCGAGAAAACCTCACGCATGCCAGCCCCACCAGACTTGCTCTCAGCGGTTGGCACCGCACGCGAAGACCCTTCCTCTTCCGTCGACGCCTCTTGTGCCATCAGGGTTGAAGCTGACGTCGTCTTCTCAGGACAATCACGTTGAACATGCCCATGCTTCCCGCACTTCCAGCAGGTAACCCGGGACCCACTCTGCGCGTTAACCTTATTTCCGGTTGGTGTTTTGTTGTTCCCCCGCCGCTGCGCCTCAGCCCCAAACATGCAATCGATTGGTCTCGACGTCGACGCGCCTGGAAAAAGTTGTCTAATAGCGACCAGCACCTGCGAGAAAACCAATGACCGACCTGTGCTCGCGACTACCATCGCCCGCTGATCCGCATTCAGGTTGGAGTTCAGCAACGCCAGCGTCCCCGAAAATCGCTCATCCAAGACAATGCCAAAATTCGCAAGACGATAGACCAGCATATCCAGCCGATTGATCCAGGTAAGCATGTCACTGTCACCTCGCTTACACTCCAGCAGCCGAACAACCGCCTGAAGTATATTGTCAGCAGTATCTCCACCGTACGCCCACTCTAGTATCTCAAGTAGTCCTTGAAAGCCTTGATCAGTACGAAGCGCGTCCAGTGGCATCTTTGCAGCGACAACGCGCGCCGCACGCCCTCGTAGCTTCGTAAAAACCTGAACATTGCGTGTGGACACTGCTAGCGTACTCTCTGCATGCCACGCGACGACCTGTACGCGCCACGCGTGAAACTCGTGTAAACCAAGCTTGCTGTTCACTGCCTCGTCTTCAGAACCGAACGTCGGACAGTCGAGTCGCGAAGGAGATCCAGAAGACATCGGAGTGGGTAACGTATTCAAGCGATGCAGTAAGTGGACGTTGTCTTGTTGAACTCGTTGCTGCTCAGCCTGCAGAGAAAGCACCTGTGCGTCGAATGCTTGCTTCATGTCATGCAGAACTTGATTTTGCTGAAACAACTGTCTTTGCAACGTGCCCATAGATGTGTTCCAATCAACCGGCACAATGCCAGTCACACCATCAGGAGGATACAACAGAGTGTGGCCAGAAGGTCCTGCCCCAGGAGTATAAGTAGGATCCAGATCATCCAAGGTAAGTCCAGCCATGGAATAGTGATGCTACCAGTGTTAAAATTTCCCTTGGCTGTTTTCAATAGCAAACAATGCAGTGAATTCCAGGAATGATCTCTCACTTGAGTAGTGACAATTCAATGTGTCAACAAAACACCAACCTAAAAGGTTGCAAGAAGAATGGTACAAAAGCCTTTTTGAACCTTATAAATGGATATAAAAACATTTGTAAGTCATGCAAAGGCTCATTTTATATCAATGTCATAGATTAGGAACATCCCATGCTGAAATGGATTTATCGCTTTTAGGAAATTGCATGGATGGCATCTGGGAATCGAACCTAGGATTTTGCAATGCAAATCCCATGTTCTGCCAATTATAATAACACATCTGGCTAATAAATTTTCATCTCAATTCATTATAGATCAACAGATAATATTGTCTGAACTCAGAAAACACCTGTGTTTCTGCGATCCATCATGAGAACAATACAACCTAAGCATAATATACATTGCAGCAAAAATTTACCCATTTGCAAAATTGGTATGCAATGCAATGCAAATGCAAATGCAGTTAGAAAGACATAAAAAAAAAAGAAAGAATCCATGGCATTAGCTTTGTGACTAGGCTTGGGAAGGACTCGCTATGCTCCTCCTTCCGAGGCCTAGAAAGCCGAAGGTATCAGAAATTTTGGTACGTACCAACAAGTACACATTTCATTGCGCTCATTTTGACCGAAAATCATGACTAAAAACCTGATTTTTGCGGAAAATGGTCACAAGCTAGATTGTGATCATTCCTCGAATTCTATTACGATATGTCTTCACCTTTCAAAGGAGCCAAACGGTTCGCTCCAACTCAACAATATGTTCGAGGACGAAGTCCGACAAATAGAAGCATAAACTGTAAATTGCTATTTTGGACAAAAATGCAAAACCCCCAACGGTTATAAATCCGGGCCAACGGGGCTTCAATGGGCAAACAATTGACCTTTTGCACTCTTCTAGATCCAAATAACTTCATTATGCTTGGTTGAGGGCTTGGTAACATATGTGCTTCCTACTTGACTACGTGCCGACAGGTACACATTTTGCCGTGGCAGGGTACGCACAAGATACAACTGATTTTTGTCAAAAATGACCACCAAAGATGCAATTTTTGCGTGAAATGGGTGTGTGACGGCCTGTGACGGGTCCTATTATCCTTTTAGGACATGTTCTCGGCTTTCAAACAAGCCCAACACTTTGCTCTACCTCCACGGTATGTCCGCCGTGCATAGATATATATATATATATATATATATATATATATATATATATATATATATATATATATATATATATATATATATATATATATATATATATATATATATATATATATATATATATATATATATATATATATATATATATATATATATATATATATATGTATATATATATATGTATATATATATATATATATATATATATATATATATATATATATATATATATATATATATATATATATATATATATATATATATATATATATATATATATATATATATATATATATATATATATATATATATATATATATATATATATATATATATATATATATATATATATATATATATATATATATATATATATATATATATATATATATATATATATATATATATATATATATATATATATATATATATATATATATATATATATATATATATATATATATATATATATATATATATATATATATATATATATATATATATATATATATATATATATATATATATATATATATATATATATATATATATATATATATATATATATATATATATATATATATGTATATATATATATATATATATATATATATAATATAGTCATAACCACTTATCATGCCGTCTACTGGAGTTACCGGGCATCTCGCGCCGACAGGTGGTTCCTGCCTTGCTCGATCCGGTGGGTCCCAGGGCTGCCTGAGGTGGCCCACAGCATGACGGAGGACCCAGAGGACCGGGGATACCAGTCAACCAGGCTTTGGGGGCAGTGGCAACTGCATGGCGTTAGCATTAGCAACGGCGACGGGCGCTGGCCCCTGTGTTCGCCGGGGGTATGGGGGCAAGACAAAGCAACGCAGCAGCATCGCAACAAGTAGAAAGCAAGGGCTTCTCTGTCCGTCACAAAGCGGCAACCAAGGAAGAAAGCAGCACCCATGCGGCGAAGCGAGAGCTGACCCTCCGTCGTTCACGTACCCCCGCCACCGTGGAGACATCCATCACCCATGACCCCATGGAATCCATTGCCGTCTGCGTTCTCGAAATTGCCAACCACCCCTGACTCCACGTATCCCTCTGCTAGCACGCAATAGCCCGTATGTGCATAGCCAGGATTTCTGGGAGGCTCCAGCCTAGCCTGGCCCTCAGCTTTCATCGCCCCCATGTCTCCACAATGTACGCCACCGACCCACCGCACCATCCCCCTAGTATAGTACAGAAACACGGTACCAATTCCACGTCCCCGTGGCCCTGAGCTGCTCCCACACCCCAGATATATACCATGCCGGCACTCCATGTCAGGGGCCAGCACCCAATCAGCTTCGAGGCATCCACTTGCCCACGTATAATATATCTTGAGGGTCTACAGGTAGGGACGCCGGCCGCTACACGACGGGAGTGGCGCAACCCGTGAATATCGCTGGCTGGGATTCGGGCTGGTGGGTGCCGTAGCTTGGTTATCGACCCCCTGTAGGGGTACCCACCAGAGGCTCGCTCCGGGCTGTGGTAACCAGGTGCACCTCATCTGGCCCACATACATTGCCCTGGCGCCTACCCTTGACCCTTACCTGCACTGATTGGCCAGCTCCCGTGGTTGCGCCTCTTCCGCCACAGCAGCGGCCAGGCCGCAGGTTCGGCCCCCACCGACGACGTGGCGAGCCTACTTATAGCATTGGCCTGCGCGTCACCCCCCGGACCACTCAGCATGCCGCTCCTCTTCCCCCCTCGCCTCTAGCCGACCGGACTGGCGCCCCCCAGGGGTAAGCCGTTACAGTGGTGAGGCGACCGCATACTCTTCGCTACGACGCCACGCAGTACCGCTGTTGCCACGCCGACGCCACCTGCGAGCCGCCACGACACGCACCACCGCAACCACAAGGCCATGGTCAGAGGTTAGACTATGTACATGCCCGCAGGCACGGTCCCTCTAGTTTGTTAACGGGGCCAGGGGATGCCCCCGCGCTCCCCCTGAGTTGTTAGAGGGGTCAGGGGGCCACCCCACTACCGCCATACAACCCCGTAGCGCCCCCACTGTACGGCCCTCCAGTACCGCCGCGTACCCTCACCATACGGTCCCCAGTACCGCCGCGTGTACCCCCACGATGCCAGTACACCGTCATCTGGAGCTTCCCCGCTGCTCCCCTTCTGTACGGTTCCCCAGTACCGCCGCGTACCCCCACCGTACGGATCCCAGTACCGCCGCGTTTACCCCCAAGACTCCAGTACTCCGTCACCTGGAACTCCACGTGCCCCCCGTGAGTGCTCCTCCCAGGCTGCCACGCCGTCTCCACGACGCCCGCCATACTGTCCCCCTGACGACCCCACTGTCAAATCCTTCTACGCACACATCTTCGCCTCGTCGCCGCTCCCGGGGCCTGCAGGCTGTCCCCGCAACCCCGTGTAACACTCCCAGGGGGCGCCGCAACGCCATAACCCCCAGACAACTCCGTGCACCCCCGGTGTATCCGGAGCAACCACTCCCAACACTGCCGTAGCCGGGCCGCCAGTAGAGACCCCGGTGCCATGGGAATACGCTACAGGGGTTTGGACCTTATTACCCTGGTCGGGACGACCCATGACACCTCACTGTTGTATGCGGCGACCCGGGGCAGGCGGATGAAGCATCCCTGTCCGACCCTCATGCACGGGGGCAGTACGGCTCACCATCAGGCCGGCACGACCTGTCACATCGCGTTGGCCGTCATATGCCGCCTGCCAGTACCGCACAATCAGGCCGTGAAGGCACTGCTTCTCAGGCGCTACCCCCTCCGCTGCGTCCAGCGTAGGGACGGTAGCTGGTGCACCCACAATTCCCAACCCCATCAATCTGCACCCCCGGCCCCCACCACGCCGCCACCATTTCCTCCGCGATGCCACAACCAGAGTATCCGTGAGTCGCCCTCCAGAGCCGCCCACCACAGCATCAGGGGCAACGCCGCAGACGGCGCTCCAGGGCACCGTACCCCTTCTACTCGGACGCTCTTCAGGCCACCCTGGATAGTCTTCCAGGCGCTAGAGGACATCTGTCCAGAGTGCCGCAGTGCCCACCTCGCCTTAGGCCATCCCCTATCGGCACGCTCCTTACATGTCCCGCACAGCGGGACGGAGGCACACTGATGAACCCAAACTGACACCGTTTCCTCGCACCCGTGGCATCGCTGCGGAAGCACAGACCGCGACAGAACGCAGCTACCATCACAACACTGCGACCACAGGTCCTGAAATACATCGCAGCACGCGTCCTGGAGTCCGAGCAAGGCACCCGCCAGCGTGCGTGCTGTGGCACAACTGAGGAGGCTGCGCCTCGCTTCCTCCCACGTGGACACCGGGCGGAGTATCGGTCGCCCGTCGGGCATCACCGGCAGGCTCTCAAGCAGCCGGGGCCACCGCGCCACCTTGGCACTTTATGTGCCATGCGCCAGGAGCTCCCAACTGTAGTCCCGTAAGACCTCCCCGATGACATCAACCCCGTCCTGCTCCGGGCCCCTGGCGGAAGCCAGAACCAAGCGTTGTCCTCCCGCCCGAGCCTCAATGACTGCCTCGAGGCCCAGGGTGTCAAGGGTGTGACGGGCATCGGCAGCCACGTGGTCGTCCCCCTCTGGCAGAGAGAACATGGCCTCCGTGATGTGGCCCTGCGCGTCGTTGCCCTGTACCCGTGCCAGCTGCTTGGAGCCCATTAACACCGCCATGGACCGCTGCTCCGTGACCGCTGGTACGACTCGTCGCAGCTGCCGGTCATACAGCCACAACGTACCCACGTCAAGTACGACAGCCACCGCCAGGATTGGGAGACTGCACAGAGGTTGCTGAAGGACCGGCAGCACCTCGCGAGGCCAGCCCATGACGTTCCCCACAGCTGGATGGTTGGCGTACACCTGAAGCCAGGGATCACTCTGGTCGTCAGGGCTTCTCACCTTGGTACCACGCACCTGGGCCCACGACTGCGCCGACACCACGCGGGACCACTCCCTGAATGTCGTGATGTCCCGCGCCACCCAGGAACCGATCCACAGGTCGAAGGCCTGCGCCACCGCCGCCATCCAGTGAGGGAACAAGGACAGGGCCTCTTCATGCTCGATGCAGGACCGCGACACCAGCAGTGCGTGCAGCGGTGCCCTCTGAAAGGTTGCCCGCAGGTAGCCGGGGAGGCCGGCAAACGGGTTCCACGGCGGACGCTGCAGGATCCTCCCTGCCGGCGGGCAGAAGGGTGTGTCACCGCGCAGGAATGCGTATACCGCTCTCCTTCGATCCTGCATCGGCAGCTGCATGATCTGGGTGAGCCGAAGGTTCCTGCGGGCATACACATCTTCCCCAATCTGGACCATGTCCTCCACAAAGAGCCTGGCCTTGGCAGGGCCCCGGGACGACGCCGCTCGCACCGCAGCGAACAGCCGCTCCAGGTCCCCGGGGACGACACCCGCCATCAGGGATTCAGTCCACCTGCAGCCGTGCTCCCTCCACGCCACGAACTCCACCGCCCTGTCTGTCAGGGGTAGCTCCGCCGTGAACTCCTCCACACGCCTGCACAGGAGCCCAGCCACCTCCTCGTCCCGCGCACACAGTAGGCGCATGTGGCCAATGTCCTCCTCCGGCCCCCCACAGAAGATACAGGGATGGGCTGGTATTGCCATACGCGTGAGCTTTTGTCTCCACCGTCGCATGACCTGCATGGTGGATAAGCGACCGTCACGTGCCCGCAGCATATTCCTGTGCGTTGGGCCGTGGTGCACAGCTCCCAGGGGCATCGCCTCGCAGGCGCCAGCCGCTGGCGTGTGCGCCCTGGTGCGAGCCGCTAGCGAACGCCACTCCATCTCCCGGACTTGCTGAAGGGCTTGCATGGATGGCAAACGCGGCTCGAGCTCACCATTATCCCCCAGCACCAAGAGGATGGCGTGCTCCTTTGGCAGGACAAGATGGACAGGCGGGGCCATTGCACGGGCCGCTGCAGAGTCCGGTGCCTCGAGCGGGACCGCCGCCAAGTGCGAGCTCTGCCTCACCACCCAGTGGTGCGGCCCCCCAACTCGGCGCGGCAGCCGCCGCAGCCCCTCCACTATCCAGCTCAGTGCATGCTGATTGACCAGATGTGATGTCGGCCCCTTGATGCCACGGTACAGGGCCTCCTGCGCCCTGCGGAGATGCGCTTCTATGACGGACGCATCCACCACGTGTACCGTGCACGCTGACGGGGGCGTGTGCAACAAGTACGCCGCCGCGCCAATGATCTCTGCCTCCGGGACCGTGCCGTAGATGGCACCCGTCCACGTGGGGATTCCGTGGCTGGCCACCGCCACGTTTGTGGCGTCGTCTCCCTGGGGCGACGCGTCAGACGATGTGACTTTAGTCGCCACCGGCACCCAGCAGTACCGGTGGGGCTCCAGCCACGCCACGTCGGAGTGGGGGCCCTGCACCACCTTTCCCAGGGACGCCGCACTGGAGGCCGTGAGCTCCGGGGACATGACCACCCTCGGTCGATACACCGCATGCGGTCTCGAGGCCAGGTCACATCCGCAGACTGACTTTATGGCGTCCAGGGCGGTGGTATACTCCGCTCCCCAAACTGTTGCGGAGCAGGAAGGCTGGTATACCACCACAGACCCCTGCTCCACTGCGCCGCAATCACGCAACGACGTGACGGCGACGTGCGGATCGTGCGGCACGTTGGACATCCGGACCACTTCCGGGACCGAGTACTCATCCGGATCCGGGATTGGGCCTGCTGGCAGCAGAAGAACAATTGCCCACTCGCTGCACTTGTGCACCGCCGCGCACGCCCTGGAAAACGCTGGCCGGCCGTGCACAACCCACAGTGGTGGCGGGCTTATGCCGCCCCCGGCGTGAGGAGATAGCAGGGGGACGGACGCCGGATCGTCTTGCTGTTGGTAGCCCTCAAAGACGTCCCCCAATAGAAACAGGAGGGCGGCTAGCGGGACGAACGGCATGGACAGCCCCGGGTTGGCCGGGTCCCATCCTTCCTCCCTGTATCCGCCCACCACATACACGTCCCCCGCAGCGGACTGTCTATTGCGTTTGCTGGCCTTCTTTCGGCGCACCGGGTGTATTAGCCGGTGAGTCAACGGACCGGGCAGCTGCGGCCGGAAGACGTCGCGGAGCCCCGTGAGCCACACGTGGTCCAGCTGGTGGGACCCTACTCCCGCGTGCGGAAGGTGCAGGTGGTCCTCATGGCAGTCCTGAACCTGGACAGCCCAGTGCCCAGGCGCAGGGCAGGGGAGCCGCGCATGCAGGAGGTCATTTGCGGGATCAGTCAGGGACTGTACTGTCGCATCTGTGCGGGGCCCCGAGAGAATGCAGATGTCCCTACCCTTGAAGGTATAGGATTGGGAGACCCACTTCCGCCCCGCCCACTGCACTTGCGGCAGATGGGCGTGTACACACGAGTACACCGACGATGGCATGAGAAGTCCTACGCGCAACGTCCCCATCGCTCTGAGTACCCTGTCCACCCACGTATTGCCAGTGTGTGTGGCGAATGACGCAGAGGGCACCATGAACTGCCCGCACACTCCGTACTGCACGTGCATGTCTCGGAGCCCGCAGCTCATCCCGGACTGTCGTCGACCTGTGGTGGGTGAGCTGAGCCATGGTCGCCACAACGGAGTCGCGGCATATAACCTGGACATCCGCCAACCGTAGCCCATGACCTGACCGCACCGCCACGTTGGACAGGTCCTTGGGCAGCTTCTCGAACTGCAGGGCCGCAGCCTTGATGGCAGTATTCAGCTTGATCACCGCCTCCGCCGTGTCAGACAGGTAGGGCGCCGCGTACCGCACGATGCCTCCAACCACTGCCGCCATCACCTCATGAGGCACCGACGCCGGCCCTAACGTGTTCTTGCACCAACCCAGCAGAGCTTCACACCGGAGTACATGTTTCTCCTTCATGGTCGCCATCCCCCTGGGATCGAGGCGCAGGCCCAAGTATGGTACCGTGCCCTTGGCACATAAGCATACCCATGGGGCCGCCGTGTCCCCTGGGTTCAGGTATACCATAATCGAATGGATGCGAGCAGTATTGGCATAGGCGCATTTGCCCACGTTGAGGGACATGCCCATGTCAGTGAGATACCGCGCTATCGCCGCCGCATACTCCAGGAATTGCGGCAGGGAGTGCGCTTTCAACAGGAGGTCATCACAGTACGCCTGTACCAGGGGTGGCACCGCATGGCGAGCATCTCCCCGCGCCTTGCAGGCGAGGCTCCGCAAGAGAGGCTCCAAAAGGAGGAGGTAGAGCACAGCGCTCTCCGCACTGCCCTGCCGCAGGCCCCTGTGGAGCCGTATGCTCGGCGTCGGGCCGTGCGCGGTGACGATGCGCAGCAGAGACCCGCAGCTGAGGGTGTGGAAGAGCCTGATGAGCTCCTCTGGGACACCCATGTGGCGCAGGAGGAGCGCCAGCGCTCCGTGCGGCGCTGTGTCAAAAGCTTTTGACACATCGAAGGCCAGGACGTGGTTTTCCTCCAGCCCACGCTGCAGCCTGCGCTTGGCCAGGAACACCGGGGCAGCCGCCGTGGAGCCCGGCATGGCTCCGAACTGCCAGTCCGCGGCCAGTCCCTTGCGTGCCAGAACAGCTGTGAACCTCCGCATGAGGAGAGTCATGAGCATTCGCATGTCTTGCTGCCCCAGCGCTATCGGCCTGTACTCGTCCAGGTTGCCCGTGGCTGTGCCCTTGGGCATCAGCCAGATAATGGCCTCGTGCCAGGACTCCGGGACGTCCGCACCCCGTAGGATTGCCCTGTACGCATGCACCAGGAGCCCCTGCACCGGTTCAGGCAGCTCTGCTATGAGGGCAGCCGTGACCCGGTTAGACCCCGGAGCTTTGTCGTCCGCCACGGCCTGCCTCACGGCGTCTTTAAGGTCCTGCATGGTGTAGTCCTGTACCGACCTCCATTCCTCCGGCACCCCTTTGGGAAGGTGGGCCCGGACCAGCCGCTCGAAGGCCGGCAGGTTCACTGGCCGCTTGGCGTACAGCGCCTCCGAATACCTCTGGACCTCGCCAATGACGTCCGAGGCCTCCAAGAGCACCTTCTCCGACTCGTGGACGCGTACGGACCACAGGCCTGACGGGGCATAGTTCACCACGTTGATGGCCCCCCGAATCGCCGTCCATCGGAGCTGCAGATCCGGTACCCTGCCCCGCCAGTAGTCCTTGATGAACCGGCGCCTGTTGCTCCTGAGGACATCCCGCAGCTCCTCCACGCGTGTCTCCAGCTGGTGGAACTGTTGGTCCAACGCGGCACCTAGGTCCTCTACCGAGGCGGGGGACAGGTCGGGGTCCACTCGCCGGAGGTGCTGTAGCAGGGCAGTCGCTTCCTGGGAGTCGAGTCCGGCTGCCGCCGCGTCCCGTCGCCACAGCTGATGGGCACGCCAGGCCAGGGCCTGCTGATCCGAGAGGACCTGGTCCAACGACGCCTCCGTTTCCGCCTGCCCGTATGGGTACTGCGGGTCCACGCCTGAAGGCATGCGCACTCCCGTGACCCTGGACACGTCATCACGGAAGGCGTAGAGCAGGTCAAAGACCGCTTGCACCTCCGACGTGCCCATGGTGGCAGTGTCCTGGTCCGACGAGAGCCACGCCTGTAGCCGCCGATCCCCGCAGGCCTTCTGCAGTACTGCCGCCGCCGCCTCACGAACCCCCGGGGAGTCCGGGCGTATGGCATGCAGCCTGCCTTGGGCGTGCAAGTAGGCCATCCTGGTGACCCTCTCTTTGCCGGCCACCGCTAGCGGGATGTCCAGGACCACTGGGCCATGATCCGACCCCAGTGACGCAGGAGACCGCCCCGGCGCCAAGTGTGGGCGCTCACGCGCCGCCCATGGGACCAGAGGCGAGTTTAGAAGGAAGGAGTCCAGTTGGTGCCCTGCCCTCGTGGGCCCCCTGTCCTCCTCCCGTTCCGGGCCTGCCCTCCGGAAACCACACTGTCCCCACAGGGCTTGGAACCTCCTCGTGGTGGGGTGCCACGGGGACTCCAGCCACACGTTGAAGTACCTCCGAGGAGCACGGCCCTGGTGCCACCCGCGCTCTTGGCCGCCGCGTACATGGCCACGTCAGCCCAGAAGGACGCCTTAGACGCCCAGGAGTCGCCGCCGCTACCCGGGCCGTGGACGTTGATGACCGTGAGGGTGCCACCTGCGGTCACCACATCGAGGGCCATGGCCTTGCCCGGCACGATGTCCACGATATCTCGAACTTCCTCCGCGGCGAACACGTCCGCCCGAAGGGCAATCAAGAGCCCGCCGCGCACCGCTGCCGCCGACGCCGCCTGGGCATCCACCCCTGGGTACGCATGATACCCGTGGTGACGCCACTGGTTCTCCGAGTGCACCACACCTTGAGGGTCCTGCAGGCCAGTCTCCTGGAATAGGCCCAGGATTGCACCCTCGGCCTTCATGATGCCCGCCGCCACCGCTTCACCGTCGAGCATACCTGGGGCCACTGGTACGCCGTCCCCCCGCATCGAGCCCTGGACGTTCCAGGACACCGCCGCTCGGGTGTCGGAGGCGGGGCCCCTTCATGGCTGCACCTGTGGATCGGGGCCCCCCGCCGAATCCGGATCACTGGACGGAGGGGGGCCATCAGCAGGTTCAGGGGGACCACCCGCACCCGGCGCGGGCGGCCGGCGAGGTGGCCCCTGTCCCCGTGGGCCTCCGCCCGAGGCGGTCGTCGCCTGCTGAGACCCGGCAGATGCGGCGGGCTCTCCCTCTGCCTGTCCGCCGGATGTACTTGCCGCCGTACTCCCCGTAGAAGTCACTGCCCCACGCCGTGCTGCAGACCCAATCGCTCTAGATCGTGCTGCCGACGGCGACGCCCCGCGCTCCGCCTCGGGGCGGGAACCCGTGGGCAGCGTGAGCGCTCTGGACCCCGCCTGGGCCGACGCGAAAGGCCCCGCCTGGCCCCCCGGCATAACGCCAGCCAGCATGGCCAGCGCCTGGTCCCGTTGCGCCGGATCAGTCGCATGGTCCCGCTGGATGTGGTCCAGCAGGTCCTTGGGGTGGAGGTGGGTAGGCCGGCAGTGCGTGCCAGCTTTCCATGTGCAGTGACCAGCCCCATCCAGCCGAGACCAGGGGCAGACGTTGATCGTCTTTGTCCCACGCTGCTCCGTGGCCAAGTCACCACCGAAATGCTGCATCACGTACCGAATGTTGGCATAGCCGCCATACTGAGGCGGCTGGCCCCTCTTGGGCGGCGGCTTGGGCGCCGCTTTTGGGGCCTGCCTCGCCGCCGCGGCCGGGGGTGCCGCAGGCCGTACTGGTGGCACGCTTGGTGGCTGCGGCAAGTGCAGCATTCTCCCCACGGGAAACTGCTCCTCCACCCAGCGGCGCCACGCGTCGGCGAACTGCTCCCGGTCGCCCTCGACCTTCCACCTGGACGTGGAGAATGCCCGGAGCCACGGCCCCATGTTTTCCGCCATAACCAGGCGGAGGGCATCTCCTCTGCTCTGCCGGCGGAAGCGTGTCGCGGCCGCGCCTGCCACGGTCCCTTGGAGGGACAGCGCTTCACCTCCGTGGCCACTCAGTGCACTAAGGCGCAGGGCATCCAGGTCGGCGGGGCGGACCGTGAGCACCGTGCCCTCTCCGCGATCGTACAGGCGCAGCGCCGAGGAGTGGGGTCCCATCGCCGCCACAACCCAGCACCACGCCCGCGACACGCTATGCAGCAGTGCCAGCGAGGCTGCCGGCCTGTTGCTGGAGGACTGCGCCGCCGGGGCCCTGGGGAGGGCCGCCGTGTGACCCTGCAGCGCCCTGCACATGCCAGCTGCATGCTCAGCCTGCCACATGTTGCTCGGGGCTATAGGCCAGACGTCCTGCCCCTGGATCACCGGCGGCCGCGTGACCTCCACGAAGACTGCCGGCGCCGGCGGGATGTCCTCGGCCGTGCACCTGTGCGCCCTGGGCACCGGCCCCAGCTCACTGAGGCACTCCCGGAACACCCAGTAGCAGGCCGGGCCCCTGAACTGCTGCCTCCTGAGCCGGCACGCGGTGACTACGACCCACTCCAGTCCCCCTGTTTCCACCCGAACACAGGCCCAATACTCCGCCCCCTCCAACACCACCAGCCGCCCCATATCCGCCATGCCCACCATATGGGTGGAAGGCACGCTCTCCACCCTCAGCCACCGCTTGGCGCTTTCTTCCCACGGCTGGGGGGCATGCATCCGCTGCTGCTGCATCGCGTCCTGCACGTGCTGCAGGGACACCGTCGCCAGCATGGACATCCCCCCGTCCGCCGCCGCCGCCATACACAGCAGGGCGTGTTGCATGCGCGCCCCGGGCAGCCCCACGTTGTGCGGGACGTTCGCCAGGTCCAAGGGCGTGCGGGGCGCCGGCAGGGCATCCAACACCGCTGCAGGCAGCTCCCCCAGGGACGGCAGACGCGCGATAGGCCCCATGTCCCTGTTGAGGACCACCGCCACCACCCACCGCCTGTCCAGCGCGGACAGGAGGTTGCCCGGCCTCGGCACCCTGAGGAGGGTACCGACGGCGGACATGAGGGCGCACACGCCACAGTCCTTGGTGTTGCCGGCCGGCTGCCGCACCTGTGCCGCCCGGGCCTCCATCAGCAGATGCTCTGCACCCGGCCATCCCGCCCTCTGGCCCCTGGGTGCCATGCGCATCGTCCGGACCGCCATGTCCCACGTGTGCGGCCACTGGGGCGGGGCCTCCGACACCACAGGCCGGCCCAGCGGGTCCACGGCCAACCGCATGTCAGGGGACACGAGGTGGTGGGCCGTCCAGTGCCGCATGCTCGGCGTCTCCAACCGGTCGAGGTACACCGCCTCTGAGCCCCCCAGCTCGACGTACCTCGCAATGAGGAGGGCAGCCGGGGTTTGGTCGTGCCGCTGGCCTTCCCACCCCTTCCTCGGGAGCATCATGGCGTGGGGGGCCAGGCACTGCACCACGTCGGCTGCCAGCGCGACCACGTCGTCGCTGAGCTCCACCCCATGGTGCGCGGCCACCAGGAACTGGTGCCTGGGGTTGGAGTACAGGTGCTCCAGGGCGCCCCGCAGTTCAGCCGGTGGGGGAGAGGCGTCTCCGCCGCCCCGCAGCCATGGGAGTGCGCCCGGGAGATGCCGCCCTGCTCCTCCTGACCAGACGGCGGCCTTAAGGACCGGCATGTCCCGCCAGACTGCCCTAGCTACCTGATCGCGCAAGGGCTGTGGCTTGTTTGCACCCCACTGGAGGACGGCCACCACAGCATGCGTGGTCAGGGGCTCTGCCGTGAGCTGCAACGCTGTCCCCCCGTCGGTCTCGATCACCGTGCCCCGTGGGGCAGTGAAGACGTGGCCATCGGCCCCACGGACCGCCACCCATCCCCACAAGACCGCCACGGTCTCCCAGCTGGGGTGGTTGGTTCTCCTGGGCAGGACCACCACCGGTGGGCACGGGCTGTTGGCGGCCCACACGCGCCATTACACTCCCACCAGACGCTCGTGACCAGGGGGCCGGTACACCTGGGGCCACGCGTCTGGGAGCTGGCGATGGACAGCGGTCCACACATCAGCCCCGCCAGCCCGCGTGAACTGGAGTCCCTCCAGGATGTCCCCGTCCACAGGGCTGAGGAGGCGGGCCGTGCGAACTTCCAGCCCCTGGCCCAGGCGAAGCCCTGGCCCCTCTCGGTCTCCCAGCAGCGAGACCTCCGGGTCTGTGGCCGCAAGACGAGCCGCCACCGTGGGGAGATGCAGGGAGACAGTCCACGGCTGGACTGAGACGGGCTCGCGCGGGAGGTCAGGGCAGGCCGCCACATCACTGCCATCCCTCGCCCAGCTGAGCGCCCTGTCCAACCACTGCGCCCACGCACCCGGCGCTGCCGGCAACGACCAGGGCAGGTACGTCACGACCGCCTTAGCCTGCCACTCGCGAGGGTCCATGCCGGCGGGGTGTGTGTGCCACGTGCACACCCACCCCAGATTGGCCTCCTGGACGGCGACCACGTCCCTCCACGGGACCACCGGGAACGGAGTGAGCAGGGCCGCCATGCCACAAGGCAACGCCACCGCCCACTCGGTCAGTCCCCCACTCTCCACCGCATACCCCACCGCTGGGAGCCCTCCCCCTTGCGCCTTTACCACCGCTTCCTGCAGCAACGTTCCGTGGCCCCGGCCGTGGTCTTGGCTGCGGTCCAGGCTGAGGGCCCCCACACGGGCCATGGCCTGGAGGATCAGGAGTAATTCCTGGGGTACTCCCCGCGGCACCGGCGGCTCGGGGTGGGCGAACCGGCAGGCATCCGCCCGCATGCACCACCCCTTGGCCCAGTGCCTGCAGGTTTCCACCTCCCCCGTCTTCGGCCCAGCCTTGTCCGCCACCCCCAGCTCCCGTGGACCCACCTCACGCGCCTCCTTCGCCCCCACGATCACCAGCTCCTCCTCCTGCTCCCCGGCGCCCTGTGCCTCGTCACCCTTGAACTCCGGCTCCTCGTCCCACTCCATGGCGACTTGTGTCTCCTCACTCCTCCTGCGTTGGTCCTCCTCCTCCGGTGCCTCCGTCGTCGGCGGCGGGCCCGCAGCACCCGTGAACTTCGCCAGGGCGGCCGCCACAATGGCCTGCACGTCCACCTCCTCCCCGGCCACCTCCGGCTGACCCTGCTGCTGCTCCTCCCCCGTGCGTTGCTCTTGCCCCACCTCGTCACCGCCACGGCCTGCCTCCTCATCACCCCCCACCGGGATCACGTGTTCGGACCCCTGGGGGGCAGCGCTCTCGTCGAGGCGCGTGCCCACCACCACCAGCAGCTTGAGGTCACCGCCGCGGCTCTCAAGGCGGTAGCTGCTGGAGGTGGGGACGAGGACCGCCCCATCCCCGGTCAGCAGCAGGCTGTCCGCGTCGAACACGACCTCTGCACCCTCACGGTGCACTGCCACCAGGAGCGCATGGGACCCCAGCGCCTGGGGTGTGAGGGGCCGCACGGCCTGCTCGCGACGCCAAGCGTCAGCCCCACCTCGCCACAAGGCCACGTACAGGCCTTCGTCCCGCCGCACGTCCTCCAGCCCTGCCTCGTCCAGCAGGCGCCCCACGGACAGGCGCACCGACAGGGGGAGGCCTTCCTGGGGCTCGGCCGCCCGGACATCACCGGGGTGGTGACCCAGGACCGCCGCGTCCCCCAGTTGGACACAGCGGACCTGGCCGTTGTCCGGGGACGCCGCCGCCAGGGCCATCTCCCGGGCGACCTGCCCTGGGCGCTGGTGCTCATAGCGCTCCAGGGCGCTCGCCAGCATCCCTGCCTCCCGCTGCCCCGTGCCCATGAGGCGGTGCTTGTGGGCACCCTCGGCCGCATGGTACCTACAGTGCCGCCGCTCACAGCTCCCCAGGGGAGGGGGCGGCACCGCAGTGGGCATGGGCCGCAGCGGCTCGTTGGCCGGGTCCTCGTCCATGCCGGCGTAGACGTCGGGCCCGGCGTCGTCCTCAAACATGAGGGCCAGCGCCGACTCGCCGGGCCCGTATGCCTCCTCGTCCCCCTCGCCCTCCTCCTCCTGCTCTTCCTCCGCCCCGTCTCCAGCCGCGACCACCGCCGGCGGTGTGTCCGTCCGCGGCGGGAAGGGCGCCAGAGGCCGCTCGTCAGCGCCTCCGCCCCTTGCCGCCTCCGCCGCGTCCAGCCGTGCCCGCAGGTTGGCGGGCAGCCGGGCTCAGCTGGTGCCCGCATGGAGATCCATGCTGTACGCCAGCCCCGCCGGACACGGCTCACCGGGAGCCACCTGGCGCCACTCCCGCCACTCCAACATCCAGTCCTCTACCTCCTCCCCCTTAGCATGTCCCCCACTGGGCTCCACAACCCCGCCGCCCTCCGCCGGCGTTTGCGCCTCCGGCACACCCCGCCCCGCGTCCTGCCTCCCTGAAGAAACCGCCTCCGTCGGCGTCTCCTTGGCCCCTTCCGTCCTCGGGGCGACAGCCGCGAGCGCCTGCGCTATCAGCTCGCCGGCGTCAGCCCCTTCCGGCGCGGCTCCACCACTCCCCGCGGCCGTCCGCCGGTACACCTCCAGGGCCTGCGCGAGCAGCTCGCTGATGTCTCGCGGGCCAGCCACTGCCGCCTCCTGCGCCGCATCCCCCGCTCGTTCCACCGCCGTAGGCCTCCCCATGGGGGCCGCGCCCTGCATCCCACGCGTCGGGGGCGGACCACCACCTGGCACCACCGGCTCAGGGTCCGTCGGCACCACGGGCGGGGCTTCGCGCGGTACGGCTGGATCCGGCATCTGGACCGTCCGCGGTGGTGACCCCGCCGCGGGAAACCCCGGCTGGGGCATCGCCAGGGGTGGCGCAGCCGCAGGCGCCCCCATTCTCCTCGCCTCGCCCGGGGGCACGCCACGTGCCTCCCCTTGCGACACCCCCTGCTGCTGGGCGTCCCGCCCCGGCTCAGGCGCCGGTACCGGTACCGGCACCGGCATTGTGTGCTGAGGCGGTCGTGAGTGCTGCTGGGGCAGGGGATGAGGGTACTCCACATGCTGGTGCGGACGGTGATGGTGATGGTGCTGGTGATGGTGAAGGTGGACGGGGTGCTGTGGCACAGCCCCTTGCGACACCCCCTGCTGTTGGGCGCTCCGCCCCGGCCCAGGCACCGGTACCGGTTCCGGCACTGGCATTGCGTGCTGAGGTGGTCTCGGGTGCTGCTGGGGCAGAGGATGTGGGTACTCCACATGCTGGTGCGGACCATGATGGTGATGGTGAGGGTGAAGGTGGACTGGGTGCTGTGGCACAGCCCCTTGCGACACCCCCTGCTGCTGGGCGCTCCGCCCCGGCTCAGGCACCGGTACCGGTTCCGGCACCGGCATTGTGCGCTGAGGCGGCCGTGAGTGCTGCTGGGGCAGGGGATGCGGGTACTCCACTTGCTGGTGCGGAAGGTGATGGTGATGGTGATGGTGAAAGTGGACCGGGTGCTTTGGCACAGCCCCTTGCGACACCCCCTGCTGCTGGGCGCTCCGCCCCGGCTCAGGCACTGGTACCGGTTCCGGCACCGGCATTGTGTGCTGAGGCGGTCGTGGGTGCTGCTGGGGCAGGGGATGCGGGTACTCGACATGCTGGTGCGGACGGTAATGGTGATGGTGATGGTGTAGGTGGACGGGGTGCTGCGGCACAGCCGCTAGTTGGTTTGTGATGGTGAAGATGGATGGGGGGCTGTGGCACAGCCGCCGGGTGTACGTGTTGGTGTGGGAAGTGATGCTGCATCATGGGGAACCCGACGGGGTGATGAGATAGGTGATGGAGATGGAGTTGGTGGGGGTGGTGAGCCCCAAAGGGCGGGATGGGCATGGGCCCGAGGCCTGGGGGCGGCGGCATCGGAAACGCACCCGGCGCCGCATACCCCGTCTGCCCCGCCGACCCCACTGGGGGCCGCCCGCGCTGCGCGTCCTCGAGCTGCCCGAGATCTTGTAGACATCGGAGTAGTCGGTTGAGCAGGTGCACCCCGAACGGCACCGTGCCCGCTGCGAACCGCGCCTGAACGTCGGGCGCGTTGTACGGGTGGGGATCGCGGGCCAACATCTGCCGCAAGCAAACGTCGATGAAGTGGTCCCATCCGTTGTCCCTGGCCGGACGGTCCGCGTCCACGCGCGCCTGGAACGCCGCATACGTGTGCGGCCCGTATCTGACGAGATCAGACACTGTGTCTACCAGGCGCCGGGCACGTCGCCGGAAGGCTGGCAACTCCGCGGGATTGGTGGGGACAGATAGCGACATTTAGATAACGAAGGCTGTGTGAGCTAAGGACATGGGAGAACGGGTGGACTCTGTGGCCCGTCCCGCCTGCTGCTGGCTTATTGTTGCACGACACTTCGCACGACACAGTTGCGCACCCATCTTGCGCGCTCCTCTTCCCTTCCGTGGTCCTTTGCCCCGGTTGTGCCCGTTAGGTGTGCCCCTTGGCCCAACCCGGTTGTTGGCGGGCTTATTGCCAGGCAGGGTTGGGGAGGGGGGGGTGGGGCGCCCGACGCTGGCTCTGGTCCCTCCCTCCGGGAGTTTCCCCACGGGGGGGCTGATGCATGCACTCCACGTCAGGGTGTAACTCTGTTGTACGGGCCGTCCATTTGTACCCGCTCAGTACAAATGGACCTGCGTCGTATCCAGGTACGTCGGCCCTTCCCCACAACGGGGTCGGGTACACTGTGGGTCTCTGGGGAGTCCTTGCGGGATAGGCACATCTCTTGCCTACCCCGATGGACGGTGTGCCCTACCCGCAGCCCCTCACAGGACACGAACCGCAGTACGTGCCGTGGGGAGTGCTCTTGGTCAGGCCCATTGGCCACCCCTCCAGGCCGGTGCCACCTCGGGCTGCTGGCCAACGGTCCCGGGCGTAACCCACCTTATTGCCTGCGCTCAGGTGGGGCCGATACGGACACCGGGGGGGGGCCCAATGAAAGTGCTGCCCTAGGTCGTGGATGGTGCCGGAGGGCTCAGGGCCGGCAAGACCAGGGGGGCAGGCACGCGAGGAGTCGACCTGAACGCTGCTGTTGGGGGCAGAACCGGATACACGGACACCAACGGAGGCAAGAGCGGCGACAACGGAGGCAAGATCCATGCTGATTGTTATCCGGCAAAAAATCCCAGTCTAAGAAGAAAATTGATGCGGATATTCCTAAGTACATCTGAGTGTCCATATCTATCTGAAAAGATTTATAAAAATCCGATTGTGAAAAAATATTTGGCCGATCTGGCTCGCGCACGCGCGTCAGCGGCGATTGGCGATTCCGGGTAAATGATCGGAACGCGGCGGATTTACGATGAATGGACCGCGGAATCAGATCCGGCACATCAGAAATATATAGGTCTGATCCTGAGACTGAGCTGCGGGGCGGCGATTCCGCCGAAGCAGAGAAAATGACCAAAATGTAGCCAATCTGGGGCAGATCTGCGAAAATCTGAGCAGATGGGGGTTAGCCGCACTTACACTCCCCCTCCAAAAACACACTGGGGTGTGTCTCTACGTCAACGAAGAACGTAGTGCGGGTAAGTCCCAGAAAAAAATAGAAATGTATCCTCGATGGGGCGAAATCTGCTTGATCTGACCTGATTTGGGCTGAATTGGCACTGAATCAGGATGGATGAACCTGAAATGAGACAGAATGAGGAGTGACGAACAGTCCTCCGGGCAGTAAAACATTAGGTTAGGGGCTAAAAAGCATGTAAATGTATCGAGAATCGATACCAAACCATGCCCTGGTTGAGAATGAGGTAGATTATTGATGGATTGAGTGGGAGAATCAATAAATCGAGTGACATCTCGGCGCTCTGGCACAGTTTAGCTGTCGCGGGCACGCTACAGTGTCCTCCACGTACTCTACATCGTGTTACTCCCGCTTTTCTCGTTCTGAAAAGTGCAGCATGTGCCTCAGATTTGGCGCATCTGGTGGATGATCACAAGATTCAGCAAGATTGAGAATCAATTTGAGCAGAGATGAAGGAGATGAAACAATCACAGAGAGGGAAAACAAATACAAATGTAGTCTGCAAGCCCTAAGTGAACAGAAGAACATCAGCGTCAACGAAGTTAGGCAAAGCCGTAAACAGATCTTCGAGGAATGAGAGGAGATGACAAGGAAATCAACCTAAACTGTCCTAAAATGAGCAAATTCCCTAAGATGAAGGTGAAATGAAGCGGAATGTCTAGAACTGAAACTACTAACACCTTCGTTTAGACTAGAGTGAATATATATTGTCGTTTATTCAGCTGAATTGTGCTTTCCGGCACGTTGGTTCGCGAGCATCCAACAGATTCCATGCAAATGTGGATCATGTGATGATGCATCATGATGGGACATGATGGCCCTGGATCCTTGGCATGTAACGCGCCGAAGGTTCGCTGAAGGCGCTTTACTGACAGTATATAACTGAGAGACACCGAATAGTCCTTTATTTACAGTGGCGGCGGTGTCAATCGACTTGGACAAGGCCCATCTTTCGATTGAGTCCCACAAGACACTTGGATTCACCATTTTCGACAGTTTGTGGTCGGATTGAGCTCACATTGGCGTGTGCCAAAAATACACCGAAGCTTACGGACCTCAGAAGTTGCTGTTAGAAGTCCCTAGAGCTCCTATATGAAGGTTGTCTGAACAATTGACGTCGGGGTTTTGCGCAACAGTGGCAGAATGATGGACAAACCTGAGGAATTCAAGGTAAATTCAAGGAATCTGGATCTGAATCTGGACTTTGGCTTCAGCATCACGGCAAATGAAGGTAAGATCTGAGTGCTACTACAGGGGGTGCCTGTAGGGGTGAATGTCGCTGGCCAGCGTTTTTACTATGTACATTTGCTTCCATCTGCACGAGTAGCCAAATTCCAAAGACGCACAGACTAACAGAGACAAGATTACCCCGGATCTGCCCGAATTAAGCCTGAGTTTGGTTTTTTCTGGACACGGCAGCACACTCCGTGGCTTTCGGCAGCGTATCTACGCCTTGTCTGCCGAACGGAGACCAAAGAAAAGTTGATTGACGTCAAATTATCAAACATTCGCAGTTCTCCACATCATGTCGTAATCAGGAAGAATGAACAATGGATTGAGCAGAATGTGGTTTTTTCAAGTCGTCAGAAGACTCACATTGGAATAAGTGGTCGACGGGGCGAGGCGTCGGCGACTCAAGTCACGACGGGTCTCCCTCAATTCGACCAAGCACGAATACATGTGACCACCAACCTGTCTGGTGGGGCCCTCGTACGGCTTGGGCGCTGCAAATCAGCGGCCGAACTCGAAGCTTGGTCCTCATTTGGCTCCTGGGCTGGCCTGACCGCAGGAGGGGAGATCGACGGATCAGCCCTGGAAGGTGGCTGCTGAGGGCCGTAAAAGGCTGGATCTCGATTCACCACAGGTCTTTTTCCGTCGCTCTCCACCTGTCTGTCGGGTTTCGACAGACAGTCTGTCAGGAGTACGCCAATTTCGGGGTGCTTCTTGAGGAAGTCGATGAACCCCTTGGTGTACCCATGGACAAAAGAATGGGCTGGTTCCCAGTTGTTGTGACTGGAATCAAAGCCCCTCCACTCACATAGAAATTCCCATTCGCCCTTTTCGTCACGTCTTGCCTCTAAAATCCTCTTGAGTTCGTACTTCCCCCCTTCGATGACCCGATCGGACAAAAATTTCGAAGTCCAAAAAAGGGGTTCAACCCGATCCTTGGGGGAGGGGATCTCTCTCTTGAGGCGATCGCCCGAAACTTCAATTTCCCTGCTGACATCCACACGAATCCTCCACCTGTTCTCACCTAGACGCGCTGTAACAGCGAATGGCCCCTCCCACAAGGGAAGAAGCTTATCATCTCCGTCCAGGGTGGTTTCGGATTTTCGAAAACAAACTCGATCATCGACTTCAAAATTGTGGGGGTTTTTTCGGCCTTGATTCTGGACCCAAAGCCAGTCAGCTTGATGCTTATCGATTAATTTCGAGACAGTTTTTTCTGCTCGTTGGATTTCGTCCAAAAACAACGAAGCATCTTTACAAGGGCGAGGATTATTCAACGGCATGTTCCACCAACACTTCTTTCGTCCAAAGACAATTTCATTTGGAGAAAGGCCATGGTACAATGGCGTGTTGTGGTAACGGCGAAGCAATGCGAAGAGAACTTCAAGCCAATGGAAGTCTTTCTCACTGGCGAGCTCCTTACGAAGCATATTTATAATAGAGCGGCCGGCTCTTTCGCCAGGCAGCGCTCGATGTGAGTGGATTTCACATCTCAGGTGGTGGATTCCAAGGCGAGCACATAATTCCTTCCACCATTCGGAGGTGTACTCTTTGCCTGAGTCCGTAACCACCTCGGATGGGACGTCCCAACCTCCCATCCAGGTCTGCGCGCACCATTTGGCGGCAGCTTTGCCAGTCATCGACTCGACGTTGCAAGGCAACACCTGAATGTAGCCAGAATGACGGCATTGTATAAGGAGCACTCCATTGACCTTTTTGTTGGTCCAATGGCACTCTTCGTCGTCGAGTTCACCAAGATGGAAAAAATCACTGGTGACTCTGTTAAAGAGGCGCTCCGGAATAGGGTGTGGCCTCAGATGGCCGTGCTTCTTCGCGCTGGGGGGCGTCGAGACAGCACATTGGGCTTATCCGGCGGCTACTTTCATACAATGAGTATATAGCCTTGAGCCGAACAACCTATGTTTAATCATCGACCATAATATACGGCCATGTGCGTGGGGGGATTCCCATTTGTGCCACCAGTTTAACACTCGGGGGGCCAGGGCGTCTGGTACGCACAATTTACCCTCCATCCACAGCTTCCCCCCATCCAACGAATATTCAAAATAAATTCCATCCTTGTGAGCATCTTTGGATTTGAGATTCTCAAAGACCTCTTTAAACATGGAATCATGCAGATAATCGTTCGTCCAGTCACGGATGATAAGGGAATCTTTCGGCAGGGGTGGAGTTTTGGCCGGATCTCGACGCTTAATGCCCTGAATCAACCGAAATCCACTTACAGGTCGGGTATACTCGAGCCGTTTCACACTCCCTGAGGAGGGATCGGTGACTTTCTCCACGACTTTCAGTGATTTGGTGATAATCTTATGGGCATGCGCCGGATCTGAGAAGGCCGTGATATCATGACACGGTAATGCGTTCTGTTTAACAGAGCATTGCATGCATTCACGTCGAATGAGCTTTTTTTCTTCTTGATCCCACTCGATTACGACGTGGCGGTCCTGCTCCGTACCATGGATGTTGGTACTTTGCAGTCCCTCTGAAGCGGGGTAAGCCCATCGGCTCAGAGCATCCGCTACCGTGTTGTGTTTTCCAGGCAAATACGACACATGGAGGTCAAACAGACTGAGAAATTCATGCCATCTGGCCCGTCGACCAGCTGGGCTTGCGATAGTATCAATGTGTTCGGTGGCCCAATACTCCAGAGATCGATGATCCGTCAGGATCTCGACTCGGTTGGTACCAACCCACGATTGGTACTTCTTCAGAGCGCAGATTATGGCATAAGTCTCTTGCTCACGCGGTGACCATTGCATCTGGCGTGGAGCTAGCTTCCGAGACCAAAATGCAAGAGGGTAATGATCACCTGTGGCTTCATCAACCTGTTCAAGGACAGCTCCGATCGCGTACCTAGAAGCGTCGGTTCTTATGTAGAAGGGTCGGTCGAATTTCGGCACATGCAACGTGGCGACTTCGCAGAGGGCCGCCTTCAAGTGATGGAAGGCCTCCTCGCACTCGTCAGTCCACTTGACACAAACCTTTGAACCTGCCTTGCCCGCATCTCTCCCTACCTTCAATAGTTCAGTGAGGGGGGCAGCAAATTTGGCATAATTCGGCACAAAAGTGTGGTAAAAATTGCAACAACCCAGGAATCCTCTCAATTCCGTGATCGTCTCAGGGCGCTTCCACTTCTGAATAGCGACGAGCTTCCCTGGACTGGGTCGTCGGGTGCCATTCTCAAGGAGAGAACCACAAAATTCGACTGATTTTAAAAATAGTTTTCCCTTCTTTGGCCCACAAATCAGCTGATTGGCATCAAGAATGTCCAAAACCTGGTTCAGCTGCTTTTCATTTAGGGCCACCAGCTCGGCTTCGGTCAGTCCCTCCCCCTCTGTCGCGATGATTATGTCATCTGTGTACACACTCACGAAGGCACGAAGCTCAGGATGAGCTGTAAAAAGCACATCCTCCATCATTCTTTGAAAAAACGAAGGGGCGTTCTTCAGTCCCATGGGCATGACCGTCCACTGGACTGGGCCACATGGCGTGCACATACAGGTGAGAGGTCGGCTGTCCTTCCTCAACGGCATTTGGTGAAAGCCGTGACGGAGATCCAGCACAGAAAACAAACGACCTCTTGCCCTCTTGGCGATTTCCTCCTCAATGAGGGGCAGGGGGTGTGAATCCGCCTTGGTTTCGGCGTTGAGGTTGCGAAAATCAACAACAATTCACCAGCCATCAATAGTGTTCTGGTCTGCAGGCGGCGGCTTCGGGACTGTGAAGGGTGCACAGCACCACTCCCTGGTCATACAACCCTCAAGCCAACCAAATTCCCTGAGATTTCTCTCGATTATTTTTCTGAGTATCTCATGTTTCTGTCCATGGTTCTCATAAGGACGCTGTTTCTTCGCCTTGTACCCTTCACGAAGCTCGATGAAGGCTTCACCGAACTGCCCACGGACAGGGGGGTCTTTGATCAACTTCCCCGAAAGGGTTGTGTCCTTCCGTTCCTCAAAAATCTTGTCTCTTTTCTTGGAACACAACTCAGTGTCCACCTGATCGCCAGGAATTACTGTCGAAAAAACTTTGGCGATTTCTTCGGCCTTGGCAGGAAGAATCTTCTTACGGATGTCCCTAAAAAGGTCCGTATCAACTGCCTCTTGAAGATAGGTGGGTCGAGTGTCGACATTCCAGAGATTCTCTTCGTGATCCAGCTCCTCGAAAGGATCTATGAAAGCTTCCACACGGGGTTTTTCATAAAAAACTCTGAATTTGCGGCGCGAAGAAAATTTTTTTGTCTTCCGTGCGCCGTAGATTCTTTTGGATGTAGATCGTATTGGGGAAGAGGGAGACGAGGCGGATCGATTTGACGTTGGATCACCTTGGGCATCTGACGGACAAAAATCAGAAAAAATAGATTCATCATCAGTACCACGCTCAACCTCAGATTCAGACCCAACACAGGAATCAGTACTAGAATCAGCAGAATCAGAGTCAGAAAGCTTTCCATCCACCAGGAATGCAAGCGAACTCCAGGGCCGCTGTGGCAGGGGACCTGTGTCGTCCCTGGCATACAGCTTAATCTTCCTGGGAAGTTCGATGTAATCTACACAAATGTCCTGCAATTCCTGAAACCAAGGCTTGTCGTCCCACAAGGGCACAACTAAAATCGCCTGGGTTTTATCTTGCTTGATTTTGTGGATGACCTGCTGGATTAAGTGAAACGGAGGATTAATCCATAACTTCTTGTCCCATTTATGGGTCCAAGCGTCGCGAAAGTGCTTGTCAAAGCGCTTGTTCTCGCGGTTAGCAAAGGCATCATACTGTGGCCAAAAGGAATGGTGTTCATAAAAATATTCACAAATTGTATCGCGCCATTTGTCGACAACTCTGTAGGATGAAGAGTGCCAGCGCGAAGGGCGTTGTGGCTGGGAGTCCCTAAGAAGACATTCTAACTCTCGGGAGTAATCGGCACTCCCATTCACCTCTGCAATGGTGACATCTTCGCCAAACTTTGGTGTAACATTTTGCTTCAAAAATTCTTCTGCACTTTTAAACCCTGCGTGCAAAAAACGAAATTCAGGACGCTCCAAGGGACCTGACTCCAGCAAAAAACAACGCCGATGACCTACGGGCGCCAGCCTGTTCTTGCGAAGCCAAGGATGGCCCAAGTAAAGGTCATACTTTATGTCGGCACGATAGAAGTAGTCATCCTTAAGGATAACTTCCTCCACATTGCCATCTTCCCAAAGGTCTTGAGCGACCAAATGAGTTGATATATAACAACCGCGTTGCCCACCTGCGAGAGAATGTCCAGAAACTCCCTCGAGGGTAACAGGATGAGGCGAATCAAACACGCAGTCGTCAGGCAAAAAACAATTGGATTGGAGATTTACCTCCGATCCATTGTCACACAAACAAGTGGCGAGGTGGAAATTGCCCTTGCAATAAGAGACCCACAGCTTTGTGACAAACTGACGGGCCCTGTGCTTGGACTGTACACCAACCTCGTCCACTACAACAGAAGGATCCGCTGCCGGATCCAGTGGAGAGGAGACAAGCGACCCTACATCAAGTAGTGGTCGAGAAGGAATCTGGGGATCATGCCTGAAATCGCCTGGGGAGGGGCGATTTTCGTGGCTCCCCTAGGCGTTCTGACCTCCAGTGGCTGCGTTAACATTATGGACACACCCTGATTCGTCGACCCACTCATCTTGGAGCGGATCATCTGCTGGATTCAAGGCATTTAATTCATAATCTCGGTCCGCATCGGACACCTGATCTGCACCTGAGACCTGATCCACACGATGGTTGCCCTTTCCACGTCCACGGCCACGGCCGCCGGATGATGGACCTCCACCCTCGCCACGCCCTCTGCCCTTACCAGAGGAAGGGGTTCCCGAAGGATTTCCCTTACCTTTACCCTGGAATCCTAGAGCATTTCCCTTGTTTGCACCGGATTGAGGGGTTTGGCCTGGATTTCGATTTCCGCATCCGGCGTTGCTATTGGGATTTTTCTGGCCGTTCGGCTGCCCACCGGAGCCGGATGGAGTCCGATTTCCTGTGCCTTGGGACCCGCCAGGGCCTCCAGGATTTTTGTTTCCACCGGAGGGGGTCGGATTCCCTTTTCCAGCCTTCCCACCGTGCGCCTGTCTGTCATTCCTGTCTGAATTCTGCGAATTACTGATATTTTCACCAATCACCTTGTGATCGTAAGGAGACCATCGGTGATTATCAGTAGAATGCGACTTAGCTCGGTTCGTAGAACCTAAAAGAAGACAGATGCTACAGTGCTGCTGAACATTCCGGGTGTCATTCACCTTTTTGTTGCCCTTTTGGGCCCCATTTTGGGTGTTTTGCTGGGTATTCTTGTTTCCCCCAAGACCCTCATGGAAATTCTGGTTGGCGGCGTCGGCGAGCCGCTCAACCTCCTCCCAGAGTTCCTTCGGGGTGTACAAAAACACCCAGTTTTTGGCCCTCAGGCGATGGCCATGGAAGCTGACTCCCCTGTTGAGGACTTGGACAAACAAGTCCCGATCCTCGTGCTCATGAAACTTTATTTTCCACGTCTATTCGGTGAATTTCACCTTAGAAAAGGACGTGGGGGAGCACTTTTGAAGTGCCTCCCTGACGGAAAACTTGTTGGCAGAGGCATCGAAGCCTTCCACCTCCGCCCACCAGGTCTTGACCTTTTCTTCGGACTGTTTGTTCCGAAGGGTGGCGGCAGTTTCTGAGGGGATCTTGTCAAAAATCAGACTTTTCAGCTCGGGACTAGAAAATTTTTCGCCTGAATGTTCAGCTTCTTCCACTAAATTCCAGAAGCGCTGTTTTTTGTCTTGCACTTCGTGCAAAATTAATCGCGAGAATGAAGGAAAATTCTTCAACAATTGGTGGTAGTGGTCCTCTTGCAGCCGGGATCCACGTACCTCCAACTGTTCCCACACCTCATCAAAGGTAAGGGGGGAACTTGTATCCTCGCGGTCACTCCAAGTCCTGAGCCAAGTGTTGGCCGGCGGTCCCTCAAGGCAATCCAAGAGGGCCATCAGGAACTGATCATCTTGGAGTTTTTGAGTCTTGACCCACAGTTTAAATTCCCGTTGGAACTGAGGCCAACGTCGGGGGTTCCCATTACACTTCGGTTGCTTGGCAACCTGACGAAGTCGCAAGGAAGTAGGGTTAAGAAGCGAATCCAGCCCAACACCGGCCGTAATCGCAGACACCTTGGCGGCATCATTCGCCACACCAGCTCCGGCGAGGGTCTGGGCGAGCAACAGCTGGGCTAAGGTATTGGAATCAGCAGCAGGAGGGGCAGTACGGGAGGCAGTTCGCTTGGCATTCTGAGCCTCAGTCCTAGCCTTCGCCGTCCTACTCTCAGAACGAGAGATTTTAACCCTTTCCTTTAGCTTGGTCCTGCTGATCCTTGCATCGGTGGTCCTGGAGTCCACCGAAGGAGCAATTGAAAAAATTTCTGTCGCCTCCTCCGATGGCTCTGTTGCTTGTCCCACCGATGAGGCGCCCTCAGACCGCATGTGCGTCTTGAAAAGATTTTTTATTCCCAGCGTTTGAATGACGAGGTGCATTTGATCTTTGAGCTGTTGGAGCTCAGCATCTCGCTGGAATCTGCAGGAGCAGTCGGCAGGACAGTACATGCCGTGTCCTGAAGGGCCTGAGCAGGCTGTTGGACCGCTGATCTCGGTGGTCCGCAGCCAGGAGTCCACTTGGGGAGCTCCTTCAGCCCTGATTTCCAGGCTTGCCTGCCTGGCCGCCTCTAAAATTCCCTCCTCAACCGCGGCGGCTAGATCGTCGCGGATGGAAACAGGGGGATGAGGGGCGGAGGGCCCGGGAACAGGTGCCCGGACCTTCTCCTTCGGGAAGGGGCTTGCCTCCCAGATCTGCAAAAAAATGGCAAAAGAGTCATCTTCTTGAGAACGCCACCAGATCCTGGTATTGATTTCGTTCTGAAGGAGGAAAAAATATTCCGTTAAAAAATCAGAGGTGATTCTTTCTTGTTCGATCAGCTTAGACGAGGCTAAGTAACAAAGGGCCTCAAGGGCCTCAAGGTTACGGGTCACTTCTGGGGACAAATGGTCGTCCCAGTGTGCCCAAGAGGCTGGTCGATTATAGCTAGGTACCTCACCTGGACCGCCCATCTCAATGTCGTTCAGATCGGCGTCCATGGTCTCAAATGTTGGACATCCGTAAGGAAGGTTGGTACCTGCCAGCTCCGTAAGCTCCACCGGAGCATTGCCATCGTCGTAGGCCGGCGGATTCCAGCTGCTCGATGGCCAGTTTCGACTGGGATGATGGTAATCTGGGTCCCCACAGCTGCTGATGTGCGCCCTTCTTGGGCAGCTTGGACTTGCGCAAGGCATTCCTCTCAAGGCCTCGTTCGCACAGCACCAAGGCAGTGTAATCGTTACTTCTCCAGAAGCGGCGGGGTCTACGGGGCCGTACTGGGGAGCGGGCTGTGGATGGGATGCCACTGAAGCAACATTCAGGTAGCCTCTGCTACCATGAAAGTGCTGCCCTAGGTCGTGGATGGGGCCAGAGGGCTCAGGGCCGGCAAGACCAGGGGGGCAGGCACGCGAGGAGTCGACCTGAACGCTGCTGTTGGGGGCAGAACCGGATACACAGACACCAACGGAGGCAAGAGCGGCGACAACGGAGGCAAGATCCATGCTGATTGTTATCCGGCAAAAAATCCCAGTCTAAGAAGAAAATTGATGCGGATATTCCTAAGTACATCTGAGTGTCCATATCTGTCTGAAAAGATTTATAAAAATTCGATTGTGAAAAAATATTTGGCCAATCTGGCTCGCGCACGCGCGTCAGCGGCGATTGGCGATTCCGGGTAAATGATCGGAACGCGGCGGATTTACGATTAATGGACCGCGGAATCAGATCCGGCACATCAGAAATATATAGGTCTGATCCTGAGACTGAGCTGCGGGGCGGCGATTCCGCCGAAGCAGAGAAAATGACCAAAATGTAGCCAATCTGGGGCAGATCTGCGAAAATCTGAGCAGATGGGGGTTAGCCGCACTTACACCCAAACCCCAGAGGTCGGGTACCTCACCAGCATCTTTCGCGGGCTCTTGTCACCCCGGCTCCCCCCCGTTCGTTGCGGTGTTGGTCCCTGCCTCCTTGCTTTCGTCCCCAGGGGCGTCCCCCTGTCCCGCGACCCTTGCCCTGCCCCCTGGCCCCCGCCATGTCCCGTCTGCCCCTGCTGTCTGCCCCTGCTCTGGCGTGTTGGTGTCCTTTGTTGTTTGTTTTTTTTTCCTCTGTCCCCACCCCCCCCCCCATGTCCCCTCGCTGTCTCCTCGCTGTCCCTGCCCTTTTCGTGGCTGGGTGGAGGAGTAGGGGGCGGGGGGGGGGGGGGCATCCTCGCTGTCCACCCTACTGCGCAAGCACGTCGTAAGCACGGCACAGGCACGAGGCGCGGCACTTGTCCCTCCGCTGGGGGGGGGGCTTGCCGTGTGGCTCCCGTCGTCACCCTACGCTCCCTGCGGTTGCACCCCCCGTGGTCCCCCCGTTGGGGCTTGCACGGCGCGTGCTCCCTTTGGGCACGGTCGTGTGGTTCGTCCCGCACTCTTGTTCCTCTGCCTCCCCACCCTGCCGCGGCGTCCTCGGGGGGGGGTCCACTTCCCGCTACCGTCATCCCCCATGTCCCCTCGCCATCCCCTCGCTGCCCTCGCCCCTTTCCTTGGTGGGTGTGGGAGTTGGGGGTGGGGAGGGGGGGGCGCCCTCGCTGTCTTTCCTCCGGCGTAAGCACGTCGCAGGCACGGCACTGGCACGTGGCGCGGCACATGTCCTTCTGCTGGGGAGTGGGGCACGCCGCGTGGCCCCCGTCTTCGCCCTTCCCACTCTGCGTTCGCTCCCCCGGTGACCCCCCCGCTGGGGCCTGCACGGCGCTTGCTTCCCTTGGGCACGGTCGTGTGGTCCGTCCCGCACCCTCTCCCCGCTGCCTCCCCTTCTTGCCGCTTTGTCCTCGGGAGGGGGGGCCGCTGTCCGCCCCTCCCTTCCTGCATCCCCCACCCTTGGGGGGACGGAGGCGTGTGTGGGGGGGGGGGGCCTTGTTGTTTTCCCTTCGTTGCTCTCTTGTCACAGGCACGAGGCGCGGCATCCGTCCCTCTGCAGGGGGGTGGGGTACGCCTCGTGGCTCTCGTTGTCGCCGTTTCTACCCTACGCTCGCCCCCCCGCTGGTCCGCCCGCCGGGGCTTGCACGGCGCGTGCCCTCTTCGGGCACGGTCGTGTGGTTCGTCCCGCTACCGCTGCCTCCCCACCCTGCCGCGTTGCCCTCGGGGGGGGGGGTCGCTTGTCGCCCCCCCCCCTACCCGCACTCCCCGCCCTCGGGGGGGCGGGGATGGGTTGGGGGGGGGAGGTGCGCCCTTATCGTCTCCCCTCCGTTGCACGCACGTCGCAGGCATGACGTAGGCACGACACAGTCTCGGGGTGAGGCACTTGGCTGCTGCGGGGGGGGGGTGGGGTTTCCTTTTGGGCCTTCCCGCCCTGCTCCATGGTTTAGGCCCCGCACCCCAGGATAACCAGCCGCTGTTGCCCCTCGGCGGTGGTCGCCACGTCTCCGCATGGTGCTCAGTGTCCCGTGCCTGCTCCCTCCTGGGCCCATACTTACTGGAGGAGGTACGTACCCGGGTGGAAACGGAAGATGAGGAAGTGCGGGCAGCGGGGAGGACTTACCGTACGCCTCGAAGGCTTCTTGCGCCACCCGTCGCCCTGGTCGAGGGGAGGGCCCCTGTTTCGGCACCCAACAGCACGGGGGGGGGCCGACCGCCCATCCTCTCCCTGGTGCCTGTGTATCCACTTCCGAGCGGCCTGATACCGGTGCCGTGGTATCAGTCGGCTGGAAGTGGCGGCTACAAAAGCGGCCGGGCGCTCTCGTCCCCCGGGCCTCTGCCACCCCCGAGCGCGATGGAGGCCCCTGAGGTCCTATGGCAGAGACGCGGGGAGACGGACGGGGGATTCATTTGTGGCATCCCCTGACCACCTAGTTAATCAGTCCAGCACAATCCACGCCGCAGGGGGCCCAGGGGTTGGCGCCGCTGGTGCCCGTCCCCTCTGCGTCACACTTACTGCAACAGGCGCAGGGGGTCCAGTGGATGGCGCCACTGGCGCGTGTCCCCTCTGCGCCACTGGTTGGGTCATAGCACGGGAGGCCCTACGGATGGCGCCGCAGGTGCCCGTCCCCCCGTGTCGCTTCCTGCCTCCTGCTCTAGGCTTGACGGACGTGACATGACGCATGATTGAGGTCAGAGTCGGTTTCAGGACGCGCACGGCGCACGGCACGACGTTTGGCAACTATCCCCTACCCTGCCCCCGCTGCTCCCTCCCTCGCCCTCTGTGCTCGCCTAACGCTGAGCACGCCCCTGTCTCCCTCGTCGCTCCCTCTCTCTGCTCTGGCTAGCACGGGGCGAAGCATTGCGCGAGGCAACCCTCCCTCCTTGCTGCCCCCCTCCACTCCCGTTCTCTGGCCTAGCCCTACCCCTCGTGTGCTCGTTCCCCCTCGTCCTCCCTCGCCCCGTTTCCCAGGCCCCTGGGTCCTTGGCCCTCTGTCTCCTTGTCCCCGTCCTCGCTGTACCCTCCCTGCACACACATCGCGGAGCAATACGTGGCACCTCACCCTTTCCCTCTTCACCTTGCCTCCCCCTGGCGCCCTGGTCTCTAGGCTTGTGGCACGCATGCCGCACCGCACCCTCCTGCGGCCTTCGTCTCTCTATGTCCCCTGCCCTGTTACCCCCCTACCTCTTGCAGGACACTGTGTAGGCAAGTCGCACGCATGTCACAGGCACGCACCTGGCCCTCGTTGTATGACTCTACGCAGGACACTGCACCCATGGGGGTGGACCGCTGTGCGGCAGCGCACCGCGTTGCTCCGCCTTGTCCAGTGCCTCCGCGCACTGCGGGCGGCTCGCTCGGTTGTGGAGCACCTTTGTGCTTCTGCCCCACGCTCGCTCCTTCATGCCGCCGTGGCAAGCCCTCTTCCCTGCCCTGCCTTCTCTGCCCCTCTGCCCTCCGGCCAGCGCGTGTACAATGCGGCGCAATTCGCGTTGCAGCGCTCCCTCTTTGCCCCCTCTCTGTGCCCTGGCCCCTTGGCCCTGTCTTGCCCCCTGTCTGCTCGCCCTCCCTCGTCCTCACGTGCCCCCCTTCCCAGGTCCCTTGGTCCCTGGCTCTCGGTGTCTCTGTCCCCGTCCTCCCTTTACCCTCCCGGCATACAGTTCGCGGAGCAACACGCGAGGCACCCCTCCCACTCCCCCTTCACCTTGCCGCTCCCAGGCGCCCTGGTTCCGTCCGCTCCGGCCCGCAGCCTGCGGCCCTCTTCTCCCGCCCTACCTCCCCCTCCCTCCCCTGCCCTTTTCCCTCTCTACACTTACATTTATACACTACGCAGGACACTTTGTAGGCAAGTCGCACGCATGTTGCAGGCACGCACCCGGCCCCTCCCTCCCTGCCCTGCCCTTTCCCCTCTCTTCATTACGCAAAACACTTCGCAGGACACCGTGTAGGCATGTCGCACGCACGTCGCAGGCACGCACCTGGCCCTCGTTCACCTCCCCCCCCATGGGGGGCTTTTAATTGGGGGGCCGGGGAAAGGGGCCCCGCCCCCCTCTAAAAGCAGTCCTTATGCCATTATATACAATCCGCGCGCCGAAACGAAACATACCCCAAAAGTGTACGATGCAGCCCCTCTAAATGACTGCCTCAAAGAGCTGATTCGCGCCGTCATATTTGTTTCGATGAATCGTGGCTATTTTGCAAAGTTAGGACCTTTACAAGATTTTAACTTCTTTACCAGCATCCACTACTTCCATATAAGCTAGGGATGCGATTGAAAGGTGCACCAGCAAAGTTGCGGTGCCGAACAACACTATATATAAAACACAGGCCCCAAATCTCAAGAAATCTATTTGACATATTATTTTTTTGCTGTGCACGCGTGCATTTTGCAGTGGCCGGCATTTGCGATCTTTCATTTTGACTGTCCAAAGTGAAATCGGGCTACAATGCACTAAATTTCGATCTAAGACCAGATTTATAAATGATTCTAAAAGCCTCGTGCTGCTGTTCAATCGAGAAACCGCCGTCGTTTTGTTTTAGCACCGCTTTTCGATTTGACGGTTTTCAGCGCCCTCAGCCGCCTTTTTGAGCTCAAAAATGGAAAGAACACCCCCAAATTGACCAGAATTGCGGTTGCTTTCGTCAAAATCGGATACAATAGGCCCGAGTTATGAATATGTCAATTTTATGCTACTTGCGGCCTGTATCGCTAATCTTGCCCAATGCACCCTCCCTGTCCTTGCGCTGCTAGCTTAAACATAAGGCAAAGGAGTGTTTTTGCGTTTGTTTGTCACCGCTCGGCTCCATTTCTGACATAGAAAAGTGACCCGAAAATGGCTAAAAACGTAATAAGGCTTTTCTTTTGATGGTGCTTCGCACCAGCAAGGGAAAAGCCACACCAAGCACGAAAGACGAAGGATTCATTCAACCTTACTTTTCCACACCCTCCGCAACATATCATGTATCATTGCTTCATTGAAATTTCCTCAACATGCTCATCTTTCTTTGTTATAAATACGTGATCATGCACGTGCATATCGTGCAATCTGAATTCGTCGTCCGACAGATACCCTTCGGAGGCGATCACAGCCCGCACACTGCCCTTCCCCATCTCGTGGAGCCCCCCTCCGCTTGTTGTATAACTCTACGCAGGACACTGCACCCATGGGGGTGGACCGCCTTGCGGCAGCACGCCGCGGTGCTTCGCCTTGTCCAGTGCCCCCGCGCACTGCGGGCGGCTCGCTCGGTTGTGGGGCACCTTTGTGCTTCTGCCCCACGCTCGCTCCTTCATGCCGCCGTGGCACGCCCTCTTCCCTGCTCTGCCTTCTCTGCGCCTCTGCCCTCCGGCCAGCGCGAGCACAATGCGGAGCAATTCGCGTGGCAGCGCTCCCTCTTTGCCCCCTCTCTCTGCCCTGGCCCCTTGGCCCTGTCCTGCCCCCTGTCTGCTCGCCCTCCCTTGTCCTCTCGTGCCCCCCTTCCCAGGTCCCTTGGTCCCTGGCCCTCGGTGTCTCTGTCCCCGTCCTCCCTTTACCCTCCCGGCATACACTTCGCGGAGCAATACGCGAGGCACCCCTCCCACTCCCCCTTCACCTTGCCGCTCCCAGGCGCCCTGGTTCCGTCCGCACCGGCCCGCAGCCTGCGGCCCTCTACTCCCGCCCTACCTCCCCCTCCCTCCCCTGCCCTTTTCCGTCTCTACACTCCGCAGGACACTACGCAGGACACTTTGTAGGCAAGTCGCACGCATGTCGCAAGCACGCACCCGGCCCCTCCTTCCCTGCCCTGCCCTTTCCCCTCTCTTCACTACGCAGAATACTTCGCAGGACACTGTGTAGGCATGTCGTACGCATGTCGCAGGCACGCACCTGGCCCCTATCGGCGGCGTCGTCGGGCCGGCTGGCTCCACGCTGTGACCGCCCGCCGCTGCCGCAGCCCCGGTAGGAGCCGCTGCCGCGGGCAGCCACTCCATATGCCGCAGGGGGCGCGGCCCTGGTAGGCCCCGGCTGCCCCCCGGCCAGGGTTTCGCTGTGCCCCCCGCGGCGCCTGGTCGCCGGGGGGGATCCATCACAAATATCTGCAAGACATCGAAAAAAAATAGATATATATATATATATATATATATATATATATATATATATATATATCACTACGTCCCTCTCCCCTTAAATTAAGCTAACAACAAGCAACAACAAGCAACAAGCAACAACAAGCAACAACACGTCTCCTTGTAGTTTTGGCCATTGCTCTGTCCCAATGCTTCGGATCTTTTGCCCATGTAGCCATCTTGGAGCCTAGGTGGTGCCCTTGCCAAATCCAAGTTTTGAGCCAAAAACTCACCGGTGGCGGCCCGGGGCGGTGGCGCCAAGTCGGGAGGTGCCCTCCCAAAACAGATCATTTTGGGCCAAAAACAGCCATTTTTTGCCCAAAACACCCCTAGTAAGGGTTCAAAACAGCCAAACGAAGGCAAGCGGTTGCTACATACCACGTGCGGCTTGACTTTCTCGTGACCAAGGGACCTTTGGTGCCCTCTAACTCCACGATATGTCCGAGAAACGGCCCAAAAAGGCGCCAAAAAGCCCCAAAATCACGCAATGTGCACCAGCACCCCGAAACCAAGCACGGGCCGTATCTTGGGCTACGTGGCTCAAAAATGAATTCCGAGGGCACCTAGTCCACCCGCAACCCCCACTTTTTATGGTTTCGAAGCCTCAGACTCGCCCAACAATGCGTCAAAAATGGGTCAACAACGCCTTTTTCCAAAAATGATCTTGGACCATTTATGATGCTAAAACAAGTGGTTTCAGCCCATTTTGAGCCCGTGGCGACGGGTTTCGGCTCATGAAAAATCCCAAAATGCCTTGAAAATGGGCCATTTTGGGACCAAAACTGGGTCAAAAATGGGTCAAAAAAGTAAGAAAAAGTGCTTTTCCATTGCTTTGAGGCATACTCTAGTTGTATTAGAGATGCACTGAGCATCCATGCATTTTTATCTTAGTATTGGTCCCACCAAAACTGGTGATAACACATTTTGACCTATGGAACCAAAAACCCAATCAGGATATGGAGTGGACCCCTTAATCCCCTTTCAATGTGAAGCTATTCATCTTTTCCTGAGTTGACTGAGCACTGACATACCTAAAGTAGAGCCTATGAATTTATCTATGTTTTTCCATGAATTCTTAGCTATCCTAGTGGTATGCACCCTAGGGGGCTGGGCACCTCTTTTTGAGAGGTCCTGGGTTCAATTCCTGGTCAGCCTAGCTAAGTAGGAAGATCCCATGTGACATGGCAGTGACCTCATCGCCACATGCCCTGCCACCTCAGCACATATGGGACCCAAAACAAAGAGTGCACATCTCCTGAGATGGCACTATGGAGAGAGAGTGACCATGAGGCAGTTTTCTAACTCTTTTCCAAAAGCATTTCAGCTATCTTTGTGAATATGCATTCATTTGTGACCTGAGTTGCAGTTTCTGTGAATATCCAATCATCTTTCACTGTTTACACTGCAGCCCCTCATGCTTTGATCCTGAATCCTCTTCTCTTTGCATACTGTTGGCTTGGGCTATCCTGGAGTGACTTGGAGTGACTGTATTTCATCAAAACAAAGCTTTTCATCTCCAAAAACAAGCAGCAGGAAACCCTACACCAACAGCAAGCAGCAGGAGAGGCAAAACACAGTGCTGAAAACACTATAAACTTTTCTGGTAGCAAGAGGCAGCCTGTCTCTGTGCACCGGCAGCGACCCCGCGCCGTACATCCAGTGCGCCGAGTACGGGCAAAAAAAAGCTGAAGGGTGAGAGAAGATGGATCCAGGAAAGGAGGACGCTGATGTGAAGACAGCGCCAGCGCCTGAGGCACCGGCAAGGCCGGCACCTGGCGCTGTACCTTCGGCGGAGCCCTTACACGGGCCAGTGGATGCAGCTGAGGATTCCCTGGATGGACTCCAGACGGCCTTCGGGGCCCTGTCCGTCGAAGAGGTGGTGGCGCAGCCTGCAAAGAGGAAGAGAGAGAGCGAGAAGGATGCTGGAGACGGAGCAGACGAAGGAGAGGAGCAAGGGCAAGACCCGACGGATGTCCCTACCTTCGAAGGCGCACCAAGCGCTTCTGGCCTCCATGCATCACCCTCTCCCATAACCACCACACTCCCAGCCGCCGCAACATCCACTTCCACAACCAACCCGCCTATGGCAGAGGGCACAGGCTTTACTGGCATGCCTCCCTACCCCGCCTATGGTATGGGCCCACCTACCACTGCGCTCCACGAGGCAACTACTGCCAGTGAGCCGGTGGCTTCCAGCTCTGCGCCGCGATGGTATGCGGCTGACTATCCCCATCCACTCCACGCCACTGGAACCTATATGGATGTTCCTGGGTATGCTCCTGGGTATGCACCTGGGTATGCACCCTTGAGTGGGTTGAGGAGAGGACCAGAGTCTCTGGGAGGCAGGAGTAGAGGATCGGGAAGATCCTCCAACAGGTCCCTGACGCGGTCGGAGATCAACGAGGTGCTCCGAGGAGCCACTTCAAAAATCGTGGGCGACCTCACGCAAGAGATCAGGGAGAAACTGGAGCCCCTAATGATCCCGTCCCATGCGTCACCTACGACGGTGGGAATGTCAGCCCACCGAGTACAGGCTAACCACCTGGCGGCAGGGTTGACAAATACCCTGGGGAGCCTGAGGAGCCAACCGATGCCGACTCCTGCAGCAATACCGAGAAGTCCATTCGTCCCGAGAACGGCCCAGCCGCCCTACAGCCACGTGACGAACTCGACGAGGGCCGAGCTGGACCAGCTGGGGCTGACAGCCTTAAGGGCTATGGTGGACGTAGGGCCTTATGGCTCTAGTGATCTTGGCGGAGACCCCTCCGATGACGAGCCGCCGTCGATGGATTCTTCTTCGCCCTCAGATGACGATGACCCCGAGGACCCCAAGGGTAAGAAGAAGAAGAAGAAGAAGAAGAAGACCCGACGCCCTGAAGGACGCCGAGCTCAGGAGGCGAAGGCTATTGCCACCTCCAAGATAGTGGTGAACCTGCCTGAGTTCACAGGCAAGGACCTCAGCGACTTCGCTGAGAACTTTGGCCGGTTCCTACGACTGACCGGCCAAACCCACGCGAGTGGGCGAGTGAAGTGCGATCTGCTCCTGCAGTGCTGCAAGACCAAGTACCTGGAGAAGCAGGTCAGGCAGATCGTAACTAACTCCGCCACCTTTGCCGATGTGTTGGTTGCCCTGGAGAGGCAGTACCCAACCTACGAAACCGACCTCTCCATCAGGGCCGAGATCCAGAACCTGCCCGTGCTGCCCAACAACCCCAAACCTGGCAGGGTCTCCGAGCTGTTGGCTGACCTGGATCACTGGGCTGGACGACTGACGCCCGGTTCCTACAGCAGCGACGACCTGCTGTTCTGGTTGTGCGCCAAGCTCCCCCGAGAGCTATGGGACGAGTGCCGTTTGACGGCTGAGCGCAAGGCTAGATCCCTCCGCTACGAGGATCTATGCGTGCTGCTCCTGGAGATGGCGCTGGAGAAGGGGAGAGACCAGCACCTGAACAACTACCGTCCTGGTGGTGGAGGTTCTGGAGGCAAAGGGTACCAAGGGTCCCGACCTAGTCAGGGGACTACCCCCAAACACCCCCACGCCCGTACCATGGAGAACGTGAAGGAGCTATTCTGGTGTGATGCCAGAGACGAGCAGGGCCACCTGCAGCACGCCTCTGACTGCGAGCAGCGAGACTGCTTCGTCGTCCAGGGGAAGCAGCAGGTGAAGAACACCGGCGCCAAAGCGAAGCTGCCGGATCATTACCGCTGCACCATCACGTGTGCATTCTGCGGTAAGCGGAAGCACTACGAGGATGAGTGCTACCATAAGCAACGCCTATCGGCGAAGCTTAAGGGGGAAGATCCTGGCAAAGGCTCGGGCAAAGGTGGAGGCAAGGCCAAAGGCAACGACTCCGGCAAGGGCAAGCCTAAAGGACGTGGCCAAGGTGGACAAGACAAGGGTCAAGGTGGACGAGGAGGAGGCGCTAACCGCCAGCCCGACAACAAGAACAAGGACAAGAACGGAGGCAACCCCAACCCTAATCCAGGGGGGAACTCCGAGCCCTCTGGAGGGCAGTCTGGACCTACCACACGCTCACAGAGGCAGGCCCAGCAAGAACAAGGAGCCAAGCGTGAGCATGAAGGTGGTGACGACGGCAACGCTAAGAAGAGGAGCCGTTTCATGAGGATGGCCCGCAAGTTGCGGAACAAGGGGTTCGAGGTGACCTGTCCCGCGGAGTTCTGACGGGGACGCTCTGGTGGCACCAGAGACCTGGTGTTTTGGGTACGTATCCGACTAGGGGGACGTGAATACCTGGGGGTACTGGATACTGGCGCCACAATATCTATAGTGGCGAAGAAAATTTTACCTTGTGGGAGCCTGAAGAACACCATGACCACCGCCGCTATACACATGGGGGATGGACATGTGGTGCACAGCTGCGGGGACTGTGAAGTGGAGGTACCTATGGGCTCCAGGACTATCGCCCATGGGTTCTATGTGATGGACACTGATGACTTCGACTTTGTACTGGGGACTGACTTCTTCCTGCAGCACTCCCAGATACAATCCTTGACGCTGCAAGCGCCCTACCTCCTCTACGTGGACCACGGCAGTGGCAGAGAGTCTGTGCCACTGGAGCAGTCGGAACATACCTCGAGTTACCTGAGGCTATCGAAGGAGGAGCCCTCTAACATGATGGCGGCCTCCAAAACTGAGGACTATCAACTATTGGGGGAAGTACTAGACCAAAATCTGAAGGAGTTGGGTTACTCTCGAGAAGACCTGAGTGTGGAGTTGTTCACCAGCGACAAGCAACATGTACTGGACCTTTACTGCAGCAAGGGGAAGAACTGCAGCTACAAATTTTACTGGCCCTCTTTCGGGATGGCCTACGGGAACCCCAGATTCAGTGAACTGGGGAAGGTGCTGACCAAGGTGGCCTTGGAACGTTCCCGTATGGTCCTGTGTTCCCCCGATTGGGGAGCCCATGGGGGCAACGAGTACTGGCGAACCCTCCTTGACAAGCTGACTATCAGCTCTGTGCGGTTACCTGATGAGGCCATCTACGTGCCTCTGCGACGCAAGACGCCCATCGGGAAGCCCGGATGGGGGAGTATGCTAAGCGTGGTGGACGGAGGTCTTACCTCCATTCCCTGGGAGGATCTGGAGCCGACTCTGGTCCAGTCTATACAGCGAGAAAGCGACGGACTCGCCTTGGGTGACTTGAAGGATCGCCTACGACCTCAAGATGCTGTTGAGACTACACCCGGAGGAGATGAGTACGTCGTGACTGACACCAACGCCCCCAACTCTCCCTGTCATGTACCTGTTACTGATGGAGTCTCTGAGTGTGGACTATCTGAGCTACCTAGCTCTATCCACTCAGACGACGAGACTGAGCACGACGCCTTCTTCGTGCAGACTGCGGTGGAGGAAGTGGAGAACGCCGAGTACGTCGCCCCACTCAAACCCCTACTCTCCATGAGGGTGGAAGACCCCGTGGATGAGGAGCTGGACCCTCGATCCAGGCTCAGGGAGTATGTGGATTCCAAGAGGAAGTTGGTGCCGAAAAAGCTATGCTACGCGAAGCCTACCCGCAGTTCATGGCCACTGAAGCAAGGACGTATGGGAGACCTATCCCAATTGAAGGAGGACCTCGAACAGAAGATCACCACCTGGCAAAGGGAGGTAGATCTCAAGCTCATGAAGAGCGTGTGGGGCGCCCATGTGAGGACCCCAGAGGAGGACGACCTCTCGGAGGAATGTGTATGTGAACCCCCTCGAGCGTGCCTATGTTGCCATCGTCCACCGGAGATGGTTGAGCAAGACCTTCTATATGCCTACCAAGGGCTGAAGGATGCTACCGCGGGCGAAGAGTCGGTGGAGGACCACCTCCCGACGTCTATTCAAGGGGCAAGCAACTTACACTCCGACGAGGACATGGAGGACAAGATCAAGGTATTGGACCCGCGGGTACAGAAGCTTATAAGGACCTATCTGGAGGTGTTCGGAGAACTACCCCCTCCAGCCTCATGTGACAAGCTGGTACAGATGGACCTCAAGCTGAAACCCGAGTTCGTGGGTCACAAGATCCGGAGGAGACCCTATCCAGCTCCTAAAGAACAGGCCGACGAGATCGAGCGACAGATACAACAGTGTATCGACGCTGGCCTAGTCCTGGAGTACAAGGACGGGGATTACCCCCTACACTGCAGCCCCTGTTTCCTGGTGGCTAAACCTGGGTCTACAGCCAAACGGCTGGTAGTGGACTACGGAGAGCTGAACAAGAAGACGCTGAACCACTCAGGGTCCATTCCCAATATGGAGTCTACCCTGGAGAAGATAGCCTCCTGTCGCTACAAGACCAAGATGGACAAGCGAAGTGGATTCTGGCAAGTGGACCTGACGCCCAACGCGCAGGAACTACTGGCCTTCATCACCCCTCAGGGGAGGGTATTCAAGTGGAAGGTCATGCCATTTGGCGTGGCTAACGCACCCGCTCTGTTCCAAGAGCTGATGAACAAGATCTTGTCCATCCTACGAAGGAGACCTAAGGTGCAGGAGCTCATATCCCGTGGGGCCCAGATGGAGGCTCACATCGACGATGTATGCCTCGGGACCAATACCCAGGAGGATCACCTAATCCTCTTGGGTGAGTTCTTTGCGGTCTGCCAGGAGAACCACACACGACTCAAGCTGGAGAAGTGTGAGTTCATGCAGGAGACCATGCAGTACTTGGGGTTTGACGTTGGCTATGGGTGGTGGACCCCAGCGGCCTCTAAGGCCAAACCCCTGATGGATGCCAAGGTACGACACGAAGACCCCAAGAAAGGACTTCATGATGTACGCAGTTTCATTGGGGCGTGCAACTTCTATCGCCGCCACATCAAGAACTTCACCTATACCAGCGCCGTTCTGACGGACTTGATCAAGAAGAGTACTACTTGGCGCTGGGGCCCACAAGAGCAACAAGCGGTTGACGAGCTCAAAGACAAGGTAGCCAACGCTAAGTGCTTGGGCGTGCCTAGAGCACAAGGGGAGATTATCCTGGTGACCGACGCCAGCAATGTGGGCGGTGGTGGAACGTTGTTCCAATGGCAAGCACTAGAGAAGGAGGAGTTCGACTCGGCCATTTCCCAATGGGGGACGGAAGGTCTCAACCGAGATGGAACCCTCAAGCACAGCTACCCTGACGACAAGTGGGTCCTAGTACCTCTGGGCCACTGGAACTGGAAATGGAACCAGGCCAGGGGGAACTACTCCACCTATGAGCAGGAATTGCTCGCGGGTATGCTGGTGCTATCCTCACAAGCACGACTGTTGGGGAGTAACCCTGTGGTCTGGCTATGCGACCAAGAACCGGTCCGCAGTTTCCAGAAGGGTCCCCCACCTGAGAAGGCCAAGCTACGTCGCTGGTGGACCTACCTCAGTCAACTACGGCTGACGGTACACCATATCCAGGGAGTGAAGAACGAGTGCGCCGACTACATCAGCCGCAACAACTTCGACGCCCTGATTGGTGCCCGGTCTGAAGCGCTGGCTAAGGAGGCGTTCAGCCGTGTGGACGTACACCTGGACCTGAACATGACCATGATACGCCCCCTGGATGGACTCCAACAATCGGAGTACCTGAAGGAGTTTGGGGATATCTACAAGCTCGTGAAGAAACGCCTTGAACCCCTCCTGGTCAACCAGGACCAGTGGAAGAGGGACAAGAGCTACCTCTGGCACGAGGACCGCATCGTGGTGCCTAGTGACCGAGTCCCAGCGCTGCTGAAGTGGACCCATGAGTCCAGCGGTCATGTGGGTGCTGACCGTACCCTGAGGCTGTTCAAGCAGTGGTTCCACACTACGTGGACTGACGACCAACTGCGGAAGACACTCCAGCCTATCGTGGACAAGTGCCCGTGCAGGTCCTGTAAACCAGGGGATATCAGGGACAGAGGTCTCTACTCGACCCTGCCCATCCCTCACTGTGCTAACAGTGTTCTATACGTGGACTACACGGAGATGCCGAAGTTCGGGGGCTATGACTTCGCCCTCGTGGTAACCTGTGGGTTGACCAGGTTTACCAGGGTGTTCCCATGTACCAAGCACATTACCGGAGAGGAGACTATCAAGATACTCCTGGAGGAGTGGTTTTGTGTCTATGGGGCGCCCAAGGAGATCAACTCGGATGAGGACGTACGAGTACGCTCAGATACTGGCTGGTACAAGAGGGTCCTGAGATCCCTCAATGTCCAGGTGTCTACGGGGATTCCCTACTCTCACACGAGCAACCCCCTATGTGAGCGACAGATTCGTGTCCTGAAGGAGAACGTCAGGATATGGTGCAAAACTGAACGCACCAGAGACTGGGTGAGACTACTCCCCGTCATATCCTTGATGATGAACTCCCAAGAGAGTTCAGCTACTGGCTACTCGCCACATGAGCTATTCATGGGGCGCCTGGCATGGTTCCTACATGCCCCCTATCCAGAGGACACCCATTCTTCTGTGGGTGAATGGGTCCAAGAGCAACAAGCGAAGGTGGACAACGCCAAGGCTATGCTCCAGAGAGTGAGGGAGCGTCAGTGGAACAAGAAGAACAAGCACCGTGTACCGGCCACCTACCAAGAGGGGGACTGGGTGCTGGTGCACCACAGTCGACTACCCGCCTGGCCACGCTCTACCAGCGATGACCCATACTTCGGGCCGTACAAGATCCTATCTGTGGATGGACACCGTATCACCGTGCGGCATTCTCCCCGTCTAGGGGGGACCCTGGTGTGCGCTACTCAACACCTGAAGCGCTACCATGATCCTGAAGACCTCTGTGGGGAGGAGTGGGAGCTGAACGACGAGGAAATCGCCGCTCTGGACCTACAAGGGGCTGCCAGCCCTATGGAAGTTGAAGGTGAACGCCCCGACATGAACGCCGGGGAGATGGCTAAGGAGGGCTTCTACCTGGTGAAGTCTGTCCTACGCCACCGCTATCGCCAGGGTTGGCGCTTCCTCACCCTCTGGGAAGGGTTTGGAGTCGAAGAAGCCACCTGGGAGCCCTTCTCTGCATTTGTTCTACCTGAGGGACGCCTAAACTCAGTTCTGGTTGACTACTTGTCCCAGAACAACCTTGGTGAGTTGCTGAGGCTCGCTGAGACGCTTGCCTCCAAGACTAAAGCTAGGGACTGAACCTTACCCTTACCTGCCAAAGCGTATGTGTGAGTGTGCTAGTCCTAAGGTCCTGAGAGCAAGCCGCAGAAGTGGTGTCCTAATTATACCCAAGTCTGCGCCCTTGCTAAACCTGGAGGGTTGGCTTATTGATGCCACGGGGTACGCCCCGGGTCTCCCCTCCCCTAAGCGCCCAATTTCTGTGCTGGCGCAAAACCTTTGGGGAATACCCAGCGTACTAATCCAGGTATTGTTTTCCCTACCTATCTGTCTACTACAGGGAGGGGTGGCCAAAAGCTATGAAGGCATGAAAACGCCGTTTTGCTATGTGGCCAAAACACTGACCTAACCACTGCCACAGCCCACCAACCCTGCTAAAATTGCAGGAAACGGGTGGGACAGTGACACACGCACTACAGGTCCTACACACCCTACAGTGGCACCATCCTGGTGGGCGAGCACTGGGGCAACTGGCTCAAGCCCCTGCTCAGGACTACCACTCCTACACGCACACTCTACTGGGCGTTGCGAAGTCAAAGGTGTCGTGGGTGCTAGCGACCCTCCTGTGAAATGACAAGAGAACACAGCGCTGCTAAGCAACTGTGGCCTAACAAGGGACGCCACAACGCGTTTCCCCTGCTAGGGCTTGGAGGGAAGGAGTGCTCTCGCGTGAGAGGTGCAGATGTCGATGAAGTCGGACTCATTGCTCTGCCACAGGAGGAGCGGAGTTACTTGTTTGTGTGATCTGCGCCCTTGTTTAGCAGGGCATAAAAAAAGGCTGCTGCACCAATCACCCTACCTGCCCACCTGTAAAACAAAGGCAAATGAAAGGGCGTTTGCGGCGGAGGAACCAAGCCACACTCCAGGTACTATACCCTTCTCAGTGTGACCTATAATACACTGTCCGCAAACACGCTGGAGGACCAGCTACCCTTGTCAAGCAAGCAAGCTTTAAGGGACTCCTCAGGTTCTCTTAAAGAACGTACCGAGGAGCCCCTGGGTAGCCTAAACAAGGTTTACCGTGCGCACATCGCGTGGCCTACCCTTTAATGCGTGTGTGCATGCACGAGTATGCGCAACGATGTTGGGCAAACCTGCCCATCTGACGCTCAATCACGAACTCCACCAGGGGGTGGCCCCGCCTGGGCTTACTCACCTTACCTACCGCTGGGGCGTGAGAGCAAGAGAGGGGCGCACGCGAAGAACGTTGCAATGCACTTGTGTGTATGTCTAATCACCCTGATCTGACCGCTAATCATCTGCAATCTTTCTAATCAATCCCTCTATCGCGTTCTATCTTTGTTAGCGCTGCTACAAGGCTCGTTCACGGAGACACGAGACGAGCAATGTGTATGCGGCATACGAGACGAGCATACCTGTAGTTTATACCTGATTCATTGAAGTCTTTTCAATTGATTTTCGAATTCTTGAATTTTTGAAGCTTCTATTAGTGTGGGTGGAATCTGTATGTTTATTTATTAATGTGTGTCTCGTCATTTTCAAGACTACGTGAGACATACGTTTATAATTCCATTATTTCTCCATTTTCCGGCGCTTCGCTAGGAGCCGCTCCTGCGCGCCGCCATTTTATGCGTATGAATTTCTGGATTTAAAAAATCCAGAGATGACTATAATTCTTATAAAAATGTGCTTCTGATGCACCATTGGATTCTGCTCAAGTGTGTTGTTTCAGAAAAATTCTAGGCCGTCATTTGACGGATTTTGGTGTCGTCGCTTCGTTTTTGCGTGGATTCGTCCATAATTCTCCCATTCCTACCTCTGCAGATACCCACGCGCAGCCTCGCTGAGTAGGCCGTGTTCGGGCCGAAACGCAGGTGCCTGGAGAGACTGAGCAGAACCAAGACCCCACCAAGGGGCAAATTTAATTTTCTTTCGACTCCCTTCGCCCTAAGACAGGTCACAGGTCGCCAGCAGGTTTCCGAGAACCCATGCGAGTGTGTATATTGTGTCTTGCGTTTGGGTAGTGTCGACGCTGCATCTTGGAGGGAGGGATGCATATGCACATGTTTTGGCATGCTCCCATACTAACCCAACCAAGCCACAGGAGCCCTGGCAGCGCCATGAGCGCTGAGTGTTCTGTAGGAAATGATACAATCAGAGCAGCAAAAGAGCGCCAGCCATGGTGAGCGCCCATTTTTCAGTGTGAGGGAGACTGTAGGTATTTTAAAGTAGATGTGGAAACCAACGAAAGGCCAAGAAAAATTCCCTTTTTCCTAAAATGCGACAGTGGTGGCCACCACAGCACAAGGGGGGAGTAAGAAAAAGTGCTTTTCCATTGCTTTGAGGCATACTCTAGTTGTATTAGAGATGCACTGAGCATCCATGCATTTTTATCTTAGTATTGGTCCCACCAAAACTGGTGATAACACATTTTGACCTATGGAACCAAACACCCAATCAGGATATGGAGTGGACCCCTTAATCCCCTTTCAATGTGAAGCTATTCATCTTTTCCTGAGTTGACTGAGCACTGACATACCTAAAGTAGAGCCTATGAATTTATCTATGTTTTTCCATGAATTCTTAGCTATCCTAGTGGTATGCACCCTAGGGGGCTGGGCACCTCTTTTTGAGAGGTCCTGGGTTCAATTCCTGGTCAGCCTAGCTAAGTAGGAAGATCCCATGTGACATGGCAGTGACCTCATCGCCACATGCCCTGCCACCTCAGCACATATGGGACCCAAAACAAAGAGTGCACATCTCCTGAGATGGCACTATGGAGAGAGAGTGACCATGAGGCAGTTTTCTAACTCTTTTCCAAAAACATTTCAGCTATCTTTGTGAATATGCATTCATTTGTGACCTGAGTTGCAGTTTCTGTGAATATCCAATCATCTTTCACTGTTTACACTGCAGCCCTTCATGCTTTGATCCTGAATCCTCTTCTCTTTGCATACTATTGGCTTGGGCTATCCTGGAGTGACTTAGAGTGACTATATTTCATCAAAACAAAGCTTTTCATCTCCAAAAACAAGCAGCGGGAAACCCTACACCAACAGCAAGCAGCAGGAGAGGCAAAACACAGTGCTGAAAACACTATAAACTTTTCTAAAAACGCGGATTTCCAAAAGTGATCCAGGACCATTTGGGATGCCCAAACAATTGTTTTTAGCCCGTTTTGAGCCCGTTTTGACCGAATTCAGCCCCTTACACCACATGTATGCACCACTTTGTGCCCTTCGCACGTACCTTAGAGCCGTATGGTGGAGCCACCTAGAGTTGGGAGAGGGGTGTAGATTAGAGGATATATATATATATATATATATATATATATATATATATATATATATATATATATATATATATATATATATATATACATATATATATATATATATATATATATATATATATATATATACACATATATATATATATATATATATATATATATATATATATTGCACAAAAAAGAAAATAACAGATTATAAACTTGACTGTGGAAAAAAAAAGAAAATACTGAAACCTGGCGCAGTGTTATGAACGGAAGTGGTGTCGATAACCTGGATAACCTTGCGTAACCCGAACCTGAACCTGGCTGGAATTTTGAGGCAAGGAGAACACCAAAGGAGAGATTTGGATAACCTTGCGTAACCCGAACCTGAACCTGGCTGAATTTGGAGGCAAGGAGAACACCAAAGGAGAGATTTGGCTCATAGTCTAGTATATATATATATATATATATATATATATATATATATATATATATATATATATATATATATATATATATATATATATATATATATATTGCACAAAAAAGAAAATAACAGATTATAAACTTGACCGTGGAAAAAAAAAAGAAAATACTGAAACCTGGCGCAGTGTTATGAACGGAAGTGGTGTCGATAACCTGGATAACCTTGCGTAAGCCGAACCTGAACCTGGCTGGAATTTGGAGGCAAGGAGAACACCAAAGGAGAGATTTGGCTCATAGTCGGTGAAGAAACCGGGGATGATGTTTTGACGCACAAGCACATGTTATCACCACTACCAAAAATTCAGCTGTGTATTGACCCCCATTGGGGACCAACACTGCTCAGCCGCCGCAAGAAGTGCAAGTTGTGGCAGCCAAGTAGCAGGATTGCCTACATTGGTCACAATTACTGCCCAACTAGGTATGTTGCATGAAGCCATAGAATTGGTGCAAACACTACAACGCCTTTGTGCACATAAATGTTGGGAGTGTAATAGGGAGATGGTAACGACATCGCCTGAATGCCCACCGGAATACTCAGGAGGTGAAATCGCGTGCGACGCGCTATTTTGAGGGCTTAAAATGGGACTTGGAACTTTTCGCCTTTAGACCTGCCGAGGCGATGGATGGATGCCTTTTGATGTGAAGATTTCGACACTGTGCCCTATATAGGCTGTAACGCGATGTCAATTTAGACGTGTATTTCGTCGGTTCTGGAGGTCGTTTTAACTAATGCTGTTGAATTCGAAGATAGGTGAGCAGTCGTTCGACGATAGGTGAGCAGTCGTTCGCCTTTCTGTGCATTGCACTGGGGCACATTCGCAGGCAATTTAGCTACGTAACACCATCTTTGTGTACAATTTATTTGTCGCCCTTTGGGAAAGCGACAAATTACCTCAAGGCCGAATTCACAATTGAGTTCAATTGAAGAATTTATACTTCTACCGTTGCCTAACACGCCGTCATCATGCCGAAAGAAAAAACCTCAACATCTAAAGAGCCCAAAAAGATGTATTGGTGCAAGGAACACAAGCGCAACCCGACTCACGACACCGAAAACGGTTATGTCTTATTAATGCGCAAAGAGGGCAAAGAGCCGGGAAAGAAAAAATGCCGCATGTGTTTGGCAAGCTGCTCCACGAGAATGCCAATAAGAGGGCAAAACTTGAAAAACTTGCCTAGGACCAACAGCTCCTGCAGCACTTGCAAATGGTGGGTTTGGTGCCCCAAGTCCAAGGGAAGGTAACCAAAGCAGTTCTAACACAGGCTATCAAGCAGTACATTGCCTCTGGAGGCAATCTGAGGGTGACAGGCAAGAAGCAGGAACTCAGAGAGCGCCTGGAGGTTGTATTGCACACTGGTCAGTGAGAGGTGTTTTTGCTGCCCATTTTGTGCCTGTTGTATGCCTTGTTCTTATGTGTGCCACTTGGAGCCTTTGGAAGGAGGTTGCCCACCAAGAGGGGAAATGGTTCAGTGGGTATCCAAGACCAAGTGAAAACTCGCCCAGGCAACCTCCTCACACCCCGTGGTGTCAACACACCGTCCGGATATGCCCACGAAAAGGGGGTGTTTTTTGGGGGGGGGGCTGGTATTTCACCACCTGACGGAATACGTCGAAAAAGATCAACACACATTATTCACCAAGATTGCACTTCACTGTCTGAACTTGTGTCATCATCGTCCGTACCCTCCGCCTCCTCACCCTCTCCATCCCCATGCATGGCCGTCAGCTTGTAGCGCTCTCAAAGGTTACCGTTGGTGTCCAAAATAATGCCCAGGACGGCATAATATAAATGGTTGAAAAAATATTTCGGGTGTGAAAGAGGCAAAGATAGAGGTGCTAGAGGTTCCTAACGAAAATGGAAACCGTGACATCACCAACAAAGGGAGGGTGGGAGCACTTTCCTTTGATATAGAGAGGCCTGCTACACCTTTTTTTTGCTTGGCCCGTCCACCAAAGCGAAATCATGCTCATTTTGGGGGCAAAAAGTCCCACCGGAACGCATCTTCAAGCCTAAAACAAGTGTAAAATGGTGCCTCTTGCGCTACATATGTATACAATGTGGAAGGGAAAGATACTTTTGTGGAGCAAATTGCATTGGGGACCGTCATGCGACCTCCGTGAGGCAAAAAAGCAAAAAAAGCAAAAAAAAGCACTTGTTAGGAAATACCCATACTCCCTCCAACAAGACGAAACACGAAAACACGCTTTATGAAAAGGTAGTAACAACTTTTGGGGTGATGTCAACATTAAGAAATGGTGCAGAATGGATTCTGACATTGTGACACACTGCGCCACGACGCGCTGCAAACCCACTTCTTGCAAAGGTGGCATCGCAGCTTTTGCGCCTCAGTGGCCATAAATCTAAATACATCAATGTGTTCGTCATTACAATGAAATGTCGTTCGTAAAAAAAAATCTTTGGCATCTATGGCGGATTTCGAGTTTTACATTAATTCGACCAAAAACCGGGAAAAATCGGCCTCAGAATCTAGCCTAAAAGTCAAAGCACGATAAAAATCAATGAAGAATGACACTGAGGCCAGTACTATCGGTTCAAATAGGGCCATTAAGCCCATTTCCACCTTCCCCACCACCGGACAGCCTCGGACAGCCGCAACCAAAAGCCGCGCGGCCCTGTAGCACCTCTAGCAAAGATGATGGTTTTTTGGAACACGCCCGATACTTTGCGCGCTTCTTGCGGAGCCGCGAGCAATGCATGATGTGTCGGCAAACGAAGCAACCGCGGTGTACAAGTTGTGCATGGGTGGTCATGTTGTTTGCTCAAATTGCAAAGAAATGACTTCTTGAGACAAGTTCAGCCTTGTTTGAGCTCTTTGTCTTGCGCGACATTTGTGGCTGTGAGGATTTGGGCCGGGATGGCACGAGCATTCATTTTGGAAGGGCCTTCAATGGGTTCCATATTTCCAGACGGACATCTCCCAAGTTGGTGGCGTTTCTTGGGAAGGGGGCTTTCGACATGGTGAACCAATTTATCCTTTGTTGGCACGGGTGCATGATGTGCAAGTGAGGTATGGTCTTCCCCGAGCCCCAATTTGTGCCATCACCTCAAACATGACTAACGAACGTCCATGAGTGGCACAATGGTTTTCAAACTTTCGAGCAAGAGCCCCTCGGGGCTTGGTGCCGGGATGGGAGCTCGGTGTGTAATGTAATGAGAGTGTACCAAGGGCTTGTAGAGCCCATTTTGTTCCTTGCTTGCTTGGTTCTTTGTATCTAATCACCAAGATCCTTCGAATTGCCCTAAACCAAAGCGAGTACTAGCAATCAAGACTTCGACCGGACAAACTTGACAAACCAACTAGCAATACTTTTTTCATTGCCTTACAAAGGAGAACACAAGTACTATACGACGACACGTTTACCAAATACTTTGTTCATTGCCTGTACAAAGGAGAACAAAAGTACTACACGACAACGACAACGACGCCACATACAATTCCGTTGGTGTTTGTCATGGAGTTCTCCAAGACTGGGCGGGCGACACTACATGCAGGAACCTCAGCTTGAGAAGCGGTTATGGCAACAGCCATCAAGGTATGGGGCATCTATTTGCGTGCAATTAAGTGGCAATTAAGTGGCGATCTAACTCCGCGGCCCGCGAAACACCCTCACCAATTATTGTGTTGTTGGACGTAGAGTGGTTGGTTACATTTCTTCACCTTCTTCCAACCCCCCGGTAACAACAAAACAAGCATGGAAAAGGCCACTACGCGAAGGCACAGCGCGATTTGGGCCATCGTGCAGTAGGCATAGGGAGGGGGGGGGGGGTCGGAATCTCCGTGTGCCGCCCTGTTTTGTGCCGTGCCGTGCCGTGCCGTGCCGCCTATGGGGGGGGGGGGGGGCAAAGAGGCCTTGTGCCGTGCCGTGCCAAGTGTTCCTACCCAACAAGATCCTTTGTAGAGGCACACATGTATCAGTGGTTCAGATTTGGACGGCATGTTGCTCTTTTTCGTGACTGTTGCATTTGCAACTTTTTGTGTGTTGTCTCTTGGTCCCGCACCATGTGTTTTCCAACTCATTCATGACTTTAATTCAATTATTAATGTGAATCAATTGTGATCATTGCATGTTGTTGTTGAAGATGTGAGATGGTTTATGTTGCTAAATTTCGACTTGTCATCATGCGACGCAAGTTTTTTTAAGAAGTTTGCATGGATTGTTGCGTTGCTTTTGCTTGCATGTCTCTCCATCTCACTTTGTGCCATTTGACGAATATTTTGGAATAATTTCTCATGCATTATGGTTGTATGCATGTATGTATGTTGTATGTATGTGACCGGCACTCCATAGTGGTCGTCTCTAAGGGTCGGGCGAGGTAGGAATAGGGAGGGGGGGGGGGTCGGAATCTCCGTGTGCCGCCCTGTTTTGTGCCGTGCCGTGCCGTGCCGGCATGGGGGGGGGGGGGGGGGGCAACGAGGCCTTGTGCCACGGAACGCCTACTGCACATCCGGGGTGAGGGTGGGGGCCATCATCAGTCTTGTGCTCGTACGCCTGGCGAGCTCCACAACCAGTGGGGGGCTACAAAGGCTAACAACTTGGGCTAGGAGCTCATTGTGTGCTTTGTTTGCACACATTTTCAATACGCCTTCGGCTTTTCCTAGGTCTCTACAGAGTACCATGCGTGCTTGCTACCGCACTGCACACCATTGCATTCTCACAGAAGTGCCATGGCAGTTTGGATCAACTAAATGTTGGCAAGCTCGATGCCCATCCCCGAGTTTACCACTGCCCTTACCACTGCATATCTTGCTACATTGCCCCATGCACTTGCCCTTTTTTACTTTGTCGCCATTCCCGTGAAGCCCATGGCAAGCAGTGGATGGGGCTTTGCTGTATTGTCTGTTTGGATTGTCATGTGCCTAGTGGATGGTTCTGTTAAAAAGGGAAATCGGCCGGAGGCTCCATCCACGCATTCCACGTTTTCCTGCTCCCCTCTCCTCTGCCGCATGTGGGATCGGTGTTGTCTTCATGTAGTGCGTGTCAATGTGTGCATGATGCGTTATCCATTTGGTCCCCGCCTAATCCACTGCGCCATGATGATTACCGGTTCCGTGGGGCACCTTCATGTCGCCTTTTTGGTGGCCTTTTTGGGCATCACGATGACCCAATGCCACCATCCCTCTTTTTGCTTTGCCGCTGTTTTCTGCTTTCTGGGCCTCTTGTGTGCATTATTTTTATTTTGTGCAGACATACTCCCAAATAATGTCTCACGCCGAAGGCCGTGCTCTTCTCACCAACCAGAGCAACGCCATGCTTGCATCGTCATCTAACATCTTGTTGGGCGTGGCTGCCGTTCTTGGTTGTGTGGTGCTCTCCACGGCCGCTGTCGCAACGGATCGTGCAATGTACGGACGGAGCACCGCGCTCTACACAATTGCTGGCCAGAGTGCAACCACCGTGCGGCCTGCAGCCTTGGCACGTAGTGTGCCAATCTCCACCGCTGGGTCGCAGGAACAAGCCTCCGTTGGGATGGCCGCTAGCCAGGGGCCTACTGGTACCCCTGGTTATGACAACCACCAGTCCTTTGAGAGTACGCAGGCCGCAGAGCTGTTTGCTCCTTTGGCTATGGTGATGGCCAGTTTGACAGGAATGGTGGCTGCTTTCCGCTTCGCCCAGCGCCAAGCCTCCGCAGTGCAGAAGGCAGCTTACCAACCTCGTCGCTGGCTCATGACCTCCACTGCAGGTCTCTCTCAGGATGAGCTCAAGAAGATGGTGGGCTACAAGTCTGTGGATGATCACGTGCGCTCTGGAATGGTTGTCGGGCTGGGCACTGGGTCCACAGCCGCATTTGCTGTGGAGCGCGTGGGCCAGAAGGTGGCGTCTGGTGAGCTGACGGACATCATCTGCATTCCCACCTCCGAGCGGACCAAAGAGCAGGCGGAGTCGCTTGGTATTCCGTTGTGCACGTTGAACGAGAAGTCGCACATTGACGTGTCTATTGATGGTGCCGATGAAGTAGACCCTGATTGGAATTTGGTGAAGGGTGGGGGTGGCGCTTTGCTGCGTGAGAAGATGGTCGAAATCGTCAGCGACAAATTCATTTGCATCGTGGATGAGTCCAAGCTGTGCCCTGGTTTGGGACCAGGGTTTCCCCTGCCGGTCGAGATCACTCCGTTCTGCCACGAGCACACGATGCGTGTTGTTGCTGGGCTGCCAGCCATCGCGCCGTACTTGAAGGAAGCCGTGCTGCGGATGGGGTCGTCCTCGTCCAACAAACCCGACGGTGATAACATCGCAGTTACGGACAACGGCAATTACATTGTGGACCTCCATTTCAAGGAGATGATCAAGGACGCGCCAGCAGCAGCAGCCCAGCTGAAGAACACAGTGGGTGTTGTCGACCATGGCCTTTTCATCGGAATGGCCACGGAGGTGATTGTTGCGGGTAGTGAGGGGGTTTATGTCACGGAGAAGGGTCAGAAATGAGTAGATACATAGCCTCAGTGCCTGGTGGTCACTGCTCTTTGGCTAGCCCTTCAAATTATGCAAAGTGTACTGTGCTGTATAGCGGGGGCAACCGAACCCGTCCGTAAAAGCGATCCCTGCCCCTCAGATTTTTGGACCGACAGTTGGGGCGGGGTGGATCGCAGCGAATCGGTCATTGGTGCCCCCTGTACCTGTCGTTGCATTGTGTCATTTACTGCTTATTCCCCTCAGCATTTTCGAGTGAAGTCTTAGGGGGCATACGGTGTCAGCTGGTCCGACGATGGTTAGCCACAACCCGACCACGGCACCTGTTACCAATTCTGTTGGTCACAAGGCGACACTTTGATGCCACGCGATGGCAATGCGGAGGTCGCAATGGCCTGAGCTTTTGCAGGATAATCTGCACATTGCCGAATGCTTTTCCAGATGCTCCTCTTTGAGGAAGCCCTCAGTGGTGAACATAATACTGGCAATACGCAGCTATTCTCATCTCGAGCAGATGCCAATGCCTCGGGGCTGGCGGAGCACTCGTCGCAGGCCCAGAGATGTCTAGAGGCGGTCAATTGCACAGCAAAGCTTTTTCTTTTGCTAACGATTATGGACAGTGTCTCTGAGATTGTGGCCTGCAAATCTTGGGGCACTCTCTGCCTGACTCTTCCTTGCCTCTGTAGAACCAGTTGGATGGAATGATTAGATGCTGCTTTGGAAGGCATCCCGAAGCATGTCCGATTCACAATACAGTGATCGATGGAACAGATCTGTCAAGCCATGAACTGTCCTGCCATGAACTGCTGGCAGGTCCTTTTTGTTCTTGCCGTAATGTTATATATGAAGCCCCTGGATCCCTTGTGAAGGGGTTGCAGAATCAATCAACCGCTTCCAACAGAGCTTACACGAAGGTTCGACTGGCCGGAGTGTTAAAGAGGATCGGTGGTGCCACATGTGTGGCAGTGTCCACATGCTCAGTCCCTCACGCAATTGGCAGCGTGTGTTTCCAGTAGACTCGATGGGGGCTTGTTGCCCGTGTGTTTTTGGGTTGCGTGTGTGCCAAGGGCGGGAACCTGGTTCAGAACCCGCACCCAACCCCCCCAACCCCCACTCCAGGCCCCCCAAAATTCTCGAACACACCTTTGGCCAGTTTCAGATTTTGCCTGGGAACCTGGGCGACAAAGGCGGCAAATTTTTTTTGCTGTTGTACGGCAGGGGTTTAAAAAATTTTACACCCATGTGTGTGTACTCAAAATACTCAGGAAAGAAACTGTGTCTTCTCAAATTTGACACCAGAACCCAGAGGGGACGAGAATAAGAGTGTACTACTGTGTATTTTGAGCAAAAAAGAGATGGGGCACAACTGGGTCATTTTTGAGACTCAAGCTCACCACCCAAAAGGTATCCACAAAACACACACCCATGAACCCCTGAATGGGCTCCCATCTGGTACAGAATCAAACTGAGTTTGACGGAGAAATCAAATATGGATGAAAAATATGAAAACATTTTGACCCCCAGCCTCACCCCAAACCATCCCACTTTGGCTGCTTGGCCACCCTGCTCCTACCAATTTTTTTTTACCCCAACACAACTCCCAAAAGGTTCAGCACGCACACTGATCGTTTTGAGGTATGTATGAGGGGAAGAAATTTTTTGGCCCCGGTTGGTCCCCTAACCAGATCCCCCTCCAGCCCCCCCTATGATCCCTCCCGTGCGGACCCCCCAAAGTTCTTCAACACAGTTGGGTGTCTATATTCAAATGGGTTGCCCCCCCCTTCAAATATGCGGTTGACTAATGTGTGAATGTGTGTGCTTCAAAACATTTTCTGTTGACCACACACACATACACCACATAGAGGTACCAACCTGGTAGAGAGTAAACACTCAGCGGCTGCTCTGTCCACCCCAGATTTTTGGTTCCTTCCCGTTGCAGACGGTTTCGACGACGGACTGGGAAGGATTGGTCAGATTCTGATTGGATTCATGAGTCTGCCTTCCGCAGTCTTGATAAATTGCATCTAATTTTGCGTCCGTTACGCGACATATGGTGCATCTAAGGGTGCGTTACACTGATTGCTCGTGAATTATGAAGCCATGGATTGCCAGTACTACCAGAACCCATCTGAACCAAACGAAGTCCCAAACGGTTCTTCATTGTAGCTGGGCATATGAAGGTTTGGCCAAACTTTTCTCACAGCTGATGGTTTAAGCCCGGGGAAACACAAAAAAAATGCCAATTTGAAGAGGCTTTTGGGGGAGTGTTAGCGCCGTGGGTGCGCGCCGGGCATCTTTTTTGACCCATGCCCCACCGGTGACCTTTTAGGGGGTGCATTAAGGGGGAGCACTGAGCGCAGTGCAACTATTTGGGTGTCTAGCCGTACTGCAGACCCATACTTTGAGATACTAGGGGCATCATTGTTACCCCTAGCGTAGGTTTTGACTTCTAATTTTGTCCCCTTTGTTTGGGGACCGCCCCGAGAAGGCAGGGGTGAGGCAACGACTTCTGATTTTGTCCCCCTTTGTTTGGGGACCGCCGAGAATGCAGGGGTTACGTAGCACTTCCGCCCTCTTGTGGACCCAAGGCAGGGGTGAGGCGGCCACTTCTGATTTTGTCCCCCTTTGTTTGGGGACCCCCAAGAATGCAAGGGTTACATAGCATTTCCGCCCTCTTGTGGGCCCCCGAGAAGGCAGGGGTGAGGCAACGACTTCTGATTTTGTCCCCTTTTGTTTGGGGACCGCCGAGAATGCAGGGGTTACGTGGCACTTCCGCCCTCTTGTGGGCCCTCAAGAAGGCAGGGGTGAGGCAGCCACTTCTGATTTTGTCCCCCTTTGTTTGGGGACCGCCAAGAATGCAGGGGTTACGTAGCATTTCCGCCCTCTTGTGGGCCCCCGAGAAGGCAGGGTGAAACAGCCACTTCTGATTTTGTCCCCCTTTGTTTGGGGACCGCCGAGAATGCAGGAGTTACGTAGCACTTCCGCCCTCTTGTGGGCCCTCAAGAAGGCAGGGGTGAGGCAACCACTTGTGATTTTGTCCCCCTTTGTTTGGGGACCGCCGAAAATGCAGGGGTTACGTAGCACTTCCGCCCTCTTTTCAGCCCCCGAGAAGCAACAATTCGACTTCGTTCAAGCTTTCGCTGCTATTGAGGAAACAAGTCTAAGTGTACAACACCTAACTAGTTGACCCAAAAAAAATGTGGGCCCCTTGAACACGGTGTTTTCATGTGCCGCTTTCGAACAGCGCACATTGATTTTTGGGCAAAGGAAAATCCCCGTGATACAAACCAGGACATTGCTGTGCCTAAGATAGTCCAACGAATCCTCACCTTCGGCAAAGGCCACCACCTACCAAGATACGGAGCATGTGTAGGGGGGAACTGTGGCCCCTGCTGCTTTTCATGCAGAGGTTTCACGGTTAAGGAGAGTACATTAGCGCGCCGGGCACACGCCGGGCAAACTTTCCCCTTATTTTCCCCCAGTTCCCCCCATTTTCTGCATTTTGTTTGTCCCCCTATTGGGGCCACATTGTTGTTTGAAAACGAATATTTTGATGCTTCTTTTGCATTGGGGATATGGTATATTTGTATTTTTACCCCTTTTCACACATTTTTGCTCATTCCCACCACATCCATTCCTTTTTAGGTTGATATTGATCTATCCCCACTATGGGGACCCCGAGAAGGCAGGGGTGATGTAGCACAATTTGTGAGCACTGCAATGAGAGGTATTGCGCTGAGTGTATTGACCCTCACACTTGTGGGGATGAAGTTGTGCATGTTGCACCGTAATTTTTCATTGTTTCCTCCGTGACCTTCCCATGTTACAATACACGCTATATTATTTCCTTGGAACACAGTCCCTGGCAAGCATTACGGTTGTGGAATAACAATGCATGAAAGGTTCCTTGTTCACTTGCGGTTGTGCTTTGTGGTGTCATTCGTGCTTAGGGTTCTTGGGCTGGAGGAGGGAGTGCTATCTAGTGGTAAAGCATGGGGATGGACGACTGGGATATTGATTTGGATGCCGGGCGCGCGCCCGGCAAACGTACCCTCAAGGGCTCGCAGACATCAGCTGATATTTTGATTTGGGACTGGTATGGACCTTCTCGTACCCGAGGTGATTTCTTTGATTTCGAAATTGGGGGCCATGATGGTCCTTACAAAGGCCGGATTCATGTCATTGTGCCATTCATTGGAAGAAAGAATGGCATTTTGACATCCCGCCAACAATGTTACAAAGACGTGGTATAGGGCACGCATTGAGCAGGTGTTTGCTCGGTTGTGGCATTGGGGTTTGGTTAGGAACATCTGGTGTGGCGGCCCCAATGAGTTGCACCAGTCAATCCGCATTTTGTTGCATTTTACGCAATTTTGCATCCGCAGGCAAGTCTGTCACCCCCCCCTACGGACCATGGGAGCATGTCCCGCCTCATGTTTGGACTGACCAAAGCAACTCTGCCGCCACGCAAGATGAGGTAGAGGATGAGGCAGAAGTGTGTGTGTTGTGTTGCCAAAGGTGCTCCACCGTCGCAGTTTGTGATGAGTGCAAGGAGCACTATTGTACTAAATGTATTGAGACCCACACTTGTGGGACCAATGTTGTTTGTCAAGTACAATACAGATGACAGTTGGAGTTGCTGAATTCACGGATATTGCTTTATTATGCAACGTGCTTTGTAGGGAAGGTGTGCAGTGCAACGTGGTCTACTCGGGGGGGGCTTCTCCATGAGAGGGTAAATCTGGGGCTGAAGTCGGGATAGTTAATAGAAAAGTAGCGCGCCGGGCGCGCACCGGGCAAACATTCCCCCTTTTTGAGTGCAAAAACAAATGGTGGTTGGTTGACAATGAACAACACGATGATGGACAGGGCAATAAAATGCATAATGGTGGTGAAAATCTTGCATTCGTGTTCCTTTCCCAACTGCATGCCCTTTGTTTCGCCCGTTTTCATCCCAAGGAGGGGGGGGGAGTTCTAAGAAATTGGATACCATTGGGGTGGGGGGTTGGACCCCCCGGTGTGTGTTGAAAAAGATGCTTGGGGATTTTAAGGGTGTTTTACAATGCAACTATTTCGGGGTTGAGTGTCGCACGAGTGAAGAAAAAACAGAATAAAAAGGATGTTTTCCCAATTTTTTTTACTATTGTGCAAGCGCTCATGCAACAGGAAAAAAAGCGGAGAAGCCACTTCTGCTTTTGTCCCCTTGTTTCGGGACCCCCGAGAACACAGGCGTCCCATAGCAATTCCGCCCACTTTTGGGCCCCCGAGAAGGCAGGGGTGAGGTAGCCAGTTCTGCTTTTGTCCCCTTGTTTGGGGAACCCCAAGAACGCAGGGACTACATAGCAAATCCAGGCCGGGCGCACCTTCCGGCGGAATAGGGAGGGCAGCATGCTTTGAAGGTCCACAACTGCAACTATGAGGGGGTCGGTTGCAGGGTTAGGGCAAGTGTACCCTTCATTTCATAAGGGGTGTTCTTAAGTGCTTCATATGAAGTTGGTACACATGGGTGGAGGTGTTGAGGTACCGATTTGCAACTTCACAACAGCAACATGTTGATGAAAGTCTTCAAGGATTTTATTCTCTTGGAGTATTCTGTCATGTATCCAACATGGAATGGGTGTTGTGATACATTTTACCCGATCAGCTGTGTGTAAGGCAGACCTGTTGTTATTCCTGCAGAGCATTTGGTCATGTGGTGTCTGTCCCGTCACCCGCCTGCGCAAGCACGGATGCGCGCCATTGAAAGGAAGCTGAAGCCGATCGGTGGGGTTGTGGGTGCTCAGTCTCTGCTGCATGAATGGACCGAGTCCCAGCAAAATTCACTTTTGGGCATGAATGCAGCCGGTGTGCCGCCTCCCTGACACACTGTGTGGCACCCGCGGCACCCATGACACCCACGACGCACACGAAACCTGCGACCAACGGCACCCAGAACATCCGCGACACCCAGGGCATCCATGACAACCACAGCCAGACAGGGCGTGCAGGGCCTTGAGAAGAAAAGCGGCATCCCGTTAGAGGCCTAGAGGGAAATGGGAAAAGAGATGTGGAATCTTCCTTTGTCAGAAGCTTGCCCAACGGTACTTTCTGGCATTCCTCCACCAGGACTCTACTAGTATGACAGTGTGTCAAGCCAACAATACATGGGGATGCCGAGGCTCTGCAAACTGCACGGACGCTGCATGTCTGCGTTAGGCTGCTTTGCAGGAACTGCACTGGTTTGGGGTCGCCCTCTTTCCGCCCCTTCTACGTCCCCTATTCTCTGACCCACACACTCTATGCTTTGCTGCTGTGTTCATGTCTGCAGGGCTACTACTCTTCTAATGGGTTGCTTGGTGCACTTGGACCTTGGGTGGAAGCCCTGCGCAAAAGAATTTGCTGTAACTGCAGTGTTTTTACACCGCTTTGAACAAAATTGCTTTTTTTTGGCAGAATAAGAGCCACGCTTTGTTCTGATTATGTTAGACGACCAGTGAAACATTATTGTTGTGCGGTGGAGCACCAGGAAATGGATTAATGCCCTATCAGCCTCATTTTTGTGTGTGCACGTTCGCCAGCTTTTCTGATGGCAGGGGCTCACAGCGACAGAACCCGTCTAAAGTGGATGACACAGTGAAATGGTGTCCCATCCACATGAATCTTTTTCTTGCCAATGCAAGTGTGTGTGGCTGAATCCAAGTGCTTTGCACGCGGACACGGTGAGGAAGCCGATGGCACCAAAAGTACCGAGCCCCCAAAACGCCTCCAACCCTCAGACGAAGTCAATGTTAATGGAGGCCTTCCTGCACAGAATATGATCGGGTGGTCGTGGCCGGATGGGCCCTGCAGGGGGGGTGAAGTGTATTCGCGGGTTGCTTGTTCACGCCGCAGCTGGCATGGGGTCGCCCCCCCCCCCCCCACTTCAGGCCCCTTCAGCCTCGCTGACTCAGTTCTTGCAATGCCACGGCTTAGCCACGACACAATCCCCACGCAATTGCAAAGAAGCTGCAGTGCTGGTGTGGGGTACCTCACGCCCACTCCCTGCGCCAACCCCAGCGGGTAGGCGGTTGCCAGACGCGTGCCCTCCACCCCACCCCCTCCCCTCTGTCGTACAGCCACTTATAGCCACCTGCGGCAGCACCCCATACATATACGCGCTGTTGTACGGGCATGCCTGACGCATACGAGAGACATTCTCTGTCATTCGCTGAGTTCTGTGCTTCTCATTTCGTTTCGTTGTGCAGTCACGTCAACCATCGCCGATTTCATTCAAAAGTCAATTGCACAACACGACATCGTCGTGTTTGCCTTCAGCTACTGTCCATACTGCAAGCGAGCGAGAGAAGAGCTTCAGCGTGTTGCACCAGAAAGTGATATTCTGGTGATAAACATGGACTTGAGGACCGATGGGAAGGACATGCTCGACGCTTTGGCTACGATGACGGGGGGGCAGAGGACTGTTCCCAACATCTTTGTCAAGGGGAGGCATATTGGTGGTCTCCAGGAACTCGATGACGCCATCAAGTCTGGCGGGTTCACCGCAATGCTCAGCTGAGCCACAGCTCGTTCAACAGTCCCATGTCTGTGCCTGCTGTTCCCGGTTCTCGCTGTCCCGGCCTCCGGTCCTTCTGAGTGTTGCTTGAAGTGCAAGAGGGTGTTCGTACCCCCTGTTGCTAGGGGTACCTGCTTGGCCGGTGGCATTTGTGGAAGCCGTAGCTCAAATGGATGGATGCTGAGGCACATGTGCCGATTACGAGATGGTGTTCCGTTGTGTAGGTAAAATAATCTCTGGGAGACAGGGCAGGGGGGGAGGTGGGGAGGGATTCAACAACAATGACACCAACATGTGGAATCAATTCGACTGCGTACGCGCTTTGGTCCCACCACCATCACCGCCCCACCCCCCCCGTCCTCACCACTGGATCACAGGACACCCCCAACAGCCCATTGCCCAGCAGCAGAAAAGCCCCACCCCCAGACCCCCAGGGGGAGGGGGGTCAGAGGCCAAAAAAAGTTTGTCGGGCCCCTTTAATATATTTCAATTTTGAATTGCCGAGAGAAAGTTTTCTGATGTGAGTGGGTGGGTGGGTCGGTCCGTCGGCTTGTGTTTGCCCTAACCCCCCTAACCCCCCCCCCCCCTTCCCCCCCCCCGGATCCTTAGGCAATGGCCTTACCCCCAATAACGGACTGGCCAGCCAGTCCCTTTTCCCTTGCTGTATCAGGCAAAATTGCTGGAAAGGATGTGTGCGCTATTGAATTGGGATATCGCTGCAATTCGTGACCGAACCGCGGGGCTGTGAAGAATACCTGCCCAGGGGTGAAGAACATGGGGTTCATATTGACCTTGGCCTCGACAGTGCCGTTTCTGACTTGTGATTTGTGCCCGTCAGAGGGAGCAATGCATGCACTAAAATTTGATTTGAAACTGAACTGTCCGCCAACATTCCGGTTTCAGGGTTCTGCGCTTCGGAGTTGTGGAGAGGTGCCGAGTGAGTGAGTGAGTGAGGGAGGGAGGGAGTCATTCAGGGCGGTAGACGGCAGGTTGAGGTGGGGGGGGGGAGGTGGAGTCAACAACACTGACACCAACATGTGTAAATCGTTCAGCTGGACCAGGGTTTGGGTCCCACCATACCACCATATCTTGCTCGAAACATTTATATAAACACACACATATACATGTGTGTGTGTGTGTGTGTGTGTTCCTCCTTCCCCAGAGTCAACTGTGCGGGTAACCACAAACCTCGGTGACGCTCAAAGTGGTACAGGGAAGGGGAGGGAAGTCCTGGCTTACCCATGGATCCTGTAACACGGTAACACGGAAATACATGCGTGCTTGTCTCGTGCAGGCCTCTGGCTGGGCGCGCTGCCAGAGGCTAACCCAACCCCCCCCCCAAATCGGCGGCCGAATTCGGCCGACCTCGCCGATTTGTTCCGCCGATTTGTTGGGTTTCTGAATTTTGCCGATTTGTTTTGCCGATTCTTTGGGTTTCTGTTATTTTGCCCATTCGTTCTGCCGACTTGTTGGGGCCTCTGGGATTGTAAAACCTTCGCGCCCTGACACTTTGAAGAAGGCCAAACAGCCCCGTGTGCTGAAAAACATCACAGTTGCACAGAGGGTGGAGAAGTACGGTTTCCTCTTCTTCTGGCAAGCTTTGTGTGTGCATGGAAAACCAATTTTCTCAGCAAGACAAGTGACAAAAAATGCCAAAAAAATCGGTCCTGGATTTGATCCCACGGGTGATCCCAGGGTGCATACCATTGGACCATTGCCTTATACTGCCATGTACTCAGGTCAGGTCAGCTCAGCTCAGGGACCGTGTACAGACTGAGAGACAATTGCAAGTGAGTGCTGCACCCCGGGGTGGCGGCCGGGCCCGGTCCTTGTATGCGACCCCCCCCAGCCCCCCCCCCCCCCCGGGTTTTGAAAGATAGTGGTGCCGGGTCGGCCACCAACAAGTGTCTCTAGAGAAAACTGTCCGGCGCCAAAGGCGCCAAAATTTTTTTTCATACTATGTGTTGATACTCAAAATACTCAAAATTTTGTAGAGAATTCATATTTGTGTTAAAACAACAAGAAAAAATTTTGACTTGAAGGAGGGCTACAGGAGGGCTGCAGGCCCTAACCGCAACCACAACCCTAGCCCTAATCAAGACTGAATATTGGGACCGAGCTGGTGGGGGAGGGAACATTAGATATGAATGGTGAGGGACACCAATGAGTCACACATTGAAGGCCATTGATATAGTGGAATCAGCTTGCAAGTGATCCCCATCACCACAAGGCCCACTTTCAAGGCTTTTGTTGGACTTGTGAGGGGCCAAAATGCCCCAAAATGGGCTCAAAATGGGCTCATTTCACCCGTTTGTGCACCCCAAATGGTTTAGGAGGAGGTTTGGAAAAATGCGTTTTGGACCCATTTTTGACCCATTTTTGGTCCCCAAACAGCCCATTTTCAAGGCATTTTGGGATTTTCGGAGGACCAAAATGGGCCACCACAAGCTCAAAACGGCCCAAAAACACTTGTTTTAGCGTCGCACATGGTCTAGGATCATTTTTGAGAAAAGTCATGTTTTTACCCCTACTGGAACCTATTGACCCATTTGGCACCCACGTGTTTCGGTTTGAGCTTGCAGCTTGCCGCAGCCTAGTGGGCCTGGGTACGGGGGTCTAGGCGTCCATTTGGGCAATTCTGAGGGGTGGAAACCACAAAAAGTGGGGGATTGCGGGTGGACTCGGTGCCCTCGGAATCACGTTTTGAGCCATGTAGCCAAAGATATGGCCTATTCTTGGTTTGTGGCTGTCGCCAGCCAATCTGCACAAAATTTGGGGCTTTTGGGGGCTTTTTTGGGCCGTTTCCGGGACATATGGTGGAGTTAGAGGGCCGCAAAGGACTTGTTGACACAGGAAGGTCAAGCCGCACATGGAGTGTGCCCACCCTTTCCCTTCGTTTGGCCGTTTTGAATGGGTTCTAGGGCTGCTCTGGCCCAAAAATGGCTGTTTTTGGCCCTAAACTGCAGTTTTTGAAACCGAGGTCCGCCACTTGCGAATCCCGTTCCCGGCCGACACTGTTGAGTTTCTGGCTCATACTTTGTGTGGTTGTCCCTCACACCCATAGGTATCATCCACCAAAATTTCAGCCGAATCTGAAGCACCACGACGGATTTCTGGTTTTTGCCCATTTCGCGCGTGCTGCTGCTTGCTTGCTGCTTGCTTGCTGCTTGCTTGCTGCTTGCTTGCTGCTTGCTTGCTGCTGCTAAACCTGGTAGGTCCACCCTAGACACTAAAAAGGGTTATAAAACCAAGACTGGTTCCACCAGCTCGGTGACCCTACCCCTAGCCCTAACCCTAATCAAGACTAAATATTGGGACCGAGCTGGTGGGGGAGGGAACATCAGCTATGACTGGTGAGGGACATCAAGAATGATTCACACATTGATGGCTCTTGACAAAGTGAAATCAGCTTGCAAGTGAACCCCATCACCACGAGGCCCACTTTCAAGGCTTTTTGGACTTGTGAGGGGCCAAAATGCCCCCAAACGGGCTCCAAATGGGCTCATTTCACCCGTTTGTGCACCCCAAATGGTCTAGGATGAGGTTTGGAAAAATGCGTTTTTGACCCATTTTTGACCCATTTTTGGTCCCAAAACAGCCCATTTTCAAGGCATTTTGGGATTTTCGGAGGACCAAAATGGGCCACCACAAGCTCAAAACGGTCCAAAAACACTTGTTTTAGCGTCGCACATGGTCTAGGATCATTTTTGAGAAAAGTCATCTTTTTGCCCCTAGTGGACCCTGTTGACCCATTTGGGCACCCACCTATTTGGGCTTGAGCTTGCAGCTTGCCGCAGCCTAGTGGGCCTAGGTATTGGGGTCTAGGCGTCCGTTTGGGCAATTCTGAGGGGTGGAAACCACAAAAAGTGGGGGATTGCGGGTGGAGTAGGTGCCCTCGGAATCGCATTTTGAGCCATGTAGCCAAAGATATGGCCTATTCTTGGTTTGTGGCTGTCGGCATTTGGAGTTTCCGGGGGCCTTTTTGGGCCGTTTCCGGGACATATCATGGAGTTAGAGGGCCACAAAGAGCTCGTTGACACGGGGAAGTCAAGCCGCACGTTTAGTGTACCCACCCTTTCCCTTCGTTTGGCCATTTTGAATGTGTTCCAGGGCTTTTTTGGCCCAAAAATGGCTGTTTTTGGCCCTAAACTGCAGTTTTTGAAACTGAGGTCCGCCACTTGCGAATCCCGTTCCCGGCCGCCACCGTTGAGTTTCTTGCTCAAACTTTGTGTGATTGTACTTCACACCCATAGGTATCATCCACCAAAATTTCTACTAAATCCAAAGCACCACGACGGAGTTGTGATTTTTGCCCATTTCGCGCGTGCTGCTTGCTGCTTGCTTGCTTGCTTGCTTGCTTGCTGCTAAACCTAGTAGGTCCACCCTAGACACTAAAAAGGGTTATAAAACCAAGACTGGTTCCACCAGCTCGGTGACCCTGAACCCTAACCCTAACCCCCCCCCCCCACCCCTGGCTGGACGCCCCCATGACCCCCGGCCAAACCCCCCCCCCCCCGACCCCCGGCAGGAACATCCCCCGACCCCCGGCTGGACCCCCCTCCCCACCCCCAAGTTTTGAAAGATAGTTGGGGGGTGGGTTGCATCAGGACCGGTTGTAGTTGCCCCCCCGGGTGCTGCACACCCACCCAGCACACAGTGGGATGCAAATGGGAAGCCTGTGTGCATTTTTCTTCTTCCAGCAGGCTTTGTTTGTGCACGGAGAACCTATTTTCTCAGGAAGACAAGTGAAAAAAACTGCAAAAAAATTCCGGTCTGTAAACAGTGGGAATTGAACCCACGCCAGCAAAAATGTGTGCCAAGGCATATTTACCACTGGGCCACCACTGTGCACCGCCATCCCAGTGCTCAGGGACCATGTAGATGCCGAGAGACGAAAATTTTTTTCGAAAATTGAGAGATATTTTGCGTTTCCACATGACTGCAACTATTGAGCAACCATACAGAAGGTGTGTTCGGGGCCTGGGACTGAGATCCAGGGCACCCGGAGCCTGTTTTGCCGAAAAATTGGTGCGCCGATTTGTTCGCCGATTTGTTGGGGTTTCTTCGCCGATTTGGGGGGGGGGTTGCTAACCGACCTGGTGACCATAAACAGGATGTACCCGCCCTGTCCTCTGTACTGCAGAAAGGCGCGCTATTGGCGTTGAACATGCTTTGTCTTGTTTGACGATCCAACTGACGAGGATTCTTGCACTCGGAACCTGAGCTGTGCCAGTTTTGCTTTGCAATAGTGTGTGTGTGTGTGTGTGTGTGTGCGGAGGGCAATATACCGGTTACGGTGTGTTACAGGTGTGCTGTGTACTGCTGCATAGTACTGCTTGTACCTCTGTGCTGCGTGTACTGAGCGACTGGACCCTTGGTGCAGCGGCTTACCCCTCCAAGAAGTTAGCGATGTCAGTGAGACGTCACACCAAGGTGCTCGCTGATGGAGATGACTTGGGAGAACCCAAGTTGCAGTGGGCCCAGAGCACCAGTTGCTGGTTGTGTACAGTGTCAGTTTTGCCTCCTGTGAGGTAATGCATGTATGTGTTAGTCAGAGCTGGGCTGTACCCTGGTTTGTCTGTGTAATGCCTGCTGTTGACTGCATCCCCTGTACTCCAGAGCATCTGTTCTGGAGTGAGAGAAATTCTCTTTTGCACTTCTGTTTTGGTCGAACAGAGAGTGTGTGTGCCCCCACTGTTTGTATTGTACTGCATTGAATACTACAAGAGAGAGTGTGTGCATAGAGGAGTGTTGCTGAATGGAAGCCTTGGTATATACATGTATATATATATCTCTCAGGGACATTCAGAACATGCCAACGCGGAGCAAATTCGTGTTTTTTCAGGGTTTTCTCAAATTTTTGTCCAAAGCACCAAAATTTCATTCCGTAGGGGGGGGTATGTGTATGCTTTTCGAAATCTGTGAGAAAAGGCCGTTTCAGAAATGTATGGGTTGGGGGGGGATAGGTGACCATATTTTTGAGTACCGAGGCCGACCTTTTCGGCGTTTCAGGGTTTTCAGGCCTCAGGCTGCTCCGCTCATGCGTGCAGGACACCAACTCACAGGTCTTCCCCTGGGTGCTCCGACATATTGTGGAGTTGGAGCAAAGTGGAAGGAGGTAAATGGATGCATTTTCACGTGCTGAATCCAAATATTGTGGTCTCATGTCCCAACTTGACAGCCTGTTTGAGAAATTCTGCCATCTTTGATTTCTTGCACTCTGGTGAGCTTGATGCTGCAAGTTGCACCAGGCATCACCCGGGTGTCCAAGGTAGTTATTGGTCAAAGTCTTCAACATATTGGGGTCTTGAGGGGACCCATGTTGCACATGTCTTCTACACATCAAATGCAACAAATCCACCCGAATGACTTGACCCTCATATGCCCATATGTCGGAGTAATGAGGGTACATCACAAATAACACCATCGATCATTGCTCCAAATCAAAGCAAAATACAAAGGAATGGCTGCAAATGTTTAAATATATATATCTCTCGGGGACGGAGAGGAATATGCCAACACGGAGCGTTTTCAGGGGTCGCCGTCATTGTTGCCTCGTGTGCCCGCTGAGCGTCCCAAAGCAGGGGGTATGTGGGGTATATTCGGAAAGCCCTTGAAAAGGGCTTTTCGGACATGTATTGGCTAGGGGGGGTCCGGAACCATGTTTTTTCGAAAATTGGCCGTTACCGCTGACAGGTTGGGTTTTTTTTGCCTGTTCTAGTCCGGTTTCAGACAGACTGCATCAATCTCGATATTGGAGGCACCAATATTGGTGGCATTTGCAAGATCCCCATTGGGCTGTGCATGGGTGACAGCCATTTGCTTGAAGTGCATGCAAAATGGACATGGGATAGAGCATGATGCACCATTTGATCGTGTCGGATTCCCCACCCGCAGCCCATCACAGCCACTATCAGGGGAGTCGAATCCCAACTGTGAGCGGTCACCAGTTCGCAGTTGTATCGCCCCCCTGTGCGATCCAACAGGGCCCAGGTAGAGATTGGAATAAGATAGTGGTGCTCCCTGCCATTTTGGTGGTATGCTGTTGGCCCCCTTAGACACAACCATGCTTACACACGACCTGAGGTGGATATTGACACAGCTGAGGCACAACCCTACAGCAAGCTTGCACAAGGGGCAACACACAAGAGCACATTGTGGGGTACGCGGGCAAGGGTAGGGCTGCGGAGCCGGCAAAAGACAAGAAGAGTGAAAAAGGGGTGAAAAAGGGTGGAAAGGAAGCCATCTCAATATTTTTCATTACGAAGAGGATGCCAAACAACAACGATGTCCCTAGTACCACATACTATTGGGTCTGGTCCATCGCACGTCATGGATGCACAAAAATGTCCACAAAATTCGTGGATATTCTTAGCTCGTCTGATTTTACGGAAAAGTGCGCGCTATGCACATGCTGTGCACGCTGTGCACACGCTGTGCAGACTCTACCCCTAAGTATGATGGCCCCCAGGTACCGTCGTTTTCGGATTCTATGGTCCATTGATGCCCAAAGGGGTGGGGGGTAAGAAGGTGTTAGTGCGGTGTGTGATTGAGATGTGTGGCATGGAGTGAGGTGTGAGCCACAACAAAGCGTTGTTATGACAATGCATTATTGTTGTGGAATCAGCTCTGCTGTGTAGTGGGCAGTTGATGGAGACGAGAGACAGCCAATGACGGTTACTGCACATTGTCACTCCTTAGTCGCATAGATTCATAGTCACATGGAGGGTGATGGTGCGATGAGATTGTTAATGATGAGCACTGAATAAAGGCCAATGGTATGGGATATTTGGTTTGCATGATGTCTGCGACTAGGCGATGCCTAGCACAATGTTGAACCAAATGGTATGATATTCTGCTGAATAGGTTGTGTGCCCGGAGTAGGTTGAGTCTGCATGGGGAGAGGAAAGAGACGTGTGCTGGGAGAAATGGTGTGATATTACCCCCCCCCCCCCCTTGTCGTTCCCCACCCCTTGTCGTTCCCCGGGGGGGGATGGACCGTCACTTGGTCAACCCAAAATTTTTCGTTGCGGCTCATTATGTTGTTGTGTGGGTGACTGTGTTGTGGGGCACTACCACTTGCATCCCTTGCACTCATGGCAGGACATTTTGCTCACTTTCGCTGAAATGGAACTTGATAGCACAACCATGTTTCCCCCTGGGACAAGTGGTGAGCATGTGGAAGAGTTCAAGGTGAAGTGGAGCAGGACCAAGAAATTTTTTCCCGAGCCGGTCAAGGAGTAGGTCTCCGTACATTGGCAGCCCTTTGAACGCACCCCATGCTGAATTCTTTCGTTTTATGCTGCAATTTTTGTGCCTGCAAATGTGCATGTACGGTGGGGGTGTGGTCCCCCAGGGGGGGGTGGGGGACCGTCACTTGGTGACCATCCCCCAGGGGGTGGTGGGGGACCGTCTTCCCTGGGGTGGGGAACGACAAGGTACCCCCCCCCCTTGTAATAGCTACGCCCTTGTAATAGCTACAGTAGGCGTAGGGACCATATTAATTTGGTACCTTATTTTAATTCGGTACAAATGTAGTGCAGCCGCATAACACATGGATTTGGTGACAAATTTGCCAGCTACATAGGGTCATGGACACATTTGTTGTGAGTGTTTGCCCACTTGAACCCACATAGCTCTGATTTGGGGGATATTTGTGTACTATATCCCCCTTTCTTGCACCAGCTCACCATGCAATCTTCTCTTTTTCAACCTGGGCGTCCAGTGATTTTCACACGTTCCACCAGTGAGCGTGTGGATGCCACAATGAAGGGGCCATTGGAGAAGGGGGACCTGTTTGCGGTGTTGATGTTGAGCCCCCCACCAAGTACCGGTGCGTGGAGGCCACTCTCACCTCTGCCTCTTCGTCCGTTTCCATGGACTGCACCAACGTGAAGTCCACACGGCGGCGCACAAAGGCGGAGGTTGCTGCTGCCCCCATCCGAACATTTGCAGGCTTCTCATGCTTCATAGCTTGTGAGAACATGGGTGTGAACCTGAATTTCCATGTCTCAAACACTTTCTTGTGTTTGCATGCCTTTGGGAACGTGGGCGGAGGTTAAGGTGCACTCATACCATGCATTCTCTCACGTGTATGTCGGTAGTTGTATGTGTCGTGCGCAAGCCACGCCCTTGTAATAGCTACAGTAAGCGTAGGGACCGTATTAATTCCGTACTTTGGCGTAGCTATTACAAAGGGGGGGGAGGGTTACTGACCAACCATGATGCTGGTTTGGGTCCCTCGTGAGCGGTGCAGCGCACAAGGTAAAACGAAAACAGCCAATCAAGACTTGCGACTAGGACCAAGCTGGGTCCTTATGGTTCTCTTGAACTTGGTTGAAAAACGGCTCATTTTCACCTCAAAATGGACCATAACATGGCACCACGGCGTGAGAGACGCCTCATTGAACACCCATTTGCAATCATTTGATGGTCCCGTCATTGTGGAAGAAGAACAGCCCTCGGTGGAGACACCTGCTTGACACACCGGCGATTGACCTGAAAAACAGGCTGAAAACGGTCGTTTTTGGAAACTAAATGGGCCATAAAACGAGCTTGACGGCTCAGAATCACACAAAACTCAGGTGATGTACATTTGCTCTGCGGTCATTTTGAGCTACAACAACCGCGACTTTGAGCAATGGCGTCTCCACAAAGAGTTTTGGACCGCTTGCTGTTGCTGCCACTTGCTTGCTAGCTTCTTGCTGCTGATCCACCTGATCCACCTGCAACCCATGTAGGAGAGAGTAGGGGGCAATGCCCCAACCAAGGGGCAATGGGGGGAGCTGGGGGGATTCTTGTGCTCTATCCATTGCACCGTTTGCACTCTCAGTCGTCCTTGTAACCATGGTTTGGTTGCCCAGTATGCCTTCAATGTTGTCCAATTCTGCTTCACCCTGCCTTTGCAAATCTTTAGCCCATATTGTCCGGACACCGTTGTTTTTATGCACAAAACCTACAATGATTGGATCATCAAATGATTGCAAATGTGTGTTCAATGAGGCATCTCTCACACTGCGATGCCATGCTATGGTCCATTTTGAGGTGAAAATGAGCTATTTTTCAACCAGGTTTCGAAGAACACCTAGGACCTAACTTGGTCCTAGTCGTAAGTGTTGATTACCGAGCGGGGTCTCCCTGGAGCTTTTACGACCCATTTGTGGGGCAGCGTGAGCAACGCATTTTAGCAACAGTAGCAGCAGCAACATTATTGCTTCTGTTGCTACATCGGTCCCAAGGGAGCATGGGATGCTGTGTGCATTATGTGCAGAGGTTACTGAGCTAGGTCTCTTCCAGTGGAGGTTTAATGATCCAATTTAGGGTCCAGGGTGAGCAATGTATTCGAGCAGCAGCAACAATAGGTGGTCTGACACTCTTCATGGGGACACCGTCGCTCAAAGTGGTGATTGGAGTTTCTCAAAATGACCACAGAGCGTGGAAGAGGAACGGCCCTCGGTGGAGACACCTGCTTGACTCAGTGGCGATCGTTGTGAATTGTCTCGACCATCAAGCAGGCTGGCAATCGCCATTTTTGGACACTAAATCGGCCATAGAACGGGCTAGACAGCTTGGAATCAATGAAACTTGTTTCAGGTGATGCGCATTTGCTGGAAGAGGCAATGGTGTGGGCAGGGTTGTGGCGACATGTGTAGTCTAGGAATGCCAGGAACTATGGCTTGGATGAAGGACACGGAGACACATCAAGAGAGGCTCAAAAGGAACCTGTGGAGGGAAGCTAGGCGTAGAATGACGTAGGCTGACACGAGAGATTAGAGGGTGGGGAAGAGCAAAGGCGCGCAGCCGCTGCCCGCTCTGCACTATTGCACACCACAGTACCACAAAACATCCTTGCTATGTAGCGCCCCACTCTCTCCTTTTTTTGTGTGTTCATCTGCCACCCCTGAGCAGGGGTGGATATAATCATGAAGACATTACTAAGGTGGGGGGGGGTCCCTGGGCCAGGAGGGTGTGACGACAAAACGGCGATTATGATTGCTCTTTTTTGCTTTGCAGGTATGTCTGCTGGCAGCTCTTTCGGGAATCTGCAGCAGTGCCGAATGGCAAAGAATTCTGGCCAAATGTGTGAAGAAATGATTGTGCTGGACTCAATGCCACAAACCGATCCAGTGCGTTGCCCTGTGTTAGAAGTTCTCAGGGATAGGGTTGATGAATGATTTCATATCAATTGTTTGCAGAATTTGTCGCAGCTTTGGTCAACAAAATCCATTTTCCGAAAATGGCCTTGGTGGTCTCCCACCTTAGTACTGCCCGGGCCTAATCAGGCTCAGGTTGTGAAATCAGGCAGGGTCACAGACCCTCCCCACAGTGGCACTGTTTTTGTGTAATTATGGTCAAAGAACCTATATGAGTGGACCAAATATGGTTGACGCACACTGGTCCAGCCCGCGGAGCAATCGTAATCGTAATTGCTGTCGGCGGAGGGGGGGGGGACCCCCCCCCCCACTATATCCCCCCCTGGTCCTGAGTCCTGAGCTCAGCCCCGCGCCGGGGAGCGGAATCATGGCAACGTTACGGTCCGTCTTACATGTTGGTCTGTCTGAGGTGTGTTCACAAAACATGCTCCGAATTCCGAGTAGAGGTATAAACAACCATCAGGGTAGGCCATGGGGCCACGCGTCTATATTCAGACACTGCTGTATGATGTCCTATCTTGACATGGAACCTCTTACTGTTCTGCTCCGCTATTATTACTTTATGACCTTGCAGCACAGCCTTGTCTTAGCCTGGCCGCCCCATCTTGACCATTGTGTGACTGTGGTTGACAATGACGGGGCGTGAGCCCATCGTAGTGTGAAAGAAGGCCCGGGTCATGCCCGTGAGATTTGTTTCTGCTCATACCAGCATTCTGCCTTCTAGGGCATCCGTTTTCTACACAAGTTGAGTGGACTGGGAACTGCTATCTGTACGTACATATTGAGCTTGGAGCTTGGCGGAATATTTGCTTGTCGCACGTGAGCCCAGCACAAGATATTTCTGACCGGGCTGTGCTTGTACAGGGTGATGGGCGAGGGGATTGAAGATACGTTCTGGCCCAGGGGATTGGGACCTCTGGGCTCGTAAAGAAGTAAGCCAGGCCTTTATCCAAGGCAGCTCTGATGGACTATTTGGGGCCCTGACAGACAAGTCTCTGGGCACTTTGTTGTCCCAGGGCTGGGAGGGGTGTAATGGTTGGTTTCCAGCATAGCGCCAGCCTTTGTGAATACCGCTGCCAGGAGTCACAAACTGATTGTTGCCCTATTACCCGGCACCCGTCCGCCTTCGGTTTATTGGCAGAAAGGTACCTATGGTCTTTCGCTACTGACGAGCATCTGTTTTATTTGCGGCTGACGCGTGCCATCGCACTGCCATAACACAGCTTTCCATTCTGGGGACTAGAAAAGCGGGGGAGATTAGATTGAGGTCGCATGGACAGCCCCTGTGTGCTACTCGTTTCAGGTCATGATTGCTGCAAGTGCCCACAGCCTCGTCGGATCTCTTCACGCAGGGAAACGCTTAGCCCTCTCCTTCAGCAGCTCGGGGTTGTTATTGTCGTACCACGCGGGAGTCGCCATGGCCCTTTCTGAAGCTTCGTCCTTCATGGATACCGTCGATTGTTGCGTTGGCACAAGCGGAGGTGCCGTGGTCGCTGCGCTGCTGGTGTGCGCCCCGGAGAAGCTGGACTTTGCTGCGCAGTATATGCTCTCCAAAGAGTGGGCCAAAGGCATGGGGTGGTATGATCTTTGGGACCCGGCGCATCGGCTGTTGCCGTCCTTCTTCCAGCTGCACGACATACTTCCACTGGACGCTTACGAAGTTGCGTCTCGGAAGCTGAGGATCCATTGCACGAACAGGGCCACCCGGAAAAATGAAGTGGTCTGTGATTTTGAGTCCAACGAGGAACTGATCGGGGCGCTTCAGGCGTCGTGTAGTTTTGCGTGGTCTGGGGTCAAGTTGAAAGGGGATTCATACGTTGACGGGGGCCTGAGTGGGCAGTGGTTGCCAGCGCACCCGGAGATGGACACTGTGACCGTGAGCCCCTTCAGTGGGCAGGGGGCAACCATTTGTCCGCGGCGTTGCAGGCGCGCGGTGGGCACGCGCTACGGGGACCTCAGTTGGCGGAACTTCGTGCGGCTTTGGGATGTATCCGTCCCGCACTCGTCCTCCGCCATTGGCCGGTACATAGAGAACGGGAAGGACGACGCGAAGCACTTTCTTTTCGGGCTGACGGAACGGTAGAAGTCGTGGCCCGCACTGGGCCTTTGCGTCAGATTTGTCAGAGTTTGTGATCCGGCCGTTTGCGTCCGCTCGCGTCCGTCCATTGTTTCGAGGTGCGACTGCTTGCGCCCGTTTCATGATTTGGGGCACATCCGTTGGCGCCCGGTGTTGCTGCAGGTGGTCGCGTTTCTTTTGTAAGGGCCGGCCGCATCCGGGAAGCGGGCGTTCCCCCCCCCCCCCCTTCCCTGGCGTCTACGCGCTGACGGCCAGACACGCGCCCGGCTACATCCTCCGAATCCCCGGCCCTGGATACATGTCGCAATGAACCATGCTCATGGGACTCCAAAACGAACTCTGGAGAAGGATTTCCGTGGAGAAGGGCCGTTTGTGGCGTGGTGATGACTACACACGACACGCACTGCGGGTCTGCGGCAGGATCGCACACCAGCTCCCTGAGATGCCCATCATCCTTGCTCATCATGCTCAGCGGCGACCAGGTTTTGGGCACCACACACGACGAACTAGGGCGGCGTCTGCCATGATAGGCCTAGTATATCACCTTCGGTGAATCATGCACTTCTCAGATATCCAACAAAAGAATGTGCCATTTTTGGGTCGCTTCCAAGGGCAACACTTTTGGGCTCAGGCAGTGCCAATCGAAGGATGACAACCACGGCTCAAGCTCAAGTCTGTGGCAGGCCACGTAACTATTACCGGATCATGAACAGGAACCAGCAGCTAATGCTCGCGAGTCGACGTGCGACCCCTGCCTTTTGGCTACACGCATCGCGCGTGACAGGGCTGGTGCTTTAGGGTTATGATATCCCGAAAAACGTCCAAGTACTCCTTGAGTGCAGAAAGAAATGATGAGGGCAGGCGATATGTGGGACCAGTGGCCCGCATTTGACGTGCATGATAGGGGTATGCGGTGAATCTGAGTCCGAGCTTTGCGCGTTTTTGCAAGGCTTTTCTGTCGGGGTGGTTCATGCCTCACCATCGCAGTGGTTACACTTGGGGGTTACAAGGACTTCGCAAACACAAATGCCTGCGGAGAAGGACAGCGCCTGAAAAGGGGCTGTCCAAGGCAGTCTTCGTCGACGTCAGTTCTTTCATTTGGTCACAAGAGGGCCAGTGCAACCGCCATTGCTTAGCCCACAACTGCCGTCGGTTAGCTCACGACTGCAGTCGGTCAGCCTAGACTGTTGTCACTGTTCCGTTCACTGCCGACAGGTGGCTCCAGAGGGCCGTCATTAGCCTCCGCGTTGGTTCCAATAAGAGACCACTGTCTGCTCCCTTTGTCTCTCTAAGTCTGTCAAACGTTTGAAACTCGTTCCGTCCTGCGCGCCCACTTGCCCGGGGGCCAGTTACTGGAGGTCCATCTGTGCCGTTGAACTGCGGATACTTGCATCGAAACCCGCGCACTGTGCACGCAAAGCCCCCTGCAACGCCCCCTTAAAGGGCTTTTCAGTCCTCCATATCCCCCTCCAAATCTTTCCAAGTCACCCCTTGTCCAAGCGACCGTATTAATTTGGTACCTGCGTCAGGTGACCTGAGGTCAGGTTGCCTGGGCGCCAGCGTACAGTTACCCTGCATCCCTCGCAGCATCCTTTGCGGCTCCCGGGAGTCGCCGACGCCCGAGCGCCTCGGACAGCCGTGCGTTCCTGCTCATGGGACTCGAAAGGGGTGGTTCTGATTCAGACGTCCGGTGCATGACGGCTGGACTACGCGACCTCTCTGGTACTGGAGTTACGCCTGGACGAGGTGGGGCGGAGGTTCGCACGCTCCGGAGCATCGTACCGTGACCCGGAAGGGAAAGGACAGAGCGCAGCGGTTTGTACGGAACAGTGGCCCGCGTGGCTGATACTTTCTGCACGCCCCGGGATGCATTGCACGGGGTTATGAGGGGTGCTGGTGGGCGTACCCTGACGTGTGCCATGAACATGGTTGGTATCGGCATCAGTTATGATGACAAAGCACGAGCATGAGCCGCACAGGCGCGTGGCGTGTGAGACACTCGTTCTCGGCGGTGCCTACGGTCTGCCCTGATACGGACCCGCTTGGGCCTCTGCCCCTTTCTTGCATCAGATCAGTGGGCGCGGTAGCCCCGAGACGACAGCCGGGTGCTGCAGGCAGCACTGGCTCATGTGGGACCGCTTGCACATAGGGGGGAAGGGGCAAGCGGTGTCAATATTTCTGCAACCTGTCTCGGGGGGTGCATGGCAGGCTGTGTTTATAAGGAATTAATACGTAGGGGGGGCGGGGGGGGGGGTCTGGTTGGGCACAAAGGGCCGCTTATTCAAACTTGTTTTCCCTCAGCCAATTTTCAGGTCAAGATTCTTGTTGGGTGGGTGTGTCTCAGAGCCCAAAGGCCCCCCGCCCCTCTTATAAACAAAGCCTGGTGTATGGGGCCCTTCTGGATCCCTGACCTCCGTAGCACCCGCAAATCGGGCAGCCTACCTGCCTAGACCGCTCGGCCCAACGGGGCTCAGTGCCATTGCGTGTCGATGGCAGGCCCCACACAACACGACAGGCACTTTGGTGGTGCCAGCCTAAAGAAAGGGGGGGGGGGGGGCTTGGGTAGCAGGGAGTGGTGGTAACGGGCCCCAGCTGGTGCAGTGCTGGGACATGCTACATTGGAACCCGGTGAAATGCGGTGGGGTGAGGGCCATCAGAGCCACAATGAGCACCGAGCACGACACTGAGACTGTTTGGCTTGTCATCTGAAGTCTGGAGATCATACAGGCCCACTTTTTTGAATTCCAAACAGGGTGGGCCTTTGTGCTTTCCCTACTTTCCGAAGTGTGTGAGTTGGTGGCTGCCCTCCCTCCTCCCGGCGCCACTCCATGGAGTTGGAGCATTGTTAGGGCCGTTGACTTCAACCACTGCCCCCAGCCCCTCCTCCAACCCTCCCAGCCCGCCCTGGCGCTATATTATCTCCACATTAGTTGTGCAGACCACCTTTCAAAGTTCGCAGTGAAAATTTCCTCCCATATCTCACATACGTATCCAACTTTCACGCAAAGCTGATTTGCATGCAAGTGTTGTTGCGGGCGAGAGCACATTAACCAGCCACGCACAAGCATCTTGCTCGTCATGGACCAGGGTGGTCCTTTAGGACCAATTTTTTTTTGTTAAGGACCACCCTTAAGGACCCCACTATGGGATTTTTTCCAGGAGCCCGGGGTCGGCCACTATTGAAACCCTTTTCGGGAACCCCCGAGAACGTATGGGTGACATAGCACTTCTGCCCACTTGTGGGCCACCTTTGACTTTGTCCCCTTGTTTGGGGAACCCTGAGAAAGCAGGGGTGACATAGCTCTTCCGCCCTTTTGTGGGCCACTTTTGTTTCCGTTCCCTTCTGCAGGGGATCCCCGAGAACGCAGGGGTGATGTAGCACTTCTGCCCTCTTTTGGGCTCCGAGAAGGCAGGGGTGAGGCAGCCACTTCTGATTTTGTTCCCTTTGTTGGGGATCCCGGAGAATGCAGGGGTGACGTAGCATTTCCACCCTCTTGTGGGCCCCCGAGAATGCAGGGGTGAGGTGGCCACTTCTGATTTTGTTCCCCTTTGTTGGGGTTCGGCAAGAATGCAATTTTGCCTCCCACTTTCTTTCCTTTTTTTTTTTCTACTCCGACGCTTTGTTGCGTGGCCCCTTAAGTTGGGGTTAGGGACTCACAATCCACGCTTTGTTGCATGGCCCCTTGAGTTGGGGTTAGGGACTCTCAATCCACGCTTTGTTGCATGGCGACTCTCAATCCTCGCTTTGTTGCATGGCCCCTTGAGTTGGGGTTAGGGACTCACAATCCACGCTTTGTTGCATGGCCCCTTGAGTTGGGGTTAGGGACTCACAATCCACGCTTTGTTGCGTGGCCCCTTGAGTTGGGGTTAGGGACTCACAATCCTCACTTTGTTTTGTGGCCCCTTGAGTTGGGGTTAGGGACTCTCAATCCACGCTTTGCTGCGTGGCCCCTTGAGTTGGGGTTAGGGACTCTCAATCCACGCTTTGTTGCATGGCCCCTTGAGTTGGGGTTAGGGTCTCAATCCACGCTTTGTTGCGTGGCCCCTTGAGTTGGGGTTAGGGGCTCGGATGTGTAGGTGTTGCCTTGGAGGATGAGGACGAGGCCACTGATGAGGAGGATTTGGATAGGGGGGGCGAAGTTGCTAGTAGCTCTTCTTCTGACCTTCCTAACCTGCCAGCCCTGTCCTCTACCTCCGCTCCCTCCGCTAACCCTTCCGCACAGTTTGTTTTCAAGTATGATGTGGATGAGGCGGTGTTGAGGGCCATGGAGAGGGGTAAGTTGCATGAGTGGACCAACGTTGAGTTCTGCGCTATTTGCAAGAACCATGGTTTGAGCGTGAGAGGGGCAAAGGGTGACCTTATGGGGCAGGTTACGGCGCATTTCCCGCAGATGTACCAGGTGTAGGGATTGTTAGCTTTGCCACCGGCGATGGGACATTCGGGTGGTTGAACGCTGTTGCACTTCATTTGATGCGAAAAAAGTGTGATCTTCTTCATTTTGAATTGTGCAGGGTGTTAGGTAGGGTTCGGATGCCATCTCCGAACACATTTGGGGGTAGGAACAAATGCTTCAAAAATTGCACCCATGAGGGGATGGGAACCAATGGTTGAGCAACTGGGAACCCATGATTAAAGACATATACAGCTAGGAACAAACGGTGAAATGGAGTGCCCGTGGGCGTTTTTGGGAAACCTGTGTACAGGCTCACTTTTTTTTTTTGTGTTAAGGACCGCCGTGTCATGGACGGGTCACTGTCTACTTTAGCTTTGATCCAAATAGTACCCGCCCCTGCCTCATCCACAACTGCTAACAGCTCCATCGCCCTGCTTGAACTGACCCCATGGCACTAGGGGGGCGTACCGTGCGCTGTGCACGCGCTGTGCGAAAAGTTGGCTATTCTCCACCACCGGGAGTTCGGTAAGTTCAGAAGATTGAAAGGACGTCATTGAATGGCTGCTGCAGTGGACGGGGCTATAGGGGGCAGAATTTAGGTCCCTGGGACCCATGGCAAGCATTAGATGTTTGAATTTTTGAGTTTTGAATGGATTGTGCATGATTCCGCAGGTGGGTGGTTTTCAAGGTTGTTACCTGGATAATCACCGTAATAATTGGCGCCGTGCGCGCGCTGTGCCCGCGCTGTGCGAAAACGCCCCCTAGGTTAGTGAGCCAAAAATGGGGCTTTGTGTTAGTCATGCCGACGAACCAGTCAAGGATTCGGCTACTGCGCTAGGGGGCATCTCAAGGGGGTTTGGCGCACCCCATGATGCCCCTTGTAAAGTTTGCTGCCATTTTGTAAATTAGAATCTCATTCATGTGGTACTGCCGCGCAAGGAGTGAGGGGCTAAGTTGTGTGCGATATGGGAAGAACAACTATGCAATGCACTTACAGTACACACCGAAGGTGCAAAATAGCAGAGAGTAATGAAAATGCATGAGAGGATATGTTTTCATCACCACCTTTCAACCCGCAAAGACATGTATGCCCAAGGCCACATGTGTACCCTGCAGAGGTTTCTTCACCGCTGCTGATGTCAACCTTGATAATCGTTGGAACACCAAACCCACTGCAGCCCTTGAAACGGAGATGGTGTGGTGTTTTTTTCCCTTTCTTGGTACTTTGATACTCATTTCCGGGTGCCAATGCCTAGGGGGGTGTCTCCTAGGTGCCTGCAACTACCTTTTTCAAAAAAAGTGTTTCGCATCTTTGAAAGTTTCCTGAAAAAGATTCACTGGACCGCTCTTGGAATGCCATTGGAGCTCCATTGGAATCCTTTTCCCGATCCCTCACGTTTGCACAAAGGGGCGACAGCACAAGCAGCAGCTGTGATGCGAATCTTGTCGTGTTTAACCCCGATACACAGGGAGGAGTTGGGGGGGGGGGGGGGGTTCTCAGAATTCTGATACCATGAGGGGTTTCAGAACCCTGCCCCTTTTTTAAAAATGGTCCGTGGGGGAGTTGTAAGGGTGTTTTTCAATGCAAGCACACCATTTGTGCGAATATTTTTGGTGATCTTCTTTCGGGCCGCATATCCACAGTTTTGTGGTTGTCCCCAATGCAACCACTTTTGATTTTGTTCCCTTGTTTGGGGACCCCCGAGAATGCAGGGGTTACGTAGCAATTCCGCCCACTGGCGGCCCCCCGAGAAGGCAAGGGTGAGACAGCCAAATCTGATTTTTTCCCTGGGCTTTGTGTTGGAAACCCCCGAGAATGAAGGGGTGACGTCGCAATTCTGCCCATTGCAGGGGTGAGGTACCCAATTCTGATTTCGTTCCCTTGTTTGGGGACCGCCGAGAATGCAGGGGTTACATAGCGATTCCGCCCACTTGTGGGCCCCGGAGAAGGCAAGGGTGAGGCAGCCAATTCTGACTTTCTCCCTGTGCTTGGTGTTGGGGACCCCCGAGAATGAAGGGGTGACGAAGCATTTCCGCCCATTTGTGGGCTCTCGAGAGGGCAGGGGTGAGGTACCCAATTCTGATTTCGTTCCATTGTTTGGGGACCCCCGAGAATGTAGGGATTATGTAGCAATTCCCCCCACATGTGGGCCCCCGAGAAGGCAAGGGTGAGGCAGCCATTTCTGAATTTCTTCCCATGCTTGGTGTTGGGGACCCCCGAGAATGAAGGGGTTACACAGATTTCCGCCCATTTGTGGGCCCTCGAGAAGGTAGGGGTGAGGCAACCACTTCTGTTTTGTTCCCTTGTTTGGGGACCCCCGATAATGCAAGGGTTACGTTGCCATTCCGCCCATTTGTGGGCCTGTGAGAAGGCATGGGTGAGGGAACCACTTCTGATTTTCTCGCCGCGCTTCACGTTGGGGACCCCCGAGAATGCAGGGGTGATGCGGCAATTCCGCCCAATTGTGGGCCCCCGAGAAGGCAGGGGTGAGGTAGCCACTCATGTTTTTCTCCCCGCGTTTGGTGTTGCGGATCCCCGAGAATGCAGTGGTTACGTAGCAATTTGCCCACTTGTGGGCCCCCGAGAAGGTAGTGGTGAGGCAGCCACTTCTGATTTTGTTCCCTTATTTGGGGACCCTTGAGAATCCAGGGGTTACACAGCAAATCCGCCGGGTTCAGGGCCTTCGAATGGGTGAGGTAGCGAGTTCTGATTTTCTCTCCGAGCTTCGTGTTGCGGACCCCGAGAATGCAAAGGTTATGTAGCAATTCTACCCATTTTTGCGCCCCCTAGAAGGCAGGGGTGAGGTAGCCACTTCTGATTTTCTCCCTTCGCTTGGCGTTGGGGATCCCTGTGAATGCGAGGGTTACGTAGCATTTCCGCCCACTTGTGTGCCCCCTAGAAGGTAGGGGTGAGGCAACCACTTCTGATTTTGTTCTCCGCGCTTGGCGTTGTGGACCCCGGAGAATGCAAGGGTGACATAGCAATTCCGCCCAGTTGTGGGCCTATGAGAAGGCAGGGGTGAGGCAGCCACTTCTGATTTTCTCCCCGCGCTTGGTGTTGGAAACCCCCGAGAATGCAGGGGTGACATAGCAATTCTGCCTGGTTGTGGGCCTCCGAGAAGGCAAGGGTGAGGCAGCTTTTTCTGATTTTGTTCCCTTGTTTGGGGATCCCCGAGAATGTAGGGGTTACGTAGCAATTCCGTTCACTTGCAGGCCCCCGACAAGGCAGTGGTGAGGCAGCCACTTCACTTTTTGTTCCCTTGTTTGGAGATCCTTGAGAATGGAGCGGTTGCGCAGCAATTCCGCCCATTTGTGGGCCTCCCACAAGGCATGGGTGAGGTAGCCACTTCTGATTTTCTCCCCGTGCTTGGCGTTGGGGATCCCTGAGAATGCAAGGGTTACGTAGCAATTCCGCCCACTTGTGTGCCCCCCAGAAGGCAGGGGTGAGGCAGCCACTTCTGATTTTGTTCCCCGCGCTTGGCGTTGTGGACCCCCATGAATGCAGGGGTTACGTAGTATTTCCACCTAGTTGTAGGCGGCCACTTCTAATTTTGTTCTCCGTGATTGCGTTTGGGGCCTCCAAGAATGTAGGGGTGGCATAGCCATTCCGCCCTCTTTTGGGCCCCTGAGAATGCAGGGGTGAGGCAGCCACTTGTGGTTTTGTTCCCGCGCTCGGCGTTGGGGGCCCCCGAGAATGCACGGGTTACATAGCATTTCCGCCTAGTAATGGGCCCCCGAGAAGGCAGGGATGAGGCTGCCAATTGTGACTTTGTTCTCCGCGCTAGCATTGGGGGCCCCCAAGAATGCACGGGTGATATAGCATTTCTGCCCTCTTTTCGGCCCCCGAGAAGGCAGGGGTGAGGCAGCCTCTTCTGATTATGTTCCTCGCGCTGGATTGGGGACAGTTGAGAATGTAGGGGTGGCATAGCAATTTTATCCACTAGTGGGCCCCGAGTAGGTTAGGGGTGAGGCAGCCACTTCTGATTTCGTTCCCTTGTTTAGGGACCCTTGAGAATGCAGGGGTTACGTAGCAATTCCACCCATTTGTGGGCACCCGAGAAGGCATAGTGAGGCAGCCACTTCTGATTTTCTCTCCGCGCTTGGCGTTGTGGACCCCCGAGAATGCAGGGGTGACGTTGCAATTCCGCCCTCTTTTGGTCCCCCAAGAAGGCAAGGGTGAGGCAACCACATCTAGTTTTGTTGCCCGCGCTTGCCGTTGGGGACCCCCGAGAATGCAAGGGTTACGTAGCAATTCCTCCCTCTTGTGGTCCTCCAAGAAGGCAAGGGTGAGGCAGCCACTTGTGATTTTGTTCCCTGCGCTTGGCATTGTGGACCCCGAGAATGTAAGGGTGATGTAGCAATTCCGCCCTCTTTTGGGCCCCCAAGAAGGCAAGGGTGAGGTAACCACTTCTGATTTTGTTCCCCGCACTTGGTGTTGCGGACCCTGGAGAATGTAGGGATTACGTAGCAATTCCGCCCTCTTGTGGACGTCCGAGAAGGCACGGGTGAGGCAGCCACTTCTGATTTTTTCCACGCACTTGGTGTTGGGGACCCCCGAGAATGCAGGGGTGACATAGCAATTCCGCCCTATTTTGGGCCCCTGAGAAGGCAGGGGCGAGGCAGCCACTTCTGATTTTGTTCCCCGCGCTTGGCGTTGGGGACCCCCAAGAATGCGGGGTGACATAGCAATTCCGCCCTCTTTTGGGCCCCCGAGAAGGCACGAGTGAGGCAACCACTCCTGATTTCATTCCCTTGTTTGGGGACCCTTGAGAATGCAGGGGTTACACAGATTTCCGCCCATTTGTGGGCCCCCGAGAAGGCAGGGGTGAGGCAAACACTTGTGGTTTTGTTCCCCGTGCTTGGCGTTGGGGACCCCCGAGAATGCAGGGGTGACACAGCATTTCCTCCCTCTTTTGGGCCCCCGAGAAGGCCAGGGTGAGGCAACGTCTTCTGATCGTGTTCCTCGCGCTGGCGTTGGGGACACCTCAGAATGCAGGGGTGACATAGCAATTTTATGCACTAGTGGGCCCCGAGAAGGCAAGGGTGAGGTAGCCACTTCTGATTTCGTTCCCTTGTTTGGGGACCCCCGAGAATGCAAGGGTTACGTAGCAATTCCTCCCTCTTGTGGCCCTCCGACAAAGCAGGGGTGAGGCAGCCACTTCTGATTTTGTTCCCCGCGCTCGGCGTTGTGGACCCCGAGAATGTAAGGGTGACGTAGCCATTCCGCCCTCTTTTGGGCCCCCAAGAAGGCAAGGGTGAGGTAGCCACTTCTGATTTTGTTCCCCGTGCTTGGCGTTGGGGATCCCCGAGAATGCAGGAGTTACGTAGCAATTCCGCCCTCTTGTGGACGTCCGAGAAGGCACGGGTGAGGCAGCCACTTCTGATTTTTTCCACGCACTTGGTTTTGGGGACCCCCGAGAATGCAGGGGTGACATAGCAATTCCGCCCTGTTTAGGGCCCCCGAGAAGGCAGGGGTGAGGCAGCCACTTCTGATTTTGTTCCCCGCGCTTGGCGTTGGGGACCCCCGAGTATGCAAGGGTTGTGTAACAATTCCGCCCATTTGTGGGCCCCCGAGAAGGCATCGGCGAGGCGGCCAAGTCTGATTTTCTTCCCGACCTTGGCGTTGCGGACCCCTCGAGAATGCAAGGGGGACGTAGCAATTCCGCCCACGTGCAGGCCTCGAAGAAGCCAAGGGTGAGGCGGCCACTTCTACTTTTGTTCCCCGCGCTTGGTGTTGGGGACCCCCGAGAATGTAGGGGTTACTTAGCAATTCCTCCCATTTGTGGACCCCAGAGAAGGCAGGGTTGAGGCAACCACTTCTGATTTTGTTTCCTTGTTTGGGGACCCCCGAGAATGTAGGGGTGATGTAGCACCTGCCCCCCGTTGTGGGCGTTTGAGAAGGCAGGGGTGAGGTAGCCACTTCTGATTTTCTCCCCGCGCTTGGCGTTGGCGAGCACCGAGATTGCAGGGGTGACGTTGCATTTCCGCCCTCTTTTGGGCCCTGAGAAGGCAGGGGTGAAGCAGCCACTTCTGATTTTGTTCCCCGCGCTTGGCGTTGGGCACCCCCGAGAGTGCAAGGGTTACGTAGCAATTCCGCTCATTTGAAGGCCCCTGAGAAGGCAGGGGTGAGGTAGCCACTTCTGATTTTCTCCCTGCACTTGGCGTTGGGGACCCCTGAGAATGCAAGGGTTACATAGCAATTCCGCCCTCTTTTGGGCCCCGGAGAAGGCTCGGGTGAGGCAGCCACTTCTGGTTTATTCCCCGTGCTGGTGTTGGGGATCCCCGAGAATGCAGGGGTGACGTAGCAATTCCGCCCTCTTTGTGGCTCCCGAGAAGGCAGGGGTGAGGCAGCCACTTCTGATTTTGGTCCCCGCACTTGGCATTGGGGACCCTCGCGAATGCAAAGGTTATTTAGCAATTCCGCCCATTTGTGGGCCTCCGAGAAACCAAGGGTGAGGTAGCCACTTCTGATTTTCTCCCCACGCTTGGCGTCGTGGACCCTTGAGAATGCAAGGGTGACGTAGCAATTCCGCCCTCTTTTGGGCCCCCGAGAAGGCAGGGGGGAGGCAACCACTTCTGATTTTCTTCCCGCGCTTGGCGTTGGGGACCCCCAAAAATGCAAGGGTGACATCGCAATTCCGCCCAGTTGTGGGCCTCTGAGAAGGCAGGGGTGAGGCAGCCACTTCTGATTTCCTCCCCGTGCTTGGCGTTGGGGACCCCCGAGAATGTAAAGGTTACGTAGCAATTCCGCCCATTTCTGGGCCCCCAAGAAGCCAAGGGTGAGGTAGCCACTTCTGATTTTCTCCCCACGCTTGGCGTTGGGACCCCCAAGAATGCAGGGGTGACATAGCAATTCCGCCCTCTTTTGGGCCCCCGAGATGGTAGGGGTGACACAGCCACCTCTGATTCTCTCCCCACATCGGCGTTGGGGACCCTCGAGACTGCAAGGGTTACGTAGCAATTATACCCTCTTCTAGGCCCCCGAGAAGGCAGTGGTGAGGCATCCACTTCTGCTTTTGTTCCCTTGTTTGGGGACCTTTCAGAATGCAGGGGTTACACAGCAAATCCGCCCATTTGCCACTTCTGATTTTCTCCCCGCACTTGGCGTTGGGGACCCCGAGAATGCAACGGTGACGTAGCAATTCCGCCCTCTTTTGGCCCCCGAGAAGGCAGGGGTGAGGCAACCACTTCTGGTTTTTTTCCCCGCGCGTGGTGTTGGGGACCCCGAGAATGCAGGGGTGACGTAGCAATTCCGCCCCCTTGTGGGCCCCCGGGGAAGCGGCCGGGCCCTATCCTTGTCTGCGACACCCCCCAACCCCCCCCCCCCCTAGGTTTTGAAAGAGATCTCTGAAGCAGCAATTCCGCCCATTTGTGGGCCCCCGAGAAGGCGGGGTTGAGGTAGCCACTTCTGATTTTCTCCCTGCGCTTGGTATTGGGGATCCCCGAGAACACAGGGATGACGTAGCAATTCCGCCCTGTTCTGCGCCCCCGAGAAGGCAAGGATGAGGCAACCGCTTCTGATTTTGTTTCCTTGTTTGGGGACCCCCGGGAATGCAAGAGTGACAGCAATTCCGCCCCGTTGTGGGCGTTTGAGAAGGCAGGGGTGAGGTAGCCACTTCTGATTCTCTCCTTGCGCTTGGCGTTGGGGAGCCCCAAAGATGCAGGGGTGACATAGCAACTCCGCCCTCTTTTGGGCCCCCAAGAAGGCTCGGGTGAGGCAGCCACTTCTGATTTTGTTCCCCGCGCTTGGCGTTGGGGACACCCGAGAATGCAGGGGTGACATGCCAATTCCGCCCATTTGTGGGCCTCCAAGAAGGCAGTGGTGAGGCAGCCACTTCTGATTTTCTCCCCGTGCTTGGCATTGGGGACCCTTGAGAATGCAGGGGTGCCATAGCAATTGCGCCGAGTTGTGGGCCTCCAAAGAAGGCAGGGGTGAGGCAGCCACTTCTGATTTTGTTCCCCGCGCTTGGCGTTGGGGACCCCCGAGAATGCAGGGGTGACATAGCAATTCCGCCCTCTTTTGGGCCCCCGAGAAGGCAGGGGGGAGGCAGCCACTTCTGATTTTGTTCCCCGCGCTGGCGTCCGGGACCCTGAGAATGGAGGGGTGAGGCAGCCACTTGTGATTTTGTTCCATTCTTTTGGTAACCCTGAGAATGCAAGGGTTACGTAGCAATTCCGCCCGAGAAGGCAAGGGTGACCAATGCTGATTGCCTTTTTTTTTTCCGATTGCATGTGTTCGTGTCATCTCCTTTGCATGGTTTGTACATCTTGTCTACACATTCCAATGTTGCACGACAAATTGCTGCATAGGGCCGTGGGGACCCGCGGGAATGAAGGGGTTACGTAGTAATTGCGTTGTGCCAAGGGGGCTAGGGGGGCTAGGGTGCCCTTCTTGCGGACGATACCCCCGTGCAGCGAAAAGCCCCCTTAACCCCCCCCCCCCTTTTAATTTTGGCTCTGGGGGGTTTTTAATCAGGATATCCGATTTTTGAGAACCCCCCCCTCCTGAGCAGCATGCCTCCAAACCAGTGAAAACACATAACATACTGTACAACTACAAGGTTAAGGTCCATGCTGTGGGCAGGGTGCAATGCCTTATCACCTATTCTTCACAAGAAGCAGTGAGGCTGAGATCCATACTAGAAGCAACTGCAAGACCCCGTTTATACCCAGGAAAAATAGTCCCAAGGGTTAGATAACAGTTACAAGGGTCCTCGCGGTTATAGGGTTATTGGACTAGAGGGTTAACGTCTTGGTTGCTCAGGGGGCCCAGCTTCCCCCCTTTGTCTCCCTTCGGGGGAGGGGGCGACTGGGGTAATCCTCCTCTCACCTCCGGGGGGGGGGGGTTGGACGGGGAGGGGGACCCTCCCCCCCGCCGGGGGGGTCCCATTCCGGTCGTTGTCCCTATCCTCGTCCCCATCCCCATCCTCCTCCTCCTCCTCTTCCTCCTCCTCATTGCTGCAGCCACATCAACATGGATCTTTCCGACGAAATGTATGAGGCCCTGAAGCAAAAGGATAAGGATCTCCCGGGTGCACTGGACGCCTTGGTGGAGAAGCATGGGCTCAACGCTGTGACCAGCTGGGAGTCCAAGAACAAGCACCGCCAATCCCTCATTGTAGAGCTTACGCTCCGCTCCAAAGTCGAAGGCCTCCGCCATGTTGTCTCGAAGTATAACATGAATGTCAATGCGCAAAGGCCTAGCGACAAGAACACTCCTCTGCATTTGGCCGGGTGGTTCAAAAACCCGGACATGATCGATGCGCTGGTGGAGCTGGGGGCGGATCCCGATCTCCTCAATGGCTACGGTGAGTCCGCTTCAAAGACCATCGAAGTCCGCAAGTCGTTTGACAATTTTGTATGGCTCGACCTTGAGCTCACCTCGCTTGAAGACCCTGACATCATCGAGTGCTGTGTGATCATCACCGACAAGGATTTCCGTCCCGTCGCCGACGCCGAATGGGTTATCCACTACGAGCGTGAGTTCCTCCAGCGGCTCTCTGACTGGCATCAGACGGAGTTCAAGGGCACTGCGGAAGGGGGTAATGGCCTCTTCGACGACAGCGTGGCGTCAGCCACCACCACAACACAGTTCGAGAAGGAGCTGCTGGCCTTCCTCCGACAGTACTGTGTGGAAAAGCACTGCAACTTGGCGGGCAGCTCCGTGCACTGCGACCGGGAGGTGTTGCGACTCAAGCACCCAGCGGTCTACCAGTTCTTCAGCCACCAGATCATTGATGTGTCCACGCTGTTTGGACTGATGGACCGCTGGGCCCCACAAATGCGCAAGGATTTACTCAAAGCACCCCAGCCCAGTGTCGAGGACGCCCAGCGCCCACACCGTGCCCGGTCCGACCTTCGCAACTCCATGCAGTTCCTGCAGTGGTTTCGTGACAATTGGTTGAAGATGCCCGACTCACCCCTCCCTACTACCCCGGATCCATCATCACCAACCCTCACAACCTAATCAACCTTCTGCGAGAATCGCCAACCCTCACTAGCCCTCACAACCCCTCCCGGACCCTCACCACCCATGATCAAGCCACCGCCCCACCATTATCAACCTTAGCAATCCTCATCACTCCCGGTCGACCCTCATGGGACTCCATTGTCGCTCATCAACCCACCAAGTCGCATCAACACTCACCAACGTGCACCTGTGCCTTGAACGATATGCACCAACCTTTGCAAGTACTCAACAAAAATCGCGGCCATTTGGTCTCCTTCGCAACATTCGCCAGCCCTCTGCCTGTGCCCTTGATGCACCACAGGCCAATGATGAGGTCACTGGCAAAGATGAATATTGCAATTTGCCTGTTGTAATCTATTTCGACGGTCTGCCATTTGCCACGTTGGTGCCTCCTGTTTGTGTACTTTTTGTCTTGGCGTTGTTTGCTCCGCCAACTGTTTTGGCCCACTCACGCCCTGGTGGCCCCTTCTGGAGTGTGTCGCAAAACCACATGCAAAGGCTCTGTTGGTGCGCGGGTGTCTAGCAGCCACCAACACATGGTGGACTGCAGCAAAGTAGTGCACATGACAACAGAGACACAGCACAGAGAGACGGCTGTCCTTTGTCCCATTGTTGAGCGAAGACGTGCCTGTGTCGTGATGAGCAGGCACTGGTAGTATTCTGCATTTAAAAAAGCTCCCTTTGATCCCATTTTTGGGACCTGCACACACAGACGCACACACACACACACACACGCATACACACACAACGTAGAAATGTTGAACCTCGCAGTTTGGGCTTGGATTGCATTATTTGGGTGTCACACACACACACAAACACACACAAACTTGCACAGGGGTTGGCGCATGGGCATGCGGGGCTACTGGGTGCGGTAGGCGCATGAAGGACTGTATATGGTCTTCGTGTTGTGCTGAGAGGGAGGAAAGGCCATGCGGAGTGGAGAATCCAAACATTGTTGCAGTGTGAACATTGCTGTAGAGAGGTGGTGTATTGTAGCGAACGCTATGTATCTGCATGAATATTTGGGCATCACACACACAAATATTGGGAACCGCAAAAATGAGAACAAAAGCACAAGGGGGCAGTACCCGACGTGGCGTGTGCGCGGTGCGGAGATTTGGCAATCTGGCCTGATCAAGCACTCATGTTGAGCTTGTAGCCAGGTAGGACCAGCTGTTGTGCGCTCCGCTAGCAGGGCAAGGTGAACACAAGAAGGAGGATATACGGGTTCGCTCGCCAACCATGCAATTCGCAGAATTCGGAGATCATCTTATCCACCAAACCACATCTTACAGAGGAATAGATGTGGTTGCCTACAAAGTGAACAGAGCCGAAAGAGGGTCAGAAGTTTCCATTTCAAGATTCACGATTCCATTTCAAGATTCGACAATCCAGCAGGGATGCCGGGGTACCTAGACCTCAAGAGGGAACGTTAGCGCGCTGGGCGTGCCGCGCAAATTTCACCTCTATTTCCCCCAATTTTCTCCCACCCCAATCTCAGTATGACGGTGATACATCCCTAGGGGGCTCTCTATGGCTCTATGGGGCTTCTAATCGTTTGTTGCCATTTTAGACACCACAATATGCTTCCAGCACCCAGTATCGTGGGTAAAGCATTGGGATAGATGGCCGGAACATTGATTCGGATGCTGGGCGCACGCCGGGCAAATGTTCCCTCCAAACCATGGTAGTGGTTGCTCCCAAGGGGCCATCTTATGTATTTTCACATTGGAAGGCGCCGGATAGAGCAACACAGGGTGCTCTATCAATGCCATTTGTTGCTCATCTAAACACAATGCTGCTAAGGCCAATAGTCATGCCAATTGCCACACACATCACATGAATAGGCTCGCTTCACATCGTGCACCAGCAGCAGAGCAGTTGATTGTATTGCCCTGTTGGTTGTGGAAGGAGGGGTGTTTACACAAGTCTTCTGGCCAATGGGTTTGCTCTCCTTAGGTGCCATTTTCTTGGGGGGGGGGGGGGTCAGAATCAGGGTGTTCCGCGTGTACTCGCCGCAAAAGTAGCATGTGGTGCATGCGCAGCGCAAGTACTCCCCCAGGAAACACGGTTGGAGAAAACTGTTCAAGAGCCAAGAGAAAATTCATAGGGGGCTTTTGACCTTAAAGTGGCCGCATTTCGAGGGTTGGGCCGGTGCAGAAGTACCTGTGCATAAGGCTGTCAAACCTGCGCGCTTTCGCTTTCATGCAGGGACCCTGATGGGCATCAGCAATGTCAGTGTAGTGGCACAAGACCTGCAATTCCCTCTTTTGCCTGAAATGCGGTTGCTTGCTTCTTCAAGCCCCTTTCATGTGTCTGGGTTTTTTCACCTGCGACCCACAGAAATGCTGTTGCATGAGTAAAACCGGTCATTGAAAGACAGTTGTGCAACATTTCGTGCGATTCCATAGATTGGAGTCCGCAAGTTGTTTTCTTCATGTGGCTGCCCCTGAACTCGTGTTCCCGGAAAAACAGGTTGATTGTGCAGTACTGCTCCAGGCTGTACCTTGCTCTGATGGTGCAGTTGCTTTTGTGGTGTTGAGGCGCTGTTTGCGCTGAGGTCAGACTGCATCAGGCACTGACCTTGTGTTACAGAGCCCTCCGCTTCCACTTTTTTGCACTGCCGTGCACTCGAGACGTAAGTATGCGACCCATGCCCCTAAGGGACCCGCCTCCGTTTGGAACGCTCTGCTGTCATATTGACAAGTCTGAAGGCCTGCGATAGTACTGCCATTTTTGGTAGGTTTTGAGGCATACGCTCTGGGGATGCCAGCCCCCTGCCATGAGGGAGCTGCAATGGCCAAAACCAAAGTTCAAACCCTCAAGCTTCAGGTGGGTGTGCCCCCCCCCCCAAAGTGATTTGAAGTTTCCCCCCCATCTCCCCCCGCCTCGTCCACCTCCTTCCTGATGTTACTTTACCGAGTCTGAGGGGCCCAGACCAGTTTATTCGGGGGTCACCGCTGTGGCGGCGGCGCCTCCCCCGCCCAGTCTCTGCGGTGTACACCTGGCGCACAGGGCATATACTCTTTGCTCACCTCTGGTCCGGACAAATTCAGGAAAATCCGTGTGCACAAGCGAAGGGCAGCGTTGGTGCTACTTTTCTTGCGGCAGGTGCATTGCTTTTCGGTGCTTCGCCATGCTGCGGTTGCCTCCTGATCTTTGGGGCGCGATCGCTGATTTTGTGCCGTCCAATCGGCTCAGCCAAGTCTGTCGAGAGCTCGGCGAGGTTTTGGAAGGGCAATACGTGAATGTGACCTGGAAGTCCAGGAAGGCTTTCAAGGCTGAGCAGATGGAGCTCGCCGCCTGGAAGATGCGGTCTCTGCAGCTGAAGGTGTTGGGCCCTTGGGATCCCACTAGCGCAGTGGCGGCTCTGAGGTGCGCACCGCATCTTCGCAGTCTTGTCGTTGAGTATTCCCGGCCGCAGTCCAAAATTAGTGACAATGGGGCGAGGACTCTCGCGGGGCTGCAGGAGATGCCCTCGCTGCAGACCCTGTCCCTTGACCTGTCCGGGAATGCAGTGGGGGCCGCTGGTGCGCAGGCACTCGCTGCCTTGAAGAATGCGCCGTCGTTGCGGAAGCTGACGCTGAATCTCAGTATGTGCTGCATTGCGTGGGTTCTCTGGGACTGTAGGCCACAGCGACATCCGCAGCCACAGCCGCAGGTACAGGCCTAGACATCGGCACAAGCACAGGCACAACCACAACCATTGAGCCCAGTTTCCCAACAAATTCCGACGTCTGTGAGCACGTGTCCCATTGCCCACATCACCCCAGTTCCTTCTGATTTCCCCCTATTTCCCCGCCAACTTTCCGCATTCACTCCCACTTTTCCTCTGGGCCATTTCTCTTTCGATACATTTTGGATGTGTTGCTGAGCAAGTTGTTTTCCCCCTGGATACCTCTATAGAATTAATATCAAACCCTTCGACACCCCAACACCAACTCACCATCTCCAGAGAACCAACATGCAATCTGGCCCACACTGACTGAGTCAGTGCCAGGTCACCACCAGCCCGCGTGTATGCCCATTAAGTGGTGGGGTTTCTGAAATGGTGGAAATATGCAGTGGAACATACGCGGACGTTGGGCTGTGACTGTGGCTGTGACTGTGGCTGTGGCTGTGATTATGCTCATGCCTGTGTGTGTAGTTGTGGTTGTGGCTATGTGCCTGCCCCTGCGTGTGGTTTATAAAGGCAGTTACAGGAACTGCCTTCAAATGCAAAGCATACATGGCCCCTGCAGTATCGGGCCCAGAGCAGGGAGCAGTGATGCCGCATCCCCAAATGGGGTAGGACTGAAGTGGCTACAGAACTCCTGGTGTATCATGGTTGTGGTTATGGCTGTAGTTTTGGCCGTTGCCATGGCCGTGGCTGTGGCTGTGCCTGTGCCTTTCGTAGTTGCTGTGGCTGGGGTTGTGGTTTTGGCTGTGGTTGTGCCGATGCCTGTGCGCATGACAGAGCGTTTGCCCTCGACGCTCCTCCTTGGCAAATGTGCCGCAGTGCAATCCCAGAGCTGCCCCCCTCGAGAGGCCCCAAAAGCAGGCTAGAAACTCGCCACCGAGCAATCAACCCCAGAACCATCGCTGCAGAGTACAAAACGGAACGCCAAATCTCCTGATTCGAGACTCAACTACATTGTCCCTGCCGTATTGGGGGTTCTCCAAAGCGGGGAGATGTTCGATAGCCCCTTGGAAGGCGCCGGTTGGAAGCGTTCCGGCCTTAAAGTTTTCCCGGCACGACAACGTTTCCTCCAGAACCTGCACCGGGGTTAGGGGTCAAGGAGTCCCCACATTTTGGAGAGTGGAGGAGGGCGATGGCAAGCCTCTACGTGTCACTCGTGTCCCGTTCCAGACGAGTACAGGCATGCAGCTCCACCGCGCGACCTGACTGAAAGCAATGGATGGTGTCCGTGGGTGGAGGACAGGAGGTAAAGCGGTCATCTCAGCCATTTTGTGCGCACAAAATGTTACACCGATGCAACAACCTTGAATCCTGCGGGAGGGGGGCCTATGCAACCACCCAACCACAGATGACCGGGCATTCATTGACTGGTGCAACAAGTAGAGGCCTGTGTCTTTCCCGTGGTCGCGCCCTGGCTGCTTCCCATTTGTCCCCAAACCTTGGCCCAAAATGCAGCCCCCAAACCCAACCGTGCATCCTGGGCCCGAAAATAGCCCCCGAGCCAGCGAGCCAGCGAGGTATTAGAATGGCTGTACACCATGGGAGGAGGGGGGCTACCCCCCCTACCCCCCCCCCCCCCCCAGCTCCATTGCACTGCATTGCCAGGGTGGCCTGCAGTGGATATTTGAGTGTGGGCCGGTAGTGTTGGGGGTGGTCCCTAAAGATGGACCGGGCACTGCCGTGCACTCCTGTTGGGTGTGTTGGTGGGCGGGGCTGCTCACCACCGCCCGCAAGGAAGATACTCCGCCATGGACAGAGTGCGAATACTCTGGGCGAAGATGTTACTGCAACGAGCTCGCCACAAATGGCGCAGAGCGCAGAAGATATTACGGCAACGCGCTACAGGCAAGTCACGCATTGGTGAGCTAGCACCCATGGCCTTGTGTGACATTCACGTTGCTGGTTGTGGTGAGCACCTCCCAGCCTGGGGTCTTCGTGATGACCGCATACCAGGCACTGATCAGGCCGTCAGGGGAGGACGCCATGGGCAGAAGTTGCATTCTGGATTCCCACCCAGGCAGGTGGATGCCCGCGGCAGTGCAGATGCCTGCAGTAGTGCGGATGCCTGCTTGTCATAGCAGAAGGTTCAAGGGCGAGAGGCCAATAGGCGCCGCCACAGGCTAACAGAGCCAACCACCAAGGCTTTGTGTCACCCCCCCCCCCCCCCCGGCTCCAGACTAAAGTGACCATAGTGGGAAGAAACGGAATTTACCATTAGGAAAATCTTGTTGGGCCATTTTTGGTACACAAACTTTGAGGTCCCTGACCCCCTCCTGTAATACATCCCTGCCCCAAGCCCAACCCCCGCAATCCAACGCAGGTTGCATGTTGCATTCCTCACATCGCATATCACCTCCTGTTTCACTAGGTATGAATGCCGTGGGGGACAGCGGTGCTCGAGCCCTTGCCGCCCTCAAGGAGGCTCCGTCTCTGCATACCCTGGCCCTAAACCTCTCGGGCAACCCTGTGGGCGACTCTGGTGCCCAGGCCCTTGCGGAGCTGAAGACTGCCCCTGCACTGCAGACCCTCACCCTCGACCTGGAATACACGTCCTTGGCGGATGACGGTGCCCAGGCACTGGCCGGACTGGGTAAGGCCCGCGCGTTGCGCGTGTTGACCCTCAATCTCGCGTGGAACGCCGTCGGGGACGAGGGTGCCAAGGCACTATGCGGACTGAGGGACGTGCCCTCGCTGCATAAAGTGTCCCTAGATCTGTGGGAGAATCCCCTGGGGGACTACGGCAGTCGAGCCATGACTGACCTGCCGGATGCAGTCGCCCAGTGGGCGTGCGTTTGATGCGGGGGTTCTCCCGAATCTGGCATCGATTGTGTCTGAAATTTGGCCGCTCACAAGCTGAAGTCTGGCCTTTCAAAGTTGTGTGTGTCGTTAGAGTTGTACTCAACCGTCAGCGGGCAGGAGACTCTTTGTTCCCAGTCCTCACACCGGGAACAACCACAACACCAGGCCTGCTAGCAGCCAAAGGTCGTTCTAAATTACTTTCAAATTAGAACGGTTGAAACATCGCCTTTTGATGCCTGTAGCTCCCAGGGGCCATTTTTTTTTGGTCAGTTAATTGAGGGGGGGGATTGTGCATCTGGAGGGTGTCTCAGTGCCCCCATAGCCATTTTTCCAAAAATGAAGCTTGGGGAAATAAACTGGTTATCTAAAATTCACTTGTAAACGCTTTCTAGTCTACCAGTGAATGGTACCACTGGCGGTTTTAGACCGGTGTTTTTGAACACCTTTACAATGGCAAATTAGAACAGCTTTGGAACAGGTGTTGTTGCTCATGAACAGCCAAACCAAAACAAGTAGAAACCATCCAGACATTCGCAACCCAAGCCCCTTCCCACATAGCCCCATCAACACACAGCCCTGGTTCTGCCAATCCCTTCTACTCTCATACTTACTCTGTTGCCCTGCACTTGCATTGTCTGTCTCTCTTTTCCTGTTTTCCGTCTCTCTCTATTTATTCGACTGATTCATCCGTCATACAGTTTATCATGTCATATCCGTTGCAGGTATGCTCTATTGCTGGTTGTATGGTTGGCCTACCCAACATGGGGACATTCAGTGGGTCTGTCGGAAATCTTGGTTGGGTGGGTGGGCTGTTGTGTTGTGCTGTGGTGGTGCGTGGTGCTGCTTGATGTTGTGTTGTTTGATGCTGTGTGCTGCTTAGTGCTGGTTGTTGGGTGGTTGGGAGGTGTTGTGTGGTGCTGCTTGATGGTGTATGATGCTCTATGGTGCTGTGTTGCGCTGCTTGATGTTGTGTTGTTTCATGTTGTGCACTGCTTCATGTAACTGGTGCTGCTTAGTGCTGTGTAGTGATGCTTGATGCTGTGTCATGCTGTGCAGTTGTCTGTCGTGCTGATTGATGTTGCTTGGTGTTGTCCTATGCTGCTTGGTGCTGCTTGCTTGGTGATTGCTTGCTTGGTACCCTTGTAAACCAGTTCTCATTTGCTGTTCTAACAGCATTCTAAAAGCGAGTGCCCCTTCGCTTTTAGAATTAGAACGCTTTGAGAAAACCAACTTAGAACTGGTTGCTGAGCTGGGTTGCCCAGTGGATGTTTTACAACCCCTCTTGGGGTCCAGGGTGAGAAACACATTTTAGCAGCAGCAACCAGCAAGCAGCAGCAGCAGCAGTGGGCGGGCAAAAAGTCCTTTTGGGGACATTATGGCTCAAAACTGGCATCCAAGTAGCTCAAAACGACCGCAAAGCGAATGCGCATCACCTGAAACAAATTTGGTGTGATTTCGAGCCGTCTAGCCCGTTGTATGGCTGATTTAGTGTCCAAAAATGACCATTTTCAGCAGGCCTGTTTTCAGGACAATCCTCCTTAAAGTTCAGGACGATCGCCAGTGTGTCCAGTAGGTGTCTCCAAATGGGGGCTGTTCTTCTTCCACCGTGATTGGGCGATCAAATGATCAAACTGGTGTTCAATGAGGCGTATCCCACGCTGTGGTGCAATGCTGTGGTCCATTTTGAGGTGAAAATGAGCCGTTTTTCGGCCTGTTTTCGGGTGATTGTCCTGACTGAGCGTTGAGGACCATGGCTAGTGCGTCATGGAGGCATCTCCAATGAGGGCCGTTGTTCTTGCATAGCAATTTCGTGTGCAATGAGGAAGGCTATGACCCACCTTGGTCCTAGTCGTAAGTCTTGATTTAGCAGGTAACAGAGCAACACCACACAGCACCACCCAACATCAAAAAGCACCTACAATGTCAAACATCACCGCACCCCCTGCCCACACACACGCCCCACATGCGCGGTTGGATCTGGTATGCACATGGGGAGCCGAACCGCCTGGGTAGTCCCCCCCTCCTCTGGTCAATCGCCTACACCTTACACCAGGTTCGCATTGCGCACTCAGCACATAGCAGCTCCCTGCCACACCCTTGGCACACCACACCACACCACACCACACCACACCACACCACACCACACCACACCACACCACACCACACCACACCACACCACACCACACCACACCACACCACACCACACCACACCACACCACACCACACCACACCACACCACATGTCAGTAAGAAATATCTGTGTACACAAAGGCGTTCTAAAAGTGTTCTGAACGCTCCACGTTCTAGCTTCTAATTTCTGAAACGTCTGTTTTTTTGGATTCTAATGAGAACGACCTTTGGTTTCGAGCAGGTCTCTAGAGCAACCACAGCAGCAGCAGCAGCGGCAGCAGCAACCCAAACCACTTTATGTTTGCATTGCGATGGATTTTTGGCAAGACCGTGACTACCCAGGATCAGGCCAATGCAGGATGCTTTTGGGTTGGTGGGTCATTTCATCCGCTGAGCTAGCCACCGTTTTACCTGGGCCAACCGACTATTTGCCCTGCCAACCGACTACAACTGTCTGACAAACCATCTACAAACTCCGACAAAACTAACTTGCGGTCGAGCAGCAGTATTCAGACCACGCACTTGCATTCATGACTATTCCATGGCACGCTCCACAGGAGCAGACTATGGGATGCAGACTGCAAGAAAATCTGCAATAGACGTCTTGTTTTTCTGCATTTGCCTCGTCGAGCTGCACTTGGGAAGCTCTGGCCCCACGACAGTGCGACCGGTTGCCAATCTGGCAACTTGCGAACCATCCATTTCTCGTCACCATCCAATGCTCTGACCTCTGCCTGCCTTCGGACCAAATGCATTTTTTTTAAAAATGCGATTGGTCGAACACGTAGGCACAAATGCAATGAGACCATAGCCTTTGCTTGTATCCGAATAAGAGTTGTCCGGGCACCAGTGAAGAATCCAGAATGCTATGCTCTGCGGCAAAGTAATGCATTGCTCAAGGACAACTTTGACAGATGTTTTTCGATTATACCCGAACAAGCTGAATGTTGTTGTGAAGCCTTTGACGTCATCTTGCGATTAATGATGTGCGTTCTTATGTAGTTCATATGGGACCTCAATGGCAGAGTTTTGGTCCTGGCTCGCGAGTACTCAATTTGCTCCTTTCTCTCTCCCGGTTTCCTCAGTTTGTCTCCCACCCTTAAACCCGTCCAACCATTTTTGAGGCTACCCCAATTCTTCCTAGTCTTTCCGGCCTCCAAACCCCTGACTCTTTGAGAGGGTGGGTTCAGTGGCGGGTAATGCAGAGGCCTTAGAAGGCCTCGCAACTCGGTCAGCACAGGCTCCAGGGCTCACACCTTGGATTTCCGAACACAAAAGTCGCAGTGGCCATGGCACAGAACAAGCATACCGCTTGCAAACCCGCTCATTGCCAAGTGTGCACTAACGCGCCGTCTTGCAACACTGGCTGGGTGTGTAGACCATTGCTACAGCAGCCGAAGAATACCTGCTCTCTGTGGTGTGTGTCCCCGCTTGTCCCGATTAACGGTATCATATTCAGTCATTTGTTGGCTCCATTCTGCCAACAATCTGGTGCCCATTTCTGCTGCAGAAATGGGCACATCATGTGCCATCAATGCCGAGTGGGTGCTTCCCTGAGCTTTGCAGCATCATGTTACGCGCTCATGGGGGGAGTTACGTTCGCCCCCAACATTCCACTTTTGAAACTGCCCCTTGTATCAAGCCTAAGTTTGGCTTGATCTGCCTGACCTAGATGAGGGGAGGGAGGGGCGCGGGGCCGGGTACATACATCTGTGATTCCTTGACAAGCTTTGATATGATGGGGGGGAGGGGGGGTCTAGTTAGGGTACCGACCCAAGGGGTTTCGTTTGCACCCACCCGTGGGGGTACTTGGGTGCCGACCCGAAGAGGTGCACGTGCACCGCCCTGCGGAACCCTGGGCCCAACAAAACTGCGATTCTTCCATCCCAAAGCCCGAGGCCAGCTGTGGCTTGCACCTGTTGTGGACAAAGCTTGTGGCCTCTGACCGTTAACCATGGCTTTGGAATAATGAGGCAACAATGTTGAAAAGATTTGTGAACATCTGCCACCACTGCCACTGGCCTGAACCCGCTCCGCCCCTCTGCCCAGCCCTGGGGGCTGCCTATGTTTGGAGTGCAAGTTTCGGTACTGCGGCAGCTGGTGGAATCCTGATTTGGAGCCTTCTGTGCCACACCGTTCTGGGTTTCCATGGCTCAAAGGTTGCTGAATTGCATTAAGATTCGGTGCAAGATTTGGCGTCCCCAGAGGCCGTCTTCCCATGCAACACCCCCACCTCATCCCACACACAAACGGGGTGGTCGAGGAACCTGAGTGGTGCGGCTCTTGGGCCTCGCTCCTGCTCGTGCTTTCATGGGTCTTGGTCAGAAAATATCGTGCGGTGTTCATCGAGAGGCAAAAAGAAGGGAGCCCCACTTCAAGCCGAATGCCGATCAATGTCCACCATTGGAAGGTTGCTGGGTGTTGCACAATTGTATGGAAGGCAGAAGAACCCAGAAGAGCTGACAATTCGCCTATGTCTTCGCCATCATCTGAAGATGGTCGTCACTCCCGCAGCCTCACGCCCTCAAAAATCTGGAAACAGTCCAGTCTCAGGCGTCCGTGCTGACTCCAGCACGGCGCCGGAGGCGCCCCCACACCCCCCACAAACACAGCATCAATTCCATTGCCTCTGTCTTGGCCCCGCTGTGGCAGCAAGAGCGGCTGCCGTGCACAGGGGCATAGCGTCACAAATGCAGATTGATGGCATCGAAGCGAAATCTGAGGCCTGGGGCCTGACAAGGGCCATCGAACAACAGCGCAAACTCACTCAGGGGGCGGCATTCCCGTCAGCATGAACAGGGGGGAGGACATAACGGCGCTTCTGGGATGTGGGGAGATGAGAGAACGTCGGTCTCAGGACCGTCCAGGCTCTCAGGGCGGGGTCACCATGTGTTCTTTCCAGCACGGCGTCATCTGACAGTGTCTACATGGGGCAGGGCCCCAGCGACCGGACTGGGGCAGGGGCCCCAGTGTCCGAAATGGGGCGGGGCCCTCCGAAATGGGGCGCGGCCCCGCCGACCGGAATGGGGCAGGGGCCGGGCGTCGGGAATGGGGCAGGGCCCCCACAACTGAAATGTGATGGAGCCCCGGTGTCCGAAATGGGGCAGGGCCCTGGCGACGACCAAAGGGCAGGACCTAGGCTTTTGCCATTTCCTTGACATGCGTACCTTCAGACAGATAGATCAGAGTGAAGTCTACAGCCACAGCCAGGCCAACTACACCGGTATGACCCCCCCCCCCCCACTCCTTGTCCAAGCAATACCTCGTTCTATGGCCAAGCAACACCGAATGGACTGTGTGGAACAATCTGTACTTTGCCATGGACAATTGTGACGGCGCCTCCGGCGCCTCATCTGCGGACAATCTGTGGACAATCCGTGGCGCCGCCTCATGCGCCATATTTATGACAATGAACTGACAGAGTTCCCGGGGGGATTCCGGAGGGTGACGACCATCGCCGATCTATGGCCAAGCAACGCCTACGTCCAAGCAACACGAGGCGTTGGGTCCGTCAACTTTCGTACCGCGGATTTCGGCGGTGCCTTTTTCAATTGGTCCCACTGTGTGCTATGTGTGCTGTCTGATGCCTGGGTTTTGAGATGCATGACGTCCACATTTTGTGTCAAGGAAGCTGATTGGGGCATGGTGGCATTCGTAGCATATTTTGCCCCTTGGGGGGTGCACCGTCCGCTGTGCGAAAAGTCGGCTGTTGTCCATCACGGGTAGGCTGATGCTTGCCACGGGTCCCAGGGTCCTGAATTCGGCACCCCGCAGCGCCTGCGGGTACACCAGGGATATTTTTTTAGTCTCATGCTTGCCATGGGTCCCAGGGTCCTGAATTTCACAGTTTTTAATTGATCATACGCACTTCTAGGTGGGTGGTTTTCAGGGGTTTTCCCAGGAGAAACACCGTAATAATTGGCGCTGTGCGAAAACGCCCCCTTGGTTTTCAGAAGAGGACACCATGTCTTTCCGCATGTATCATGCACAGTGTAACACGTATGCAACACCTTTCTCCAAGCAACAACATTGGACTTCTTTGCTGGACGCTGAATGCCGAACGCTTTGGACAATGTGTGTTGCAGCTCCACCGCATGACACATGTTAGAATGCCAGAGTGAATCTGCAGGGTGACGTCCATCGTTGTTCTATGGCCAAGCAACACTAGAAGTACCGTTGGAATGCCAGAGTGATTCTGGAGCGTGGCGACCATCGTCGATCTATGGCCAAGCAATACTTGGCGTTGGTTCCGTCAATTTCTGGTCATTTACCGTTGCTTGGACAAGGCCGGGGGTCAGCAATACTGAGCCTGACCCACCCACGACCATGTGGCACGTTGGAGCACCCGGGCAACTGAGCACTCAGTTCCTGGGGCAGAAAGGTGCCGAGTCGTGTCGACAGTACTTTTGGTTTGATGTTTGACCTTGAGCACTCTGGAGCCTGGCTGCTTTCGACCAGTGCTCGTTCGTACATTGAGTGTGTGTTTGGTGGGGCTGCAGGGTATCCTGCAGCTCCCATACCCTGTTGTGGTCCCTGTCCGTCAGTCTTTGAAGGTGCTGAAAGGTGTTCGGAGGCGTGGGTTGCACCCAGTGTTGGTGACACGCAGAAGTGCCTTTGAGAATCTGAGGATGATGATGAGCAGCAATAATTCGTTTGTGCTCGACATTGCCACTATCATCTTGCAGCCCCTGCAGCGCATACAGAGCGATCAGTGCAGTGTGATCGTTGAATGGGGAGTGTAACTTGATTCGATTAAATCAACTCAATTAGATCGAATGAAGCAGATTTCGCCAAAGATCATTCACTTTCCATTCATAAGCGTGCTCTTTTCGAAGGAAGCTTTTCCTTGAGGTGCGTGGCACCGTCGCCTTGTGTGTGCCCTTCCGATCTAAGGACCTTGAGCAGTAAGCGGGGGGGGGGGGGGGCTGTCAATGTTGGGGCAATGACCGACCTGTGTGAGAGTGTTGAAGTGTAATTGCGCTACCATGTTGCTGCTCGTCCTGGGAAAGGTTTTCGTCCGGTTGTCAGACAGCAGAAGCCAGGCGCTTGATGTAGTAGAATCTAGAATTCTCCATCTGTTGGGGCGACACAGATAGACCAGTATTTGTATCTTAGCTAAGGCCCCAGTCCACAATTGCGCTGTGTCTCATTGTCCCCACGTTGAAAAAAAGGGACACGGGTAGCACGATCATCGGCAAAGGTGAGGCGACCCTTAGCAACAGGATCCCCGGCCCGAATCATCCTCCACTGACACATTCAAAACTCCACCCCTGGGGACTCTTCTGTTGGCACTGATGTCTGGACTGCTTGGGAGCCTGTGGAGTAACATGAAGCGACATTTTCGTCCCAAGCAGGCCCTAGCTTGCTTCCAACCACCAGGCAAAAGGCCCACAGGCGCCTCTGCCTGAAACACAAGCAGATGCATGTGCATGTGTATTTCCCCCATTTTCCAATGCACTATCCCGTTGTCTTCATTGCACAGCGGTTGCTTATATATCCGTGGCGATATCCCATTGAATTTTGAATTCAGTTCGGGTGTTTTCATGTTTGCCATGTGCCTCTCTTGAATGGTCCAGCTGTTCGCTTTTGTTGGTGCTGGATCAACCCAGATCCATTGCTTGTACTATGAGGGAGTTGCATGCACCACGCACCTGCCATGCAAAGTTGTTACGCAGCAGTTTCCATGGGCACTGCTTTTGCCCCATGCACCATGCAGCACGAGCATGTTCAAGTCAGAAAGAGGGGCAGGGGCAAAAAAAATTGCGACTTTTTTTTGGATGTCATTTTTGCAAACGGCATGCAGCTGAAAAGTAATATTTTTTGCGGTGTTTTTTTTTGCGGTACAACAACGCCTTGTTCTTGGGATTAATTATTTTCGCAAATAATCAGGATTCATATGGTATTTCACTTGATGATGCAAAACAAACTGCTACTCATGCAACGAAATGTGGATGATCATGCAACTCCATGTAACACCTTCCCATTTGTTGCACCCCACCCCAGTACAACTTACCACCTTTTCTGTGCCTCCCTTGCTTCACTCTGTCTTTTTGTCTGTGCTATTGAATCCAATGCCAGAGTCCAACTGATCCACATTTGTATGCCGTGTAGGCATGGACTGCAATCCCAGAGTCCAAAATACCCCAGGTTCTTTTCAGTGGCGCCCAAATGAATGAACCATACCCCCCCCTCCTCCACTGATCAGACAGGGGGTCACACAGGTCAAGCACATGTTTGTGAACGGCCTGCCCAATGCAGAATTGTTCGGTAAAGTAGGAGCCACCTGGCAGCAGGTATATCGCAGTGGATTGAGTGCATTCCTCAGGTGCAGCCCACAGACTGGTCCAGGCCTTCAGTCTGGCTGGCGGCCTGGGGGAAGTCTGACTCTCTGGCCAGGCTCGCAGCAAACCCACACACAGAAACGCGACAGTCTCCGGAAGTATGGAGTCTTTTTTGGAGGTCGAAATTCTTCCCATCCTTACACGATTTCGTTTGTCAAGCCCTATGGAAAAATTACGTGTGGCGGAGCGGCTGAGCCCGTGGACACAGGACTCGGCGTGCCCCTTGTGCAGGGCGGTAGAAACACTGGACCATGCACTGGGAGGATGCCTGTTCCACAGAGTAATGACAGCTGTGTTAACAAAAGTGTGGGAACCCCTGCAGGTAAAAGGTAAACAATATGAAGCTGGCAACATCCCAACTCGTTACACTTTTGGAAGCCCACAGGGCATTGCACAGTGGGCAGCCCTTGTCGCTCAGTGGACTTTTCATAACACATACAGGAGGGGCGGCATGCCCACCCTTGATGCTCTGCTCACCATTTGGGTGAAATTCACAGTGATACTTGTCGGCTGGGAACCCCTCTCGGAGTACTCCCATGTCTTTCAGCTCTTTCACGACAGGCTGGTACATTTCAGGAGCACAGGAGTGGTCTCTGGACCCAACATAGTATACATAGAGTCGTGTGGAAGAGAGGACCACAAGGAAAGATGAAAGTAAGCAGGAACTGGCGATTGTAGCGATGCATCAGATACAAGAGGCTCAGCGCAGGGGCGTCACAATCCTGTACACAGATGGGTCTGCGGAGCTTGTGGGAGGTGTAGGCTGGGTAGCAGGGTATGGATGTCACGAACCAGGTATGTGGGAAAAAGCCAATCGCCTCCCAGTCGGAAGGAAGCAGACCATCAATAGGGCGGAATTGATGGCTGTGATTGTGGCAGTCGGGCGCACACACACACGGCAGCACCCGTTTGCAGTTGCAACCGACTCCTCGTACGTGTACGGGGGAGTCCAGGGTGCAGCCATCAAATGGAGAGCCCAGCAATGGGTGACCAACAAAGGGCCAGTCCTCAATGTGGACCTGTGGATTGACCTCCTTGAGTTATTAGATCAGGCCTTAGCGAGCTATGAGTGGATCAAAGTCCCCAGTCACGTGCAGATGGAAGGGAACGAAAGAGCGGACGCTCTTGCCGAATTAGGCCGCAAATCTTCCCCATTGTATGCCAGAGCAGGCAAAGAGCCACATGTACTGCTGACGCCAATAGTTGTCTCTCCGATCGGCGTTCCAGATAGACCACCGTCAATAGGTACAGGCTCGGCGCTCAAGTTTAGTGTGGAATTGACGCCGGTGGCATGTGATGCTGACCTGGGGTTTGCTCAGGTGACACCGGCCGCACAGGGAGGGCAGCTGCCCTCCCCTACCAGGCAGTTAGATTTCGACGCGGCCCTTGATTCTTACACGTCGTCAGGAGCTGCAGGGACCCTCAGGTCCCTGGGACTGCAGCTAATTGAGTCTCCTGTCACAGACACATCGTCAGAGCGAAGTCAGTCAGTAGCATGCACATTGCACTTCATGGACGAGGATGACCTCGTCACATCAGCGGATGAGACTGTGTCCATGGGCACGCCAGCCAAGGCGCATACCACTAGACCGTCCATATCTCTTACCCATTATGACGCTCAGGTCATTGATACCATGACACGACGACTCCCTTGGGGGTGGGGTAGCGCGCCCTAACCCGAGGCAGTTGCAAGTGCAGCGTGCTGGCATATACTGGCATTAGTATACTCCCTCCCTGGATCCTGTTAGTGCAAAAATGCACCAGGCACAACACAACTGCAACAGCGCGCTCCGTCGCTGGTACCGCCGTCCGCCGGAACCGCATTTCCTCCTCGTAGTCCTCTTCGGCCTCCGGCCAAGGGGATTCAAACCCCCGTCTTCAGGGCAGCAGCTGGCTGCACAGCCGCTGCGGTACATGGCCCGAAAACCTGCAATATGCATCACGGATTGTCCGACAATGCCACTACAACCCCCAAAAACGCTCTGCGGCTGGCAGCCAACAAAGGTTTGCAACACCCAAAAGAGACCACAGGCTGGAAACTAGACGCACGGTGGCGAAACTTCTGCGTCAACCATACACCGTCCCAAGGGCATATATGATAATCAGGGCTCTACCGGTGCTGACAGGGGACGGGCCCACTTGTGCGGAGACTTTCCTCGACACAGGCATGCACTTGACACCGTTTGCGACCCCCGCAAAACAGTGGCGACCGGTTACAGGGGCAACCTACATGGCGGCGAGCAACCTGATGCAGACGGCCCAATCACTGATCAGGGGAACTGTTAGGGGAATCCTGGCGCAACGACAGGTCACTGTCAGAGTGGCAGTGACGCGGGCTGCCCACGTGGACGCCTGTGCCAGGGTGCTCGCCGTGTCCGCCCAGCGCACACGGTTCTGGTTCCACCATAGTGTCCGCGTGACGCTCTACGCGGCGCACCGTGCGCGTCAGTGTGTCTTGTTGGGCACACTATCTAGCCTACGCCGCCTAACCACACGGGCCCTGCGGCACATGGACGTGTTGGAACTGGCGCTGCGCTCTGCGCTCGCCCACACGGCCACGGTTGCCCGGGCCAACATTAGCCACCAACAGCTGGCCTACCAGAGGTTCCGCACATGGGCTGCTATGGTGACCCATAGGCTGGGGGACAGAGACAAGTGGTTGACCGCGGCCATGTGCGATGCCTTGCAACTCGCCCGCACCAGCCAACATAGGTCCATGAAACAATGGCGGCAAGAGTCACTGGAAGGGGTGCGGACACGTATGAGCCGGTGGTTGATGGAACACCAAGCCTGGTTAGAGGAAATTGCAGGGCGGTGGAGCCTTGTTCGGGACAAGAAGAAGAGGCCTGCAAGTGCAGTCGACCTGTCACCGGGTCGGCGTCTCAAGCCGTACAGGGCGCACCACTCCGACACCCCGGACCACATCCAGCTTATTGGGGCCCCTGATCCGACAGACCCGTGGGAGATTCAGCTGACTGGGTCTCCCAGGGCCCACCGCAGGTGACCTGTGGCTCGAAAACCAGCACGCAAAGAACACCACACCTGGCACATCGAACTGGGCAGACACTGCCCGTGGCAGAGCACATCTGCACACCACTGTCAGCCGACTTGTGGGATAACTTGTCCCCACAGGCGTCCTTGATGGACGTGCATAACCTGCACGAAGCCTGTGGTTATAGATACTATGGCTAGATTAATGCTAGGCAACCCGCCTATGAGTGCCTCTCCTTTGTTCATAGCGAGACTTTGAACTTCGAACTTATGTGGCGCCGGAAGTAAAAAAAAAATATGCATCACGGATCTCATGAATGGAATGCCTGAGCCGCCAACATTGAACCGGAGGCTGGGCCTTTGGCCCCCTCACATCAATCATGCCTTGCCAAGGCATACCGGATGGTGAAACTGCCCCCCATGGGCAGTGCAGACACCGATGCTCCACTGTATTGAAAGGATTCAGGGAGGGAGTGGACTAGGGTTCGTACATGTCAGCACACTAAGACATTAGAATGAGGTCTGGCCAACCGGGTGCCAGCAACTACCGCGCGACCACATGAAATGTCAAGGTGCCCACACCCCATGTATGTAGATGCACGCCGCCTGGCGGAACACGGAAAACACGGTGCAGCATACCGAACCTCAGGAAAGGGAGGAGTCAATGACCGATCGTTCAGATGAATGCTGTACGCTTAGAAGAGCTCACTGTACATACCTATGATGTTGGGAGCATGGACTCTAACGGGACTGAGCATCTACGGTTCCAGAACGCTATTGCCCTGTTGTAGACCCGCTCTATGTTGTTGAATGTGTTTGCGGCCCCCCCCAAAAAGGAGGCCCAAACGGCAAAAAGAAAGAAAAAAAACTTTGGACTCATCCCTGTTTGGGGTGCTGTCGCAAAAATTTTGCCTAAATAAAATTCAAAACATTCACACAAAAATTAGGATTCAGCAAAACATTCGCATTTGTATAAGGTCAATATGGCCTAGCCTCATGTACCTCCTGCATTGTGGTCCTCAGAGGGCCTCATCACTCAGTAAAATGTCTGGAAACAGCAAAAAACTGGTGCACTGTGCGCACATACTATGCAACAACACCCCCTATCTTTGTTTGCTCAGTGCAATTTGGAAGCAGCCATTTGCTTGCTTCAACTGCGCATCCACATCCTGCACATTGGCTTCTGAGGCAAAAAGCGGTCAGAAGGTTGCACTGGCGTCCGCATCATCGTGCCTTTCTTCAGTTCTTTACAAAGTTGGGCATTTTTGACATTGTTTTGGCTTGGCTATGGCCTCCACGGAGAGCACATGAGGACGAAAACTGAGATGTACGAGCCTGCAACCCCGCCAATGGCCTAACAGCCCTGCCCATGGCCTGGCAACCCTGCTGATGGCCTGGTGACCCCCTACCAATGGCCTAGTAACCCTGCCAATGGCCTAGTAACCCTGCCAATGCCCTAGCCACCCTGCCAATGGCGTAGTAACCCTGCCAGTGGCCTAGTATCCCTGCCAATGGCCTAGTAACCCTGCCAATGGCGTGGTAACACTGCCAGTGGCCGAGTATCCCTGCCAATGGCATAGTAACCGTGCCAATGGCCTGGCAACCCTACCAATGAGGGTGCTTCGCGCGCAATGCGGGCGCGCGGTGCAGTTTTAGCCCGGTTGGCGTAGAATGGCGGTACCATGGAATGTTGCCCTGAAGCGGTCATAGGGGCCTAAGCATCGCATTTTGGTGCCCAATTGTTGTGTTTGCGCGGGATCTAGCATGTTGGGGTCCCAGGTTGGGCAGTAGGGCGCCTTGTAGATTCGACATTTTTGGTTCCACCTCCTTTGCTTTCAACGGGACACATGGCAATGAATGCGGACCTTTTGGCACCCGGCAGTAGTGTCTTTTATCTGAGAGGCACCACAGGGGAACGTGTGCCTACCACTATTGTGGGCCTCTCGTCCTTCCGAGAGTGTGTCGCTATCAGTTATGAGCACTCACGGCATACACAGTATCACCTTCCCCATTGTTCGCGCGGATGCTCCGGATTCCGACCGCGGTCCGTCCCCACCGCCTCCCGCCGACGTTGGGGGTGCAGCACCTAGAGTTGACGCTCGGGCGTGTGCTGAGACCCTCCACGTTGCGTCGCCGCCGCCAGTGCCGCAAGATGGCGACAATGATGTGATTTTTTTGTTGGATAGTGCCTCAGAGAGTGATCATGACAACGGCGTTGTTACATGAAAAAGTGGTGCAATAACCCAACTCTTGACAGCGGGCTAAAGCGCGCGGTGCGGGCGCGCGGTGCGTTGAGGCACCCTCAATGGCCTAGCTACTGTGCCAATGGCCCGACAACCCCGCCAATGGCTTGGTGACCCTGCCAATGGCCTAGTACGCCTGCCAAGGCCCTAAACCCACCCCCTTGAAGGAAATCACGCAAAAAAATACAATCATGCATGCCAGATTTTTATTGAAAAACGGTGGAAATAAAACGACGCACCAATGTTTGCGCAACCAATCCTGGAAGACGAGAGCAAAGGAAACACAGAGACACATTGCATTGAGCGTTCACCAAGTCTTTACCTCCTGCCAAAGAAATTTGTGATGGAGATTCACTTGGGAATGGGCTTTGGGGTGGCTCTGGGTTTGGGTTTGGGTGCTAGCAGTGGGGCCCTAGTAACACTGCCAATGGCCTAGCAACCGTGCCAATAGCCTAGTAACCCTGCCAATGGCCCGATAGCCCTACCAATCGCTTAATAACCGTGCTAATGGCGTGGTAATCCTCCCAATGGCCTAGATATCCTGCCAATGTCCTAGTAGTCCCGCCCAATGCCTAGTAACCTTGCCACTAGCCTTGTAACCCTGCCAATGGGGGCGCCTCAAGCGCAGTGCGCGTGCAGTGCGCGCACAGTGCAACTATTTGGGCGTTTGGCCGTAGTAGAGGCTCATACTTTGTGGTACTTTGGGCATCATTTTTGTTTGGTAGTAGGTTTTGATGCATTGGGGATCTGGCATTTTTGGATGTTCACCCTGTTTCACCCATTTCTACTTTTTTCCACACATTTTTTGCCCATTTCCACCACATCTACTCTTTTTCTCGGTTGATTGATACACTTTGAGGGTGCCTGCTAAAGGACATCATACTTCCCTCCTCATTTCTCAGGCCCATTTTCTCCATTGATCTCAGTATTGGGGATAAGGTGTTCTACACCCGCTCCAATGGCCTGCGACCTCCTACCACGGTGGTTGGGACGGTTGAAGACGGACTCCTCCACTTGGAATGCTACCAAGATGGGTTGAGAGTGGTGAATCTGCAATGCAAGATGGAACCGCTGCCCAACACACAGTCAAGTTTCCCCCCAAAGGCCCCTAGTCCTTCACCATGCCACAAGAACCGGGAAGGTCCCCCTCAAGGTCCCCTCCAGTCCAGTTTGGGTCGCCTAATTCTAAAGGTGTTTCCAAGGGGCGTGCATAGGGGCTCTTCGGGGGGAACATAGTCTCAAAGTAGCGCGCAATGCGCGCACAGTGCAAGGATTCCCCCAATGCCCTAGAAATCCTACCAATGGCCGAGTATCCTTGCCATTGGCCTGGCAAGCGTGCCAATGGCCTAGCAACCCTGCCCACGGCTTAGTTACCGTGCCCATGCCCTAGCAACTTGCCAATGGCCCAGTAACCCTGCCAATGGCCTAGCTACCCTGCCAACGGCCTAGCAGCCATGCCAATGGCTTGGTGACCCTGCCAATGGCCAAGTAACATTGCCTATGGCCTAGTAAACCAGCCAATGGCCTAGCAACCCTGCCAATGGCCAAGTAACCCTGTCCATGGCTTGGTAAGCCTACCAATAGCCAATTACCCCTGCCAATCACCTAGCTACCCTGCCAACGGCTTGGTGACCTTGCCAATGGCCCGGTGACCATGGCAATGGCTTGGTAAGTGTGTCAAGGCCCTAGTATCCCTGCCAATGGCCTACCAACCGTGCGCTAATGGCCTGGTACAAGCCAGTCCCCAAATCAGCGGCCGAATGCGGCCAATTTCGCCGATTTGGTCTGCCGATTTGTTGGGTTTCTGAATTCCACCAATTTGTGGGGTTTCTTTGATTTGGCCGATTCGTTTTGCCGACTTGTTGGGGTTTCTCAGATTCTAGGACACCTGATTGGGAGGTGCCACTCTAAGATGTGCATCATTTATTTTTGGACACCGGATAATACCTTTTCTTTCTATATTGGTTATTTAGATTGGCACCATGAAGTCTTTTCATTGCCCACAAAAAGACGCGTCTGTGGTCCCCTGGGATTCATTGTCCCCTGATGATCAAACTTTACTGCAGGACAAGTACCCTGATGTTGGTCAGGGGGCAGTTTGCGACTTGTGTGTTCGCTCTGCACACCCTAGTTCGCTCTTGGGCCGCCGTTCTCTAAGCACCTCATTCAGGGATTCACGGCAGGGAATTGCCAGATTTCCCATGCATGTCCGTTATGTGATTTCATAATATTTTTGTATTTGGGTGGTCACTACCCCCCCGCTGTCATCTACCATGGATCATGAAGCCCGGTTTTTGCTTGACCATAGTCAAATGCCCTATGCAAGGCCGCATCCCTGCTGATGAGGAAGTGTGGTTGTACCGCAAGTTGAAAAGAGAGGTTGATCAGGGATTCACGGTAGGGAATCGCTAGATTTCCCATGCATGTCCATTTCTGATTTCAAAATATTTTTATATTTGGGTGGTCACTGCCCGCCCTCCCGCCCTATATGACGAGTTGTTTCCATACACTCACGGACACTCACACAATACTGAACCCACAGCCCACCAGCGGCCAATGATGGAGCATGTGCCTGAGTTTGTGTTGTGCTTGTGAGAAAGAACTGGGAAGGTCCCCCTCAAGGCCCCCTCCAGTCCAGTTTGGGTCGCCTAATTCTAAGGGTGTTTCCAAGGGGCGTGCCTGTGGGCTCTTCACGGGGAACATAGTCTAAAAGTAGCGCGCAGTGCGCGCGCAGTGTGCGCGCAGTGCGCGCGCAGTGTGCGCGCAGTGCAAGGATTCCCCCAATTGCAAGACCAGGGTAAATACCACTGGACCACCGCCTCGCCTTGCACTGCCATAGTAATGCACAGGGACCATGTACAGACCGAGGGGCGAAATTTTGGTTGCAGATCAGAGCTGCACACCCACCCAGCACAGAAGGAGATGCAAATGGGAAGTCTTGTGTGCACTGATCTTCTTCTGGCAGGTTTTGTTTGTGCATGGAAAACCAATTTTCTCAGCAAGACAGGTGACAAAAAGTGTAAAAAAAAGTCGGTCCGGGAACTGAACCCATGCCAAACCATTTGTGAGTCTAGGTATATCCCACTAGTCCACCACCTTGCACTGCCATATTACTGCTCAGGGACCATGTACAAACCGACAGACAATTTTTTTTTTTGAAAATTAAGACATATTTTGGGTTACCACACGACTCCAACAACTGAGCAACCAAAAGGAAGGTGTGTTTGGGCCCTGGGACTAAGATCCAGGTCACTGGGAACCTGTTTTGGCGAAAAATCGGTCCGCCGATTTTGTTTGCCGATTTGTTGGGATTTCTTCGCCGATTTGGGGGCTGGCTTGCTAGTAATCCTATCAATGGCTAGTAACCCTGAAATCTTGAAATCCCCAATGTGAGCTGAGTATTTTGAGTATACACACATAGGGGAGATGAACAATTTTACTCCATACCATGTGTGCGGAAAAAAATATTTGGCGCCTGTGGCGCCACTAGTTTTCCCAAAAATCTCAATTTGGAGAAAGACGTGTTTGAAAACTTTGGTGTCCGGAGGGGGGGGGGGGGGGGCCAAGGGGGGGGCTGATTTGAACCGGCCGCCCCCCTTGGATCTATGCAAGTCACAGATCGGCTCCCCAAAATGCCTGACATTCCCTGCTTGTGCCCCAGGATCTATCGGGTCCCATTTCGGAAACGCGGCACCTCCACATGGACGAAGTAGTTGACATTTGTGTCCCAAACAAAGTGTGTCCCATCACTATCAATCGCCACCTCCCACAACAAGATATTTCTGAAGTGACATAAGGACCCTTAGAAAGAGGACAAAGATGAAATGCTAATAACACAATTGTTGAGCCCCACTTGATGGACCCACATTTGATGGATGTAACCTCCATGGCAACAACAACAAAAAACAGAACATAAAAATGCCATTGTGCACAGTGTCGGTTGCAAAATGCAAGACCCTTCGCCAAAATTCCTCTTAGTCCTAACTTTGTATGGTCATGGGCAACAAGACGTGCAATCCCAAGTCGAGGAAGGCAACTCACTTGAAACCCGGGTCATGGATAATTAGCATCAAAATTGACAAACATTTTCACAAAAATTGGTAGGGTTGCCGGGCCATTGGCAGGGTTGCTGGGCCATTGGAAAGGTTGCTAGGGCATTGGCGGGGCTTCTGGGCCATTGGCAAGGGTACTCGGCCATTGGCGGGATTGCAAAGTATGCTCAGTTGGAACCACTTTGATCTATCCCCACTATGGGGACCCCCGATAAGGTAGGGGTGATGTAGCCATACTGATCTCTCCCCACTTGTCGCCGGGCCGCCATACTGTCGAACCCAACGTCCGCTTCACTGAAGATCCACCTGCCTTGTAGCTGATGCTATAGACTGCAATGTGAGCCCTATCCATTTGGGTAGGGGCAGTGTGTGAGTCAAGCTACCTGGGCCACATACCCAACTGTTCGGAGGTACCTGATCAAACCCTTTCAACCCACCCGGAAACCCGGGGCACCCTCCGAGACCCCCCCCACCAACAACGCCCCCCCCCCCCCCCCGTGGACATGCGTCAGTGCGATGTCATTTTCGCCACGCGTCATGGTGGTACACCTGAGGAATGCAGACGGCCTGGAGATCTCCGTGGTGGGAGCACATTTCCGCCACGAACCGAGTAAGAGGCTGGCCCAATACGAACTCCTCCGTAAGCAGTCCAAATATATAAACCTCGGACGGCACTGTGTCCTATTGGCGGACCATAATTCTGTAATGGCACCAGGCGTAGATTCAGAAGTCTGTACCGTCCACGACGGGTTGCTTGATGCAGTGAGTGCGCGAGACGCAGAACTGGCGTTCTGTGTTAGCCACGACCTATGTGATGCATGGTCACATGCGTTTAAACCCACAGAAGGCCCCGATGCAGACCACACCCCCAAGGGGTGGACCTAGGGGTTCCACACAGAACACAGAGCGGATCCAGTGTCAGGCAGTGAGGACACGCCACTACCATTCGCCCCACATCGCAGACACATCGATAGGATCCACTTTGCCTCACACATGCTGCACTCCCTGACACGCTGTTACACACACAGGCTGGGTGGCTCAGACCATCGGGCAGTCATAGCAACACTCTCCCCCCCACATTCCACGGACACCCAGCAACGGCTACGCGTCCCAGTGTCCTTCCTGAAGGACCCGGAGACGGTAAAAGAAATGGAGGCCGAACTCCAAGCTGTCAGGCACCAGGGAGATGGCTGGTGGGAGGAGGCCACAAAGATAATCAAAAAAACGGCTTTCAGGTTTGAAAAATCCATCCGCACACAGGGAACACAGGAGGCATTGGCAATGTTGATGAGCGCAACACTGCGCCATACACCTGCCGAGGCACTGCGCTTCCTGCGTGAAAAAGGACTCCACCCCCAGGACACACAACGTGCATACGCGATGCTGCAAGCATTTGCAGAGAAAGAAAAGGCAGACAGGAATGGGACCACAGTCCTGAGAAAGCTGCAGCAGGTACTCCAAGAGGAGCCGGCGACGGTATACCAGAAACAGCAACGCAAAATGGAAGTGGCACGGCCCACCAGGGAACTGCAGCAACGGCGGCGGCTGGCGGTGCTCAGGGACAAGGGAGGGCAGCTCCTCACCGAACCCACGGCAATTGCCAAAGCACTGCAAGAACACTGGTCGGGTATAATGGCGGCAGGCACAAAGACATTACCAGAATGCATTGACTATCTGAACTCCCTCCCCCTGGCACAGAATATCAAAAACGTGGTGCCAATCCTCCTCCGCCCCCTCACCCAGGAACTGGTTCTCACGGCACTCGAGAACCTGAAAAGGGGTTCGTCACCAGGGGTGGATGGAATCCCAGCGGAAATTTTTCAGGCGCTGCCGGATGTGTTTGTGCCCAGGATGTTTCGGTCCATCTCTGATTTTCTACAAAGGGGGTCAATCCCGCATGACTGGTCCCTTGGCATCCTGTCCCCCATCCCCAAAGAACAAGGATCAGTGTCGATCAACTGTCTGCGACCCATATGCCTACAAAATGTCCTGCTGAAATGGCTATCGGCTTCACTGTATTTAATGCTAGAGGACGTAGTGGCATTTGTCACGCCATCAGAACAGAAAGCTTTTATTAAGGGCCGGTTCATCTTCGATCATATATGGAATGCACGGGGCGCCTGGCAAGCAATGCAAGAGGGCGTCATGATCCCTATAGACTTCTCCAAAGCGTATGACTCCATCCAGCACAATTACATGGTTGCATTTTTCCTACATATCGCCCTCCCCATCCCCCTCATTGCGCTCCTGATGGCACTGTTCAAGGCACCCTTCCTGTTTGGAGTAGCGCGAGGAGTCGTCAAGGACGTGCTCGTCCATCCGCAATCAGGAGTCAAGCAGGGCGACCCACTGTCGCCGGCGATTTTTGTCATGGTCAGCTCAGTCCTGGTCCGGAAACTATAGAGCCTGTCACCCTGCATTCATGTACTCTTCTATGCGGATGATCTGTTGATCTACATACCGCTGCCACCCCCCACCGTCTGCAAACTACTGACACACATATTCGAAGCCATACGAGTGTACGGACTGTTTGTGGGCCTGCATATCAACCTAGGGAAATCGGCATTCTTGCTCAAAGGGGAGTGGGGGGAGGACCACAAACGCATCCTAGCCTCCTTTGGGGTGCCTGTTAAAGCCAAAATTAGGTACTTGGGTATAGTCCTGGGGCACGTGTCCTGTGAGGAGGCATGCGCTCCGACCATAGCCAGAGCCATGCAGAGAGCAGAATTCATGCGCACGCTCCCGCTCACACACCAAGAACGAGTAGCACTTTTCCAGGAGTGGGTCCTGCCACTACTCATTTTTCCAGCCAGGGCGTACTTCCCAACAGACGCGGTGATATCCCAGGTATCAGCAGTGTACAAGACGGCCCTATGCCTCACCTCTTGGGGACTGACACTCCCAATCTTGGAACTCCGACCGGGGCTAGGGGGTGACACACTCCCCCGTCCATCCAAATTTTTACTATGGCAACACGCCACAGCCTTCATGCTTTCCAGACAAGAGTCAACAGTGGTGCCCCCCCTATCGAGGTCACACCTCCGGACGTGGGCCTCCACGTTTGGTGTCCCCCTGGAGGCCAGGTTTCTACCATGGCTCCAATTAGGACCAATCCCATGGAAAACGTACCCCTTCTTGGGAATGTCATGCAAGGCATTCTCACTGCTACGCAAACCAGCAAAGGTCCCGGCCCCCCCACACACACAGGTAGACGCCATGCCGTTGTGGCATTTCGTGTTGTTCAGGGACACGCGCATGAACACATACTACTGCCCTGCCCTCATTAGAAAAGGCATACACACAATAGCACAGCTCAGAGACATGGACATTGCGGCGCACCTCCCCAGGACATGGATCCCAGTGTACCAAAGTAGCCTGTCCAGCCTGGCACAGCCCAGCACGCCTCGAACCGTGGAGGACGAAGGGCGACCAGCATTCTGGCTACAATGGAACAAACGGACCATGCTTCGTTTCCTAATGCAATTGTCCCCCGAGACCCCGAGACAGACGCCGGACACATGGCGTGCGTGGGCCAGGCTCTCCCTACCCCCGAATGATCTGGTGTTCATTCAAACAGCGCTCTGGAGAAAGCTCACAGTAGGATGCCGGCTGGCCAACTGGCAACCGGCAGACACCGCCTGCCCCCTGGACAGAGCACAGGAAACAATGGATCACGCACTCACGGAATGCAGATTCCTGCCCACAGCATTCCATCTGGCAGTGCAGTGCATCGGTCCCATCCCCCATGAAGGGGGGACGGTCGTGGATCCAACGGAAGTGCTGACCAACACCCCAGTGCTGTCTGTGACAACGCCACTGGGACTGGTCTACTGGTCGGCAGTCAGAGCATCATGGGCGGTCCGGTGTAAACATAAGTTCCTGCAGTTAACCTCACCTCCCTCCTGGTCCCACTTCCTGCGTACATGGATCAAGATCCTGTCGGAATGGGAACAACACCCGAGCCCCTCCCTCCCTAAGAATGAGGTCACCCTACTCCTTCATGCTCTCAAAACCATGGACGCCACAACGGTGCTGGAACACCCCAGGGTACGAGTGGCGTCAGACAGACCGCTGCCCACACTCCACCAACCAGTCCGCAAAAAAAGGAAAAAGTTCGCGCAGGCGGCAGAATTGGTAGCACACTATGAGTCCATTATCCGCAGTCACGTGGAGGATGGATGGGCCATTGTATACCCTGACGGATCATCCGAGAAACATCCGGAAGTGGGGAGAGTGGGGGGTTACGGCGTGTACTTCGGAGACCACAGAGATGTGGCGGAATTTTTGCCCGTGAACGAGCTGCAAACCAACATCCGAGGGGAACTCCGAGCAGCGCTCAGTGCGCTGCAGGGGCACATCCCAGGAACCAAATCCCTGATTTGCCCTGACTGTCAGCTAGTGGTAGATGGAGTACTCGGGCTGGCACAAAGGTGGCGGCGGCATAACTGGCGAAATACCACAGGGGACGTGGCCCATGCGGACCTGTGGGCACAGATCCTGGAACTCACAGAGCGCCATGGCACAGACATCAAGTGGATGCACATCCCATCACACATAGGAATCCGGGGTAATGAAAAAGCGGACCAACTGGCAGACCTGGGCAGGAGAAAATCACCATTGCTTTTCGGGAGAATATCAGTGACCCCCAGACAAGAAGATGAGGAAGAGGAGCGGGAGCTGTTGGACGGGGAGGCATCGGTCTGGGGCGATGAGGAAGAACCCCCCCCACCGGAGGAGGAGAACCCCCCCACCCCCTGCCGGATGCCGCAAACACCACAGGCCACACCACAGCGGCCGGTTGGAGTTCTCAGTCCGGAAGTCATTGCCTCACCACTGTGGGATGTGGAAGTGTGCACACCAACCATGGTACGCAAGTGCCGCAGAATTGACACGCCACAACCACAAAGCCAAATCAAGTACACACCACAGCAGTTACAACTGCCGCGGCAATCACAGCCGACGCCTATGTCAGGAGTACACCACACGCCCCGGATAATGGGACCCAACAGGTGCACGTTCCAGACGCCAGAACCGCCGTCGCCGCTCACCCCCAGTGCCAGGACCAACTTGCTAAGGTCACGGAACCTGGTGGAAATGGAGGGGGGGGGGGACCCCCCCGAAAGGGCACTGTCGGACAGCTGGATGGCGGACAACTCTGATATAGAGTTGGCGGCAGACACCGACTCAACAATGTCCTGTAGCACAGCGTGCTCAATGTGTTTCACCCCCTAATGCACAACGACCCACCGCCTCGGTGATGCGTGAGCGTGCCCTGTGTTTTGAGTGGCAGGTATCGGGTATCTTCGGTATAGTACAATGGTATCATCAGTGGCCCCGACGCCGGACGGCGGGGGTTCGATTCCCGGAGCGTGGCTTGTGGCGGCTCGCAATGGGTAGTTCTTGTGTTGTGACAATAAATACTTGGGTTCCATCTAGGAGGATTATTTGCTGTTGGAGTTTGAGGGAGGAGCATACCTGAAAGTGCACGGGGGCCCGGCCCCGCAGTGCGCTGCGTCATCGCGGCTCGTGGAGGCGACGGCGCAGGCCGCCCGATGAGCGTGTTGATGTTGGTGTGGCGTGCCCGTGGGGCGGGGGGTGAAGCGTGTGCCCCCCCGAGGGCGTGCCAGATACCGACAGCTGGTGGTATTGGTGGGGTTTCCCACCACATCGGTAGCGTAGCATACTGGAAGTGCACGGGGGTCTCGTCACGCGGGCGTAGGTTCGATGCCCGCAGTGGAGGCGCCGGAGGAGGCGGCCCTATCATCGTTGGGCTGGCCATTTTTCCGCCAGGCCACGTTTGGCGTACACACCGGCACACACACAGACCACACATGCAAGCGCCCAGGCGCTGCCCGCACCCCCCAATCCCTGTATGGCTGTATGTTGACCTCCGCAAAAGCCAGTACCCACTGGGGTTTTTAAATCCTAAGGACCTAAATATCCCAGGGCCGGTGGCAGTGGCCCACACGGGTGACCTCTGAACGCCCCACCCCCCATGACCTGGCAAACCCGAACTGCAGGTATGTGGCCGAGAGGGGCCAGCACACGCAAGCATACCAGTGACAACAGGGCGCCAAAGTGGGACACAATACACGCTACGCCCCGAACTCAGTCCGAAGGCGACAATGCCCTGAACCCAGTAGAGGCAGCCCGACTCTTACCCCATTCAGGGAGGAGGGAAGGAAAGAACTGCAAAACACTGTCCGCATGACACGAACAATCATGGAACTGAGTTGGCAATGAAGGCCGTGAGGCAGGCGCGGCTGGAGCTAAGTGGCGGGTCCACACCTGACCAATTGAAGCCCGGACCCCAAAAGTTTTCGCACATGGTTGGGTGTCAATATTCAAACAGGCCGCCCCCCTTGCATAGATCCCAAAGGGGATTGGGGGGGGGGCTCTCCTCTGCACCGTGGATGGGAACAGGTACTAGGGGACGGCACTGTACTGTGTCAAACCATGTGTCTGAAGTGCTCCACAATCTCGAACACTTGTCGATGGTTTTGGACGGGAAAAAAAAAAGAACAGCCATCTCTGTAGGGAGCTCCGGTAGGCAAAAGCAAAGCACAAAAAAATCCATTCAGGTGCTCTTCAAAAACAAAGTCCACACTAGCTCCGCCAATTGCGTAATTAAAGTATTACTAGTTACACCACTGATGTGAAAACCAACAATGGTTGTTCTAAAAGTAGGGGGGCATGCGGGCGGCAAAGCAACGAACACCCCTGGATGATTGAATGGCATTCGGAAAGATGTGCTACAGAGTTCCTAAAAGATGCCCTACTCCATGATTCACCCTCACCTTTCGTTTTATCCAGTCTCATGGTATGGTGGCAGGTGTGGTGGCAGGTGACCCAGAGGTGCAAAGTTCGAATCGGGTCATCCTGCACATTGACCTCGATGCATTCTATGCTCAGGTGGAGGTCATCCGCTTGGGGCGTGACCCGTCGATGCCTTTGTGTGTCCAACAGTGGGGTGGCGTGATTGCTGTCAATTACGCCGCGAAGGCCTTAGGAATCACACGGCACGACACTGTAGAGGAGGTGCTCAAGAAGTGTCCAGATGTGGAGCTTGTGCATGTCGAGACCGTTGGGGAAGCAGAGCCACCTCCGAGAAGCGGCACGTCGGATGAAGCAAGGGAAGGATTCACCCTGGAATTAGAGGCGGAGGATGAGAGCGCCCTCGATGCCGGCGTATTCAGGACGGAAGCGTGCAATCCAGACGACAAAAAGATGAAGGTGAGCCTCAATCGCTATCGAGTGGCCTCGGACGCGATTTTTGAGGCGCTTCGGTCTTCGTTGCGGGGCCTTTGTGGCCGTGTGGGTCTGTTGACCACCCGGGGCTCCAAAAAAGGGAGCTCTACAACATGGATATTTGAAAAGGCCAGCGTTGACGAAGTGTACATGGATGTGAGTGAGTTGGTACTCCACCTTTCGCAGGCGTACGCGGATTGTGCCGCACAGCACCCCTCCGCCTCCACAAGTGAACGCATTGCCGGGGAAGACGGCGGTGTCCTCCAACACGTGCTCGGCCAGTGTTTTGACTACGTCCGTGGGACGCCGGAGCAGCACGTGCTGGGCCACCAGTCCACCAGCGCCCTGTGGTACAGTGACCGAGCCTTGTGGTGGGGAGGGGCCATCGCCAAGGAATTGCGAGAGCATGTCCACACAACGCTGTGCTACACATGCTCCGCGGGGATTGCGCACAACAAGATGATCGCCAAGATGTGCAGCGCCATGCACAAACCCTTCCAACAAACCGTCACCCCGGCCGACGCGGTGCCGGAGCTCATGCACGGCACGCCCATCAAAAAGATCCGGTTCCTCGGCGGCAAATTGGGACAGCGTCTGGAGGCCCAGAAGCTTCACACGGCAGGTGACGTCCAGCAAGTTCCGTGGCCACAGCTGCTGCATTTGTGCCACGGGGACGAGTCCACAGCGCAGTGGGTCCACTCCATCGTGAGGGGCGTGGACGCATCTCCAGTGACGGACCGATCCAAGCCCAAGTCGATGCTGGCGGCCAAGAGCATGGCGGCGGAGGCTTCCTGGGACAACATCCATCGATGGGTCGATGTGCTGTGCAATGAGTTGGGGGACCGGCTGCAGCACGACTCCGAGAAGCACCACCGGACGTGGAAGACGCTCACCGTCCGGTTTCGTACCGCGAAGAAGCGCTGGCCCTACACGTCCCGCAGCGCGCCGCTCCCCGTCTTCGCATGGGGGCCGTGCCCCGACGGAGGCCGCGCCATCGTGGCCTCCAAAGCGGCGCTGCTCATCGCCGGGCACACCAAAGCCGTGCTGCAGCGCTGCGCGAAGCAGCAGGAGCTGGAGCTCCCCCTCATCCACTTGTCCGTCCAGCTCTCAAACCCCGCGGCCGTGCAGGCGCCCGGCGATCAAAGCGCCGATTTGCGCGCGTACTTCACCGCCGCCCGGGGCCCCTCGGCCCCCTCCTCCGCCGCCGCGTGCCCCGGCGGTCCGCCGTCGGAAAGCCCCGCGCCGTGCCCCTCCGCCCTGTCAGTCCCGACCACGTCCCCCCCGGCCGTGCGCACAGCGCCCCCCACTCCCCCTTCGCAGTCCACCGGCCCCTTCGCCCCCTTGGCCACTGCCGACAATCGTGCCGCCACCGGCGCTGCCGCATGGCGGTCGGCGCTCTGGGAACACTCGCCTGCCCACCGCAGCACAGGCCCCAGCGGGACCCCCTCCGGCTCAGTGCACGCGCCTACACCCGAGGACACCGCCGTGCCCCGCTCGGCGCAGCGCTACGATTCCCTTTCGAGCACAGCCCCTCGAATTCCTGACCACTGCCGTCGCCCTCACGGTCCGGGTCCCGGGCCTCACGCTCATGCCGCAGCCGCAGCCCCAGCCCTCGAACTGTGCCACACTCACCCCGGCCTCGGTGCCCCACACGCCTCTAACCCCCGGGAAGACGGTGCGCGCGGTGCACTGTTGCAGATACCCCCGGTGATGTCCCCGGCATCCCATTCCTCACCTCAGCCCAGACCCTCACTGGCCCCCGCTGCTGCGGGGGCAGTGCGGTCTGCCTGCAGTCTGCTACCGCACTGCACAGCGCCGTGCCCATCCGCCCCGTCAGCCCCCAGCCCCACCCCCGCCCTCCCTGCCTCCCGTGCTCCCACCGCGGTGGCCACTGGCAGTCCAAAGGTCGCCTTCTCCCCGGTCACCCCCGCACCCACCTCCGCCTCAGTCTCCACCCCCGTTCCCATCCCGCCGCACGACTTGAAGCCGCCGTCTTCGTCTCTCTGGGACTCCGACCTGGCGCTGCTGCGCGTCCCACTCACGGTATCGGCCGCCCCCGCCCCCGCCCCCGCCCGGCCCTCTTCCGGGGCCACGTCGTTACTCCCCGTGCACACGGCTGTGCCGCCTCGTGCGAGTGCCCCATCGCCGCGTCAAGTCCGCGATGGTGCGGCTGCGACGCCGTGTGCAGTTCGGCAAAACGCTGGTGGCAGCGCAGCGGTGGGCCATACTGCGGTCACCGCTGCGGACCAAGCAACCCCCAGACCCTCGAGACATGGTGACAGCTTTGCTGGTGCCACGCCACAGCGGACCCCCCTTCCGACGGCTGCTGCCACTGCCACTGCCAATGCCACTGCCACTGTCACTGCCAATGCCACTGCCAATGCCACTGCCACTGTCACTGCCAATGCCGCTGCCGCAGCTACCAACAGAATCCCGCAGCTATTCAAAGGTGTCTCCCCAAAAAGCACCAAAAGAGGGCAGCAAACGCTCTTAAATCTGCGCGGCGGATCAATGAACAGTCGGTCTGAGGAAATCCGAAGGGGCACCAGCACAACACGGAATGGGGCAGCGGGAGCCATCGTGGCGTGCCCAATCTGCGACATGAAGGTGCTCTCAGACCACATCAATCACCATTTGGACTTGGAGTGCAATGGCACCAGAGGCGAGGTTCTTCCTACGGACGTCGACAGTGCAGCTGGTCAGTGCAACTACTCTGTGGCGACACTGCCCAGTCCCGGGCACAAACGCAAATTTGAAGATGGAGCCGAAGATCAGACCCGTCCTTTGAAGCAGCAGCAGCAGCAGCCCTTGCCTTCAGGCACTGCCCTCTTGCATGGACCCGATGGTCCCACGAGGTGTCTCGGAGCAGACGTGTGTCCCAAGGGATGGGGTGCATCGTTGGTTCAGTCCAGACCTGTTCCAATTCAGAGCAAATTGCTGCCCAGTCCCTTGGCTGCATTTGAGATCCCTCAGGTCCCGGGGCTGTACAATTTCCCCATGTTCTTGTCTGCTGCGGAGGAGCAGGCCATACTGTCGGGCCTGGACCAAGACCCCAGGCACTTGTGGAGGCCATCCGAGTTCAATGGCGAGTGCCTCAGCAAGAAGTGGGGGGTTGTCACGGACCTGGCACGCCGCACTGTGCGGCCTGCAGATCCATCGCGTGGGGAGTTCGAGATGCCGGCACTCCTGCAGCCACTTGTGGCCCGCTTTGCGGAGGCGCAGCGGCCGTGGCACCGCCTGCTCCACAATTTCTGCCCCAACGAGAGCAACAGCAACGACTACCAAGCAGCGCGGGGGCACTATTTGGCGGACCATTTCGATGATCGATTCCTTTCGGGGGATATTCTGGTGGGCGTATCTTTGTCAGGGGAGTGCCACATGAGCTTCAAGAACGAGAAGCCCCCACACCAAACCGTGAAGGTGCGGTTACCGCGGTGCTCTTTGCAGGTGGTCACAGGAAAGGCCCGGTTCGAATGGACGCATGGCATTCAGAAGTCCGATTTGTTGGATCCACGTCGAGTCTCAGTGATTTTCAGGCAGTCCAAGTGCCCATGGCCAGAGCCCATGCAATGATGGTGCTTGACTGGACTCCCAACACGAGCCAATTCCTTGGGTAAAGTAGGCAGACGCCCAGTAAATGGGAAAAGTAGTTGCCATGACTCCATTTTTGGTGAAATTGTAAATGATTTTGGAGAGATTCCCCTACCTGTAACCGACTCCTTGCCAATATACACCACAGTCAATAAACGAAGCATGCAATTCGAAAGGATCCAAGCGAGCGTCATGGATCAAATTGTAAATTGTTCATGAATAATCCCCAAGACCGCTAGGCTCTGTGTTCGCGGCTGATGCGATGGCTCTGACACCTAAGCACTGTCTGGCAGAGCTTCGATGGCCCTACAGCCGCATGTCGCAGGGTACATGCTGACGTCTGGTAAAAGAAATTTAAGCTAGTCACCACACTTCTTGCTCACCCACTTACGCACTCACAGACTGACTCGCCCAATCACTCATTTCTTCATCATAAAGGGCACAGACGCCCCATGTCAAAAAAGTGGTCCACAGCGCTAAATAGGGCTGAAGGAAGATAAAACTTGGCTCACTGAAGGTCAAGCAACTGCTGCAATGCCAGTTACATGCGTACCCCGCGAGGGCAACTCCGCGGGTCCTAGGACGCAGACTCCTCCCACGCAGGGGGCCTCCAGCCAAGAGTCAGTTTCTGAAGGTACTGGCCTCAGGACTCAAAGGCGCCCGAAGGAAATTTTTGTCCATTTTGTACGCCAACACTATCCTTAACCCCAACTCTGACCGGAACGCCCACCCCAACCCTAAGCCCAATCTCAACCCTAGCCCTAGCCCTAGCCCTAACCCTAATGCGTACCTGGCATTTGTGCCGCTTAAACTCCACTCGGGCAGACTTGACACCGGTGTCTGTTGAACCATAGGTCAGCATATACACGCATACGTGCCCCATCTTCCTGACGGATACTGCTGCATGCAGTTGCACCCCCTGCTGAACTCTGCCTGTTGCCAGCCGTGGCGGCTGGCCTACCCTTGGAACTTGGGTGCTGGACTGTGTCAAATGTCAGCTTATGCCTGGCAGACATATGAGCCCGATCTGCCCCCCACCACTCCTGATAGCCCCAGTGTGCGATTGACCCTGAATCGAGCGGCCGGGGGGCTTTTGTGTGGAGTGGAATCCGCAAGGGCATGAGTGAAAGGCGTTCTGCACATCCGGTCCAGATATGACCGCATTTTGGGATTAGACTGAACCATTTGGGGCTGGAAGCCAAACAGCATCGAGGGAGCCTTTGCCAGACTCAACCTGTTGAACAGAGCCATCCGCTTTAGCTGCTGCATTCGCTCACTGGAGTTGATTTGTTCGGAGGCATCGTTCATGTGGCAGGCATCGGCAAATACCCTCTCATGGAACCGCCCACACCAGCACCAGAGTTCACTTGGAAAGCCACGACAACTCCATGCCGAGTGCAGCATCAGCTCACTCACTCACAAAACAAGGTCTTAGGACCACAGATGCACCGTTTTCACGGGTGCTATAGAATAAAGAGGGAGTAGTCCCACTTCCCAGCACGTTTGCGAACCGGGTTTTGCGCTGAAATGAGGCCATTACGCAAATCCAGGGATTTGCAATACACAGTGAAAACCTGGGACGTCACTAGCACCTGTAATTTTGCTCAAGTACAACAATGCTTTGCTCTTCAGGCAATGACCCCAACACTCTGGCTCTTCGCCATCTAAACGGCAGTTGGCATCGTAGGAAGGGTTGAGGCAGGCGGACTGAGAGCGGGAGGGCAAGACACTGGGGATGCTAACCTTGTGGCACCTGCAGTGCGCCCTGCGGCTCGCAATTTGGGTAATTATTCTGGAACACGGCAAATAGTGCCCTTTGCGAACCGTACTTTTGAATGGGGAATGGGGTTATGGCAACATTTTTGTCCATTTTAAGTATTATGCCTCGCCATTGTGCCCGTTTGACCTACTTCCTTCACCCCAATTTGAGGAAAGTTCAGGCAGTGCTAATTACCCCAAAGCACAGTACCCTTACCCTGCGGCGTGCAGTAAGCGCCCCCACTTGAGTCCCCAGAATCTGGAGAAGCAGATAGCCAACCCAACCAGGACCCTGACCCCAACCGCGAACCACAAATTCATCACCTCACCATATCTCGGACCCCGATTTATGCCCCTAACCTTCGCAGAACCCTGACCCAAAGCGTTCACCCAATGCCGGCACCCTTCCCATGTGAGATGAACAGCCTCTTCGACGTCATTGCAAAGCCCGAGTTCACACAGTGTTCGGGATCTTCAGGGATTACGAGATTGCAATGGTGATGCATGCTGGCGATGCTGGTGATATTGGCATTCACGGCGGGTTTCACAACTGAAGCACTGGCTGATAATCTGATGGCCCTTTCAACCAGCCTCGCCCAACCAGCTGCATCCACCCCAACCGTTGCCTTGCACACGGAAAAAGAGGCATCCAGAAACCTCTCAGACAATACGGAGCGAAGTTTTTTTGCACATTGCTAGATTTTTCCCTGTGGGTATTTCACCACATCATTCCGCCCAATCACGGCAGAGCACATTGCTTTTGGCACCCCCCAACAAGCGGAGCTCAGTGTCCCAACAGAGATTTGTCATGGCACTCAACATGACCACATGGCCACTCCAATTTTGCCTATCCCCCCCACACAAACACACTTCCACTTCCAGTAGACAAGACTGTCACATCTGCCTAATCATTGGCACTGTAGCCTGCCAACACTTCACATCAGTGTAAACAAACTGCATTCAAATTCAATCCGGACAAAATCAAAATGAAAATCTATTGCTCAGAGCATGAAGATGGTGACATTGCATATGACTGCCACCAATTTCTCATCATAGCAGTAGCCATCAAATCACTTGCGCCTCTTATTGCCCAACGTTTTTCCCTTCTGGGGCGCCTTGCTCTGAGAAGGTTGTGTGGCACCACCACTGACCAGTTGCGAGAAATGCTCCAATCCGTCCGCGCTTGCGAGGCCTGGCTGCCACTTCCCGAACTGGTCACATTTTGACTCTCCATAGACCGTGTAGCTTGTCCGTCGGCAGACCCTGCTGCGGATTCATCCGTTGGTGATCGGTCCCTTTTTGTAGGTGTTTTGGTGGGTGTTGACTGCGGCACAATCCTGCCACCTCCATTGGCATCCCCATCCGCATCCTTCGCAGAGCCCTTTTTCAGTGCTGCCTTAGGCTTAGCCTTGGGTTTTGGCTTCGACTTTGGATCCACAGGTGTTGACTCAAGGTCTTGATCGTCAACATTGTCAAGAACATAGGCCATCCCAGTCCGGTCCACAGGAATCCCCTTGTCCAGCTGAGGCAGAACAAACTCCCAATAAATTGGTGCCAGAGACTCAGCCTCCCGCTAAGTGCCAGTTGTCCACTCAATAGCATCCTTTTGCAATTCGTCGACGTCAGCTTTCAGATACCCGACTACAACTGAACATTCAAACTTAAGATGGATATGCAATTGAATGGCCAGATTTGGGGATGAGGACCCCACCAGTACCCAATTGGTCAGGTTCAACGGTAGATCCAAAATACCCATTACCCATTGCACTGCTTTAGGACATAGGATACTCTGCAAGGGGCCCTCACTCAATGTCAGGTACATAGGCAACTAGAAAAGGGGTGCAAATCACAGAAATCGAAGCGAGGCAGTCGCAGTCCAAGTTTCAACATGATGCAGTCGGTGATGTCAATTGTCACATTGGCTCCCATTCCAAGGAAGGTAACACTTGTGCAGCGCTACTTGAATACCATACCCCAATCTGTCCGATTTCCGAAATTGTGCAAAATTTAGCGCCCAATGGTCACTGGCGACTGACTGTGACCCCCCACTCCTGCTCACACACTCTGTTTACTGGTGCACACCAAGAGTGCGCCCTCAATCAAATGTTTCGGCAGCCCACTTGGGGCTGCCCAAAATCGGCCTTTTGTGGCCCATTTTTTGTGGTGTGCCCCGATTTTCACCAAATTTTGATCCCTTGCATTGGGAGTGACTGTCAGACACAAGGTATTGGAGGTGGCGGTGTAAGCCACTATCAGAGTTCTAACACGCACCTCAAGCTTGACGTGGTACCCAAAGAATGCCCTGTGCAAAGGGGTGAAGAGTGACATGACTGGCCAGCAGTGGTGTTGATACCTTGGGCTTTGGCCCTCTCCATGGCAAGAGCCTACTTTTAAGTGACTCCGGATCAGAATTTAGGCCATGTTTCAATTTTCAGTGTCTGGGAAGCAGTTCAGGAATTTCAGCAGAAATGTACGCTGTGTTCTGTCACATTTTCTTGAGCCCATTGAATTCACTTAGGACACTCTGTTTTTATGTAATCCCGAGGGACTGGAGGATTACACAGGTTGCTGTTTCACAGCATCTTGGGTTTTTTGGTTCAGTTCCACAATGCAGAAGGTCCCCAGAAATGTCCTGTGTGCGTTGCCCCAGTTTAAGTCACTCCCTCGATCAACTCGAAGGGCGAATGCAACCGCTTGGCCCTATGCTACACTGCCTAAATAACCTAGCTTTGCGGTCATGGAAATGATTGCATGTTACATCTGCTGGCACTGGTAGGGGAATGTGCACCTGCCATGATTGAGCAGTGGGACAGGCATTTCACGCTCACCCACAAAAATTTCAAGCTTGCTCTGCACTCCCACCAAACACAAACACATGGGATGAACAACGAGGTTAAAAAAAAACATGGGAATGGGTGTTGCTTGCACTACACCGTAAGGTGGTCAGCGACCGGCCTTTGTGGACCCCCCCCCCCCTCCATTGCACACCCCCGCCTTGCGCATGAATGGCCTTGTCTATGTACCGTCGCCCTATAGTGTTGTAGTTCATGTGAGCACAATTTGGCGGTCAAGAATGTAGTGTGATATGAGTGTGTGTGTAGATTGTAGATGGAAAGAGGCGCAAAGGTCACGAATTCTGCATGTTTCAGGCTGTTTTAATTATTTTCATGATGCATTCCATGTGTACGGAGGTCACAAATGTTTGAGGCTCTTCTTTGTCGTAGCAAGAAACATCCTTGTCCAAGTAGAGCGACAAATTAAACTGCCGTTTTGTTGACTTCGACTGACCCCGCCATGGGTGGCACACCTCCAACACTTGCACCTCCAAAGATTGCGCACCTATGTCTCCCTTCTCGTGCAAGAAATGGATATGCACAAGTTGATCACGACAAAACAATGGTGGGAGCATGTTTGTCAATAAACGTCCATTACAATACAACAATGCGAGGAACGGGACCGCCTCCGACTCGCAGAAGAGCATGTGGCCGCCCAAGAGGCGTTGGCTAGGAATATGATCTGCTCCCAACACTCGAACCTCGTGAGCTGTGGGATGCCACAACACGCAAAAAAAAACCGCCCAGAGAGGCAGAGGCATGGCCGCCACCAAAATTGATCAGAGTGACAGCAGCCCCTACGGTAGAGGCCCACATAGATATGCAGGGGATGGAGGTCCCATAGGAGGACCTGGGTGATGCCATTGTTTTAACTGGATTGTACTGTACCGGATTGTCCACCCTGGATGGTCTGTGAGGTCATATGCACCTGTGCTGCCGGGAGACAGGGGAGGGGCAAGGCGTAGGACTCGTTCCTCTCGCCACCCTGCCGCACCCAGACAGGGAAGAGGATAGGGCAACCTAGCTTTAACCCAAAGTTGGGCCTGTCACAGAACCTTGACATACTATGAGAACACTCAGTGGACACGTGGTGGAACTTCGGTCACGAGTTCAAAAAATTTTTGATCTAGTCTCATCACACATCGTTTTGTCAACGGGGCCAGGAGGGCCGTCTTGCGCTCACAAAACTTGTGGTAAAAACAACTCAATGTAAAACAATGGTGAGAGCACAGGTGTTCATCGACATCATCAGGCTCGCTTTGGACTTTTTCTTTCCCAAAACACATAGCTTTGATTGCTATTGAGGTTGCAAGATTGGGTGAATTTGGAATCATTTCAACAATCAATTCAACAATTGGCGTCTAGTGGTCAAGCAAGGGTTGAAACTTGCAAGGCTTTTGTCAAAAGGAGGATCATTTTTTTGCATTGCGCTTGCATGCGAGACCACATCAGCTCGCGTGCTTCAATCCGTAAAGTTGTTTGACATCATGCTACCTCCGATAGACTCAATGACTCCCCCTTTCCACACTTTCACATACTGTGGGGTTGAGCGAAGCCTGCACCTAAAAAAGGCAAAGTCTCAATCAATTGTGTTACCGTTGATGCAATTCAATATGTGTGTACGCTTATCCAGAGCTTGTCATGCAACTGCAGTTTGCCAGTCTGGTGCACCCCATGAGGGAAGCTCCACATGAGTTCAAGCAAACAGCGTTTCACATCCTTGTGGCCATCTCATTTGGCGTCGTGGTATTCGTGCTTGTTGGGACAACCCCGGAACGCCAAGTTGGTTTGCAAACATCCATGTCATTTGCGCGGTGTGTGATTTCCTACCCCTCACTCGTGCTTGCGTCATCCTCCAACCACATTCTACGCAAGTATCTCCATCAGTATGGTGAATGATGAGGTAACAAAGTATCTGAATGATAGGTATGTGAATGATGAGTCTGTGTAAGCGCTGAGGTGGGTCAAATGAATGAACACACAGCACAAAAAATCCAGTGTTTTCTCTCAGTGATGACCAGTATGAAAATTTTGACTGAAGGCTTTGGCAGTTGCTTGTGTGGGTGGATCGCTCTAGCTCCGTTCGGGAACATTTTGGATTGTCCTCCGAGTTGTCCTCCGAAGCCAACATGAATAGAGTGACCCCTCTGTTCATGCTACCAATACCCAAATGGAAACGTTTCTCCCACAAATGTACAGGTTTCTCCCAAAACATCACCCCCCTCCCCCCTTCTGAGTCCCTGGGAGAAAGGTTTTGGCGTGGGGCGCGGTTTGGCAAGTTACGCACATGCGTCCCAACTTGGAAGCACCCGATGGGCCACATTGATCGACGGGGCGCGTTGGAAGTGCAACTGGCTGTTGTTCATTATATTTTGGCATGAATCATCCTTGGAGGACACACTGCATGCAAAGAGTTGCTTGTGCCGCACAAAGCCCACCCCAAGCGTTGGGAATTGGGTATTTCTTGCACATGGGTGTTTTGTGCAAGGTCCATCGCCGCCGCCAATCCGCAGCGTCAGGTGCTAGTTCCCGACCGACGACGTGCAGCTGTGCTCCCACCACACAAGGTCTGATTGTAGTGTCGTTGGGAAGCTCCGCTGGGAATTGGCACAGGTTGGTTTGGCGTTCAGTGTGAGGGCATCTTGCTAGCATCGTGTTTTGTAGTCATTTGTCAGGGCACCGGGGTCCAAGTCAGCGAGAAGGCAAGGGCAAAGTGCCTTCCGGTCCACGCTCCTCCACTTCCTTTTAAGATCATTGTGTGGATTATGATGGCAGTGTGGAAATTGGCACGTAGCTCTTTCGTTTGTTTCTTGAATTGGGACGTCTTGGCAATAGGCAATTTTTTTGAGTGTGGTCAATGCACAGGCTATTCATGGGTTCTTTCGGTCTGGGTCAATTTCTTGGGACAATCGTACGAAATGTTCGATTGCTGTTTTGAAAAATTGCTCCCCGCCACCCACCCCAACTCTCACACACGTTTGCCACCCCCCCCATCGCCCGACACCAAGCAAGCCCCCTTGCTCCCCCCTCCCAATACCTCCATGACTGCGTGATGGCAAGCTGCATGCAGGCTGATGGTATTCACACTGTGTAAAACCATTGCGGGGGCCGCAACAATTCGCTCGTACCAGCACTTGGAACCACTCCATGGCGGCACCGCACGGGAAAGGTATGGCACAAGCCATTGTAAGCCCCCAACCCTTTCCGACTGCACGGAACATGAAACAGCTCAGGTGAGTGCGTCAGGACGGAGAATTGATTTTCTGCCTTCTCAAATCCATCCAAGGGAGTCGTTGAGATGCCAACATGCGGTTGTTCGGGCACGAGTCCACAAGGCACCTCACGTATTTTGGTGAGCCTCGTGCGCAGTGCAAATCCAGGGGTGCACGCGGTTGGGGTCTTGTGGACAGCTGCGCGCCGTGCACTACTGCTGAGCTGCCTCGATCAACAAAACAATCCACGGACCAGAGGGACATGGCGCCTGCAATACAGGGGAGGGGGGGTTCATGCCATGATGCTGTTGCCAGCACCCACATCCTGCCAGGTCGGACTTGTAGCGCATCGACCTGACCCATCCCTTTGGCTCGAAGATGATGAGGTTCTGGCAGATGTCCCAAACACAATGTCGCAGACAGCCAACGGCAAGAAGCAGGTCTGAGTGCAACCCTTTCACTCATTTTCTGTTCTGAGCACTTTTTTCACACCCACGTGTGAGTCTCTGTGTTCTGTCACGTCAGCCATCTTCCTGTTTGCTCATCTGTCCAATATTTGGAGTGGTATCCGCTTTTTGGGGGGGGGATGGGGGGTCCAACACACTGACAAGCTTCTGAGGGCCTCAACACTCAAAGCTTCACTCTACTTGGGCAGTGCAGGTTACCATGTGGGGCCCTACTTAGAGATCCCACAACAGCGCCATGCATGTACAGACTGTTGCGTAATACCGGATCCATTCCCCTCATTGCAAGGCGCGTTCGGGACGGTTCTGTGCAGGGGGTGGGGGGGAGGGGGGGATCTGCACGCATGAGGCGCATTGGTGGGGTTGGTGTGCACAAGGCGCAAGGGCCGGGGGGAAGGTTGGATGCGTCCAAGGTCACTTTGCCCTGATGTAAAAGGTGCATTCTAGCGAAAATAAGAACTACGAGCCCCAAGTTTAAGCAAAAAACAATCAACCATGGCGGCCAGCAATGGATGCCACTTGATTCCAAATGGTTCCACAAACCATCAACAATGGCCAAAATGCCTTCCTTTTTCTTTTTGGGTACGCAACAGGCTTGTACTGTGTACCATGCGCATTTTTGAAGATAAAACAACCATATGTCTCACCTTCCACCACACATTTCACCCAGTGTGCACCTTCGGTAGCCGTGTTTTTGCCCCAAACTGGCCTAAAATGACGTGAGAATGACCTGAGAATGAACCGTTTTTTTCGGGATTTGACTGCTTTTGACTGCTTGAAGGCCGTGTAATGCCTCGGTGATGAAAGATGATGAGTCATGATGTGTGCAAGCCTCTTCCGCACCGCAAATACGCTTGGCCATTGGCACTGAGGAATAGCACAATGTGCGGTGCCGAGTGGGGTTACAAGGCGGGGGGGCAAGGGGGTGAGAAATGGGTCGAAAATGTTTTCCAAACGTAATTGGGGGCCACTTGGGGTGGTGAAAGTGGCCTATTTAGGCCATCACTGGCCATTTGGTCCGTTTCCGCCCGCACCCGGATGCCTTGACAAGGTCCATTTTGACATTGAAAATGGCTCAAATTGAGTGAAAACTGACTTCTTCCGAAAGTGTTCAGGCCTTCTAGCGCGCCAAAAATGGTGTTTTTGGACCATGAGCACCCAAATTGTGGTCTCATTTGTCCCTGCAGAGGCCTGAAAATACGCATCAATGGGCCATTGATGGTAGACTGTGTGTGTACTAGGGGCGGGTGACTAGGGGACACCCAGGGGGTCAACAATTGGTCAAAAACCATATGTTGCAAAATTAATCGGGGACCACTTAGGATTGAAAAAACGTGTTCTTGAACCCATTTGGTGTATGACTATCCTTCAAATTTTCAAATCACCTTGAAAATGGTGCATTTTGGCACTGAAAAATTGGGTCAACAACAGGTGGAAAATGACTGTTTCCAGACCTACTCAAGGATCATCAAGGACACCAAAAAAATTTTCCTTTGGCCGTGACAACCTGCGTTTGATCCCCTCAGAGCCGTCCCACTGGATGCGCTGTATGCAGGATGTTCCAGGGTATGGGAGGATGTAAGATGATGTACGAACCCAGGAAGACACTGGGAAGCTTTCTATGGTCCTGTGTTGCAACAAGCAGTTGAGACAATTTTTGGTTTAAGCTGAGTTTTAAGTGCCACAGCAGCCCAAAACCGAGGATTTTTCTGTATTATGCACCCTGCTGGACTGGACCAGGGGCGGTATGCTCACAGCATGAATAACACCAAGTCTTCAATTTTTTGTAGCAGACACGCATTGAGGCCCCAAGCTAATCCGGCAGGGTGTCCTCCAGTTGTGTGAACTGAAGTACTGGGGTGCCTCAATGGGAGAGGGCATCTCTTATGCGGCTAATTGGGCCCACGTGTATGAAACAGGGTCGCAACAATACAGTTCCTTATTGCCGAATTTTTGGTCACTGCCAAAAATCCTGAGAGTATTGGTGGGGCACATGCCGAACGCTCAAGTTCCTTGCCCCCTCCCCCCAACCCCCAAGCACAACGCTGAAAGCTGCTTGAAATGTGTTGTTTGTGTGTGTGTGTGTGTTGGTGGGGGGACGAGGATCATGAGAGCAGGTGCCCGTTTGCTGTGGTCCTGCCCTCTTAGTCCCTTTGGTCCAGCTCGTATGAAGGAGAGCAGAGTGCGCAACAGATCCCGGACGCTAATGCAAATGGTGCAGCTCAGATATTGGGGAGCTGTTTCCCCTGCACCCTCCACGAGGTATCTGATGATGATGGTGTGCCCATCTTCTTCTGCTTCCAGTTGCATGCCAGGCCGCTGCTGATGGGCAGTATGCTGGTCGCCGTCATTGTCACTGCCATACTATGGACACGGCAGCTCCTGGTTCGGCCGCAGGGCCCAAAGCAGTATATGCCATTGTCGTCAATGAGGATTTTGACTGTGGCAGGAGAAGTGAGGGGATCCGGTCCGGCAGGCAAAAAGAAGAAAAAGGTGCCCACCTTCAACTCCAGAATGACATTTGAACTTGCAGCTGCTGCATGCAGCATATATGAAGGCACACACGACAGACCTAACCCAGCAGCGATGAGGTAGCAGAACCCTTCAGAGGCAGATTGAGCTGGATTAAATGCCGTCTGCCAGGTCTGCATTCTCTGAGCCCCTCAAGAATTGCTGCCAAATTTTCTCCGCGCCACATTTCGCCATTCCAAATTTCGCACGCCCCTAATCTCCCCCTCCCCCGTAGCTTCCGAGGACACACACAGGCACAGTGGTATCTCTTGACCGTCTGCACTATGGTGTGGTTTGGGGACTGTCATCAGTTTGGACGGCCTTGAGACCAGACGTACGGAGGAGGGTTTCGAGTCAAACCAGGCAAGGGACAGACGCCAGGGCTGTGTGTGTGTGGCGGGGGGGGGGTGGCACCCGTCCTCGCTGCAGACTGCACCCCCCCCACCACGTTACAAATGTGAGCCGTGGTACTGCACGTACCTCTACCCTAGCACACGTCTTGCAGACAGGGCAGCCCCATGCACCCTGTTGCAACACGGTGGGCTTCCTCCACGAAAAGATCGCACACGTACACAAGACGGGATGTTTCGGGGGTCTCTTCGCTGTTCTTTACTTCTAGTTGATTCGCCCCCCAATCATGGGGCAAAATGTAAACGCCGGCGTCATGCATGCAAGCGTTGTGCTCTGGCTGATGTGCAGAGCTGCGTGAGGGTTTTCGGTGTGTGCGTTGTGCACGAGACGCACCTGAAGGAAAGCACAAGAATACCTGCAACCGCCCGTTCAAGGAACAGCAAAGCTGCATGCAGCCCCAAGTAAAGCACCGCTGAGGAACGCCCAGCCAATGGCACAGTGCGCAATAGGGGGAGGGCAACACGGGTCTCAACGCACCGCATGGACTTGCATCGCAGTCATGGCCCCGGGGCAAGTGCGTAACTCAGGGTGTGGGCCATTCCACACAACTCACACCGAGGGCCAGAGGGCCAAATGCCTGGAAATGCAGCGCGCCGCTCTATGTTCCTGCTGACGTTCTGTGTCGCAAGAACGAGCCCCGGCATTTTTTGTGTTTCCGGAGCTGTGGTGTACTGTCAAGTGGTGGTTGCAGAATGTTCTCACGCTTGACCATGCGGTGTGTGCCTTTGACAGAAACAATGGCGGGGGAGGGTCATGGGTGTTGAGGTGTGATGATCTGCCAGACCCCACTTCAGCTGAAGCCTGGCGCTGCTGTAGGAAGCACAGCGTGCTCATTCCTCTGGTGCATCAGGGCATCCCCCCCCCCTTTCCACTTGGGGGCAAAAAATGCGGCAAAACATGTTTTGTCCAAAACTGCTTGCAGACCACTCAGAATTATAAAAATGGTGTTTTCGAAGGCATGGCCATTGTTGTGTCCTTGTATCCTCCCGAAATGACTTGGAAATGGCAGGTCTTGGCACCGACAATAAGTTGTTGCCCAGATGCATCATGAACGAGGAAGCCAAACCAATTTTGCGGCCCGTATTCCGTCGAAACAGACCTGCAGCACTGTGTAAGGTGCTTGTGGTCCATGCACATTGCACACTTCATTGTGAAAGTTATCAAGGGCCCCGTAGGATCATTAGACACTTTTCTTTTTGACTGGCCCCATTTCTTCCATTCGTGTCGTTGCAAAATCCCCTGGAAAAGCGCCCACCTTCCGCCTTCTCCGGCACTAATTCGCCCTCAGTCCCTCAGTGCACGGCTCAGTGCGCCCCTCAGCTGCCCCTAGCCCTCTTAGTGCGTTGACCGCTCTGCTGCGGTTGGCTGTGTGCGCCGTCAACCCGAAGTGCTCCCCTGTACAGTTGTCCGCTGGGCGCCAGGCCTACGAGGAGGCGAAGGCCCGTGAGGAACAGATGGATCAGGAGAACGATGAGGCAGTCGACAGGGCTGAAAGGCTCGTGGAGCATGAGGTGCCCTTCTTCCCTCGTGCACGCAGGTGGTTGACATGCCCGCTCAAGGGACAGAATGGAAAGGGGCGTCCCGGCCTACGCGGGGAGCAGCCTCAATGAGTCTTGCCTTTGGTCAGACATCGTGCAACTTGCGTCCGGCAGGGGGCTTAGGGTCGTTGGGAATCAGTCCCGTATCATGTGCTACTCAGTATTGCCGGCTCCTGTCGCAAACGGATCTCAGTAGGAACAAGCGGCGCCCCGTAACCGACTCAGCGGAGGCCGGCTCTTTGTGATCACTTCTGAGCGACGCTAGTGGCAAGTGTGCCTCTGACATCTGAACGTCACCCAGCCCCCCCCCCCCCCCCCAAAGCCACCCCATTTGCATTGCAGGCGCAAACGACAATGCCCCCGGGCACGTACTTCATCGGGGACCCCTGCTTGGTCACCGAATGGGCTGCGGTGTACGAGCAGGTCTATGGGTCAGAGGATGGTATTGTATACATACGCGATCACAAGACGGTGGCCTTCCATACGGCGGCGGGCGATGGGAAATTCCTCGACAACGATGAGCACAGGTGCTGACCTCTGACCCACCCCGCGCCCCACACACACCACCGCCATCCGATGGCTTCCTCGGCTGCCCTCGGGCAGCGAGGATGTTCCAGCGCCGCGACTCCACCCCTGATTTGACTAAGGGGCCGCGAAGGACCTAGAGCCAAGTAATGCCGCCAGTGGCAAGTCTGGTCCCGACGGGGCAACTGAGCGGCGTGTTGGGTTGCCAACCGCATTCTCTTTCGACCGCCCATCGGCGTGCCCGCACCGCATCCCTCTGGCATCCGAGGCAGGGCTCGCGGGATGTGGAAGGGGGTGGAATCCCATGGAGCGGGTATCTGCCCCACCTCCGCACACACGCAACAACGAAGTGGGAGTGCAGACCGCAAGTTGCGGGTCCGTGTTCAAAACGCCCTCCGCCGCCGGAGCAGTACGCCCCTGGGCCGGAGCTGTGGGCGCTTGAGTGGCACAAGGCGTGCACTGCACCGTGGGTGACGGATCTAGCTGCAACTGGCTGCGACAAAAGTGTCTCAACCCTGTCCCAACCCTGTCTCAACGTGCCTCAACGCAAACGCGGTCCCAACTCCGTCCCAACTGCCTCAGCGCTGTCTCAAGCCATCTCACATGTCATGGGTTGGGATGGGCTCGGTTGTCTCAAAGGGCACCTCATCGTAACAGCCCTTCATCAGACGTGAGACGCCCGCGGGACAAAGGGGAAGCGGCGGGATCGTGTCGGCGTCCCATCATATTTGCAGAACGGCCACATCATGTCAACGGGTGGGGCACACAGCCTCGGCGATGGAAACCATTGCAACTGCCGGGGCGAGTCAAGGCCCTGCGAGGCCGCCCGCGGAGATGCGGTGGGGACGGGGGGGACGACTTGCGCTGCTGAAGTGGCGGATGAAGGGCGTTGGGCAGGGGGGTTGCATGTACGGAAGCGGGCAGGCACGGCAGGTCATAGACAGTGAAGGCCCCACAGGGTCCAATTCGCCAGCGGATGCCCTGGTCATGTAAATGGGCCAGTCGCAGATGCTGAGGCCCTCGGGGTCCGCTGAATGACACACCGCCGTTCTTGGACCCCGCCACCCCAGCCCCCCGATCCAAGCGAAAAGAGCTCCACAAGTTTTCGAGGACAGATTCGCTGAGCCAATAATTGCCTGAAATTTGTCATCCACCAAACATATTTGGAAAAGCCTTTGGTCTGAAACAATTGAAAAAGGCGCTTTTTAGGCACCAGCCCACTCCTTGAAGGAGGGGCAGGGGGTAGCGGCACAGTGGCTCTTTGGGAAAAGAGCCCTGCCCAGAGGGGGCGGGGGGTTGGCATTTCAACTTCTGCCCATCCCCTCGGGGACGACACTGCCAGAGCCTGTGGGCGCTGGAGTGACACACAAGGCGTGCACTGTAAGCCCCACCTGCTCACATGATATGTCCGTCTGGTACCGAACAGTCCTCCCGCTGACCCCCTGCCTCCCGTCTTCTCATGCCGGGGGGCACACGGCATGGGCCGCACCCCCGCCTCAATCGCATTTCCAGTTACCTCATCAATAGCGGCATGATTATGATGGCCCCCTTGGAAGCGCTGCGCGTGCGCGACCACCTGGAGGACGTGGGTCGTGTCTGGACGACTGATGTTGAGGTGGAGGTGAGCCGGACCAAAGAGGGGCTCATGACGTTTGGGGACGTGAAAATCGTCACGAGCGAAGACTTCGAGGAGGAGGACCTTGGGGAGGACATCGACGCCAGCGAGTTTGACATCGGCGAGGTTTTGCCCCTCCCCCAGGCCTGGGGTGGCAAAGGAGGGAGCTCTGCACGGTCAGAGCAACATGGAGGACTTGGTGTGAGACCATAACGCACATGAATCGACCCGAGGTTTGTCTCCGGACAATTATGATTCATTTTTCCGGTCCAGCCGGACCAACGCTCCTGCCGCATGCCGATCAAGACCACCCACCTCGGTCCACAACAGCAGGCAGGGCACCCGTTGTATTGCCGGTCCCCCACCGGCCTCCGACCGGCAACCGGTACCCAACCAGCCGCATGGAACCCCGTCCCCCCCTCCCGCCGCCGATGTAGACATTCGTCGTCTCAGAAGTCCGCCATCCCCCTCCCGCCTGCTCTCAACTGCAATGCGCAGCCCTATTTCCTTGTCACAGTGCATCTCCGTGCATCCCGAAATACACTGCGACAAGCAAATAGGGCGAGGGAAGTCGGGATGTGGGTGGGAGGGGGGACCGGGGGATTGCGAATTGTGAGGTGGATGGTCCCCGCACGGAAAGCCCCACTGATTCTTTGGGTCGTGCGGGGGACATCACCCCAATGCAACTGCTCCCAGAGACCACTGCGGAACGGCGCACCCTCAAAGGCGGTGCGCGCGAACAGTGCAAGGGGCGAGGGTGTGGGAGATGAGGCTGCGCGTCACCACCCGGACAGGACGGCGAATGGGCATTTGTTCAGCGCATGAACATGGACAAGAGCGTCGTGGATGGGACCTTCGGCGGAATTACCCTGTGGACTGCCGTGCCAGCGCGTTGCCTTGACACCGGGGTCCCTCTGTGCCCTCTATGAATCAGCCTCTCAGGGCGCGGTTTCAGGATTGTCACGCCAGAGGCCCCACGCTGCTTTGCAGGGGTGTTGCGATCACCGTCACGTGTCAACAGCAACTGCCTGCAATGCGGCAGCTCCGTGTTACTCGATGGCGAATCCCCGTCTGCCCCAGAGATGGAGAGATGATTGACCCAATTATTTTGGTGGCTTTTGGGTGGGGGGCGAGGCTCTGGACTGGATGAATGGCGAAAGGCAGATCTGCTGTTGCTGTTGCCCCGCCCCCCTCCGCCCTTGTTACTGATTTCGAGCCAGCACCACCTCAAACAGCGATACGGAAGGAATTGGTCACGTCTTGCCAAAATGCCGGAAACCTCTGGTCATTAAGCCACAGCAAAGGCTTGTTGCATGATGATTTCAAAGTGGGTAGAGTGCGCGCTCCTGCATGTTCCTCTTTTGCCCAAGAGAAAGGAGGGAAGTGGGTGATCGGGTTCTGCGCGACTGTGGTTTTCGGTTTGGGGCGGGGCCCTTGGTCTTCCCCCGCCACATGTATCGACCAATTTTCTCAGGATGAGGATGAGGATGAGGAAGAGGAAGATGACGAGGAGGTGTGTGGCCTAATGCAAGTCGATGACTGAACAGTGCTACTTTTTGTCAGACAAGGACAGGAGGAAGGCAGCCGTGCTGTCTGAGTCCATGGCCCGACTTTGGACACAATCTCGCGTCTCAAGATGGTCGTCAGCCCCACCCCCTCTTTACTCTGGCTGAATGCTTTGCCTGTTCGCCATGTTGGACCCCTCTCTCTGCGCAGGAGCTGGACATGGCTGTCAGCAGGTTGACTAAAGCCAACGTGAAGGAGCAGGCAGCACAAGAAAAGCATAAAATTCCGAATGAAGAGGCACCGTGGGACAAGCCCAGAGACCACAAAGAACTGCCTTGGGTGTGTGTGGCCAGGGGCAGGGGCACAGTCTTTGGCAGCCCTGGGTGCGCAGGGGGAGGCGGTCTGCAGGCTTCAGACCTGGACAGGGAGTGGCCCAGCTGCAGGGCCCACGGAGGTGTGTATGGACAAGGGCAAGGGTGGCGATCGCTGCGCCTCATGGGACTCTGAAGGAGAGCCGTGGAGACTGGACTGTGCAGGAGGGCGGGGGTGATTGGACTGTGTGGGAGGGATGAGACGATGGGACCCTGTGGGAGGGATGGGGCATGGGGGCCGATCCTGGTCAGGACCCGACCCCAAAGGGGGGGGGGGTACCCCCCCCCCCCCTACAGACCCCAAAATGGTTGTACAGAACAAAGGGTTTTGTGGGCGCCGGAGGCACCGGAGATTTTGTTTTAGGCATACGGCAGGGGGAATTTTTTTGTTCCACCCTATGTGTCTATACTCAAAGTACTCAGAATTTTGCGGAGAATTCAATATTGGCTGAAGAGTACAAAAAAGGATTTTGACCCCGACCCGACCTCCGGGTCGGACCTTGGCTGATGGGAGCCTGGGTTGTTCCCACATAATTCCCCGGAAAACCCTGAGAGAATGGACGCAGTAGGTCCTCAGGGTCCTGATACCGCTTCAATTGTGTGACCCCCGCTCGCTCACGGGGGAGTGGCAACCTACGGCACACGTGTGCCTGTCCTAGTTGTATGGTGCACCAGGGGGGGGGGCGGCCAAGCCCGGTCCTTGTATGCGACCCCCCCCAGCCCCCCCCCCCCTCCCCCCCCCCGGGTTTTGAAAGATAGTGGTGCCGGGTCGGCCACCAACAAGTGTCTCTAGAGAGAACTGTCTGGCGCCAAAGGCGCCAAATTTTTTTTTCATACTATGTGTTTCTACTCAAAATACTCAAAATTTTGTAGAGAAATCATATTTGTGTTAAAACAACAAGAAAAACTTTTTGACCTGAAGGAGGGCTACAGGAGGGCTGCAGGCCCTAACAGCAACCACAACCCTAGCCCCAACCCTAACCCTAACCCTAACCCCTGGCTGGACACCCCCATGACCCCCGGCCAGACCCCCCCCCCGACCCCTGGCAGGAACACCCCCCCCCCCGACCCCCGGGAGGAACGCCCCCCCCCCCCACCCCCGGGAGGAACACCCCCCCCCCCCGACCCCCGGCTGGACCCCCCCCAACTGCCCCCCCCCCCCCCCGAGTTTTGAAAGATAGTAGATAGTTGGGGGGTGGGTCGCATCAGGACCGATTGTAGTCGCCCCCCCGTGTGGTGCACTACAAAACCTGCATCCAGAGCCTTATGGCCCAGGTACGTGACTTGCAGTCCTAGAATCAGGAACTGCGGCGATCCCAACAGGACCTCGCACAATCTGTGGCGTCGGTTGCTAGCCTCAGCCAATCCTACGGGGACCACATGAGCCAAATCCTGTCAACACAGGCTAAACAGGAGCAGTTGATCCGCACCTACCGCCAGGACTCTCGAGACGTGGGTTCTAGTGTTTCGGATCATGTTAAGATGTCAAATCATGTCACGGCTAAGTGCTTTGGCGCGGTGGAGACACTCACGCAGCACTGTGCCATCCTTGCCTCGCGCCTTGATGAGTGGGACGCCTGGTATACCGCCTCGACAGACCCCATTGTGGTTCATCCGCCGGAGGTCCTTACGGCTCCTGAAATTTCGCCGGTGACATCGGCGGAATCTGCCTCATCGGCACCTACGGGTGCGGCATCCGGCGTTTCCGGTGGGGGGTGTGCCCTTCCTCTTTCAGACCACCCCTCTCCCCACTGCGTCTACCATCCTGGGGCGTGTGTGGAGTCTGGGTGACCTGGGGGGGAGGCGGAAAAGAGCACACCCCACGACGGAACTAACACTCCATCTTGGAGGATGAAGGGAAAGAAACCGAGAACACCGAGTGGGAGGCGAGAGAGGTGAAAACACCTGAGGAAGAACCTATTTGATGGGCAAAATTTTTTTGAAAAAATTTTTACCCCACTCGTGCATATTCAAAAGGATCAGCGTGTCATGGGGATCATTTTGAGGTATGAATGTTGGGGTACCCACTGACCCCCCCCCCCCCCCGGGGAGCCCGGCGGCTGACCGCCCGACCCGCCGACCCCCAAGGTTTGGGTCAACCAAGGGGGGGGGGGGGGGCTACAACCCCCAAAACGGTCGCACACCCCTCAGCGTCACACATTGGCTGGCGGCGGCCCCCGTGGGATGGGGTGGCGGGACTTTCGAGGGAACTAGTGTGTGCCCCGCTGGGACTGAAAGGCCCACGAGGGAAGGTACAGAGTGAAGATGACAAGTGGTTCGACGCACACGCCGACATGTTTCGCAAGGACACCATAGTGGCAGGGAAAGGAGGACACGACCGCTGCTGGAGGTGCACAAAAGAGGCGGGGTTAGTGCCGTGGCCGGTCCTGCGCATGGTGAATTGGGCCTTCCCCGATGCCACCGTCTGGGGCGCGGAGGACAGGGGACGGTGGTGGGAGCCGGTGTTGCGCCCAAGGAATGAAATAGATGATGGGGAGGAGGTGGAGGAGGGGGCAAAGGAAGTGTGGTGGGGGGAGGAGCCGGCGGACAGGAGAGCGGGGGTACAGATTCAGTGGGACACCGCACGGGGCCTGCAGAAAGGGGACGAAGGCGTGGCTGTCTATGGCAACTTAAGGCCCAGGAGGCGCAGCTTAAGGAGGCAAACCCTCCAGAGCTTCACAGATCACTGTCGCCATATTGACAGTGCCAACGTCAAATAGCAGCTTGAGCAACGGTGATGCGCGAAATGCCTGAAGTAGGCCCTGGCGAACACCTTTGGCACGATGCTAATGTTGAGTTATCTTGTTGATGCCCCAGACCCCAGGCCCCATGACCTGGCTCTAGGCGTATTCACCCCGATATTAAGAGGCTGATTTCTGAGTGAAGCCTTCAGCCACGTGCAGCTGGCGTCCGACCGCTCTTGCCACGTATTCACAATGCTCAAATAGCCGTATGCATCCACTGGGTATTCCCACTAGAACTGACTGGAGACCCACAGGTGCAGGGGTCCGTAGAAAAAAGTTTTCTTCATGCCGCCAGCTGACAGTTGCATATTTTCATTTTGATGCTGCTCCATGCCCATGTGCGCAGCTCATGGCATCGTGTAGGGTATGAGAGAAGATGGGAAAGGGGTAAAAGATAGCCCAGCAGACTCTTGTGCACCCTGCACAGAACAGCACCATGCCTCCCGGTGAGTATTGGGTTGGCGATCCAGCCATCGTCTTCACGGAGCACAACGACTTCGATTGGGATCAAGTATCTCAGATCATGAAGGAGAACCGTGGCCGTCCATGGGAGCAGGATGGCGAAACCGTGTGTGCGCTCCCATGTGCACCCTCCAAAAACGGAGTCTGGACCTATGAAGACGAAGACGAGACTCAGTATGTGTTGTGGATGAAGGGCTGTTGCAGGCGCATCAGTTGTTCCCACACGGCACAGTGGAGTTTGCTGCGCAGCACATTAGAGTTGCTGCACAGCACACGAAGGGGTGCTGCAAGTAATTTATTTCGCTGTTGCAGTCACCCGAGGGGCTCACAGACACACTCCAGCCTGCCCTGGGCACATGAGGAGCCGTGGTAACCACAGCAGCGCAGCTCCCACTGCCTCATGAGCGGCAGCCCCTCGGGTGGCAGACAGCTCCTCAATGTGCCTGAGGCCACCCCATTTGATGTGTCGTGTCTGTTTCCGGGGGCCAGCACCGCCCGCTCCCATCGGGTGCACATGGACGACCCTCTCGTGCAGGTACCCGTGCCCAAGTGGATTTCTTGCAATGATCCCGACTCCGTTGCTGCGCCGACAAGCCCCTTTGGCTGTGAAGAGTGGACGGGTGTGGACGGCTCAGAAAGAGGTATGCAGCACAGCCGTCCGTCCCATGCCCATGGGGACGCGGACTTCCCGCCCCACTTCCTCACCTCCTCCGGTCTGAGTCTCCGAGTGAACTGGTCCCAAGCACCTCGTGCCTGCTCCAGTGACTAGGGGAAGCCTTTCAGAGGCTCTGGGCCGAGACTTACTCACTGACTGACAAACGGACAGTCTTTCAAGTGCTGGAGGCGCACTGAGCCAAGAAGCCACAGCCCCGAGCGGTCGATGCCCGAAATACGCCCATGACAACCCGGCATGTCCTCGCGACAACCCTCTACAAATGCCTGTGACGGTCGCTGTTGTGCCTATGGCAACCCTGCGGGACAGTGAGAATTGGATCGGTTCTTTCACCTCAATGCCCAGCGCCCCCGGTCATCACCGGAGCCACAGCCACACCTTGGACCACAGCCACAGCCATTTGTGATTGTGGTTGTGATTGCGGTCGTGCTGTAGAGGTGAAGGTGAGGCATGCGATGCAACCTGTCAAGCAATGTAACCGCGGCGGATGGCTGGCCTATGTCGGGGTGGATCCTGGAGGTGTAAGTCCGTTTGATCCCACTCTGGCTGCACCTGCGGTTGCGACCGTGGCTGTGGCCTTGATGATGGCTTCATGACAATCCCCGCTCCCATCCACACCCCCGTGGCATGCTTGCAACCGATGTTCCGCAGGGGACGTGGGCGGTTTTAGGGGGAAGGGGGGCAAACGTCCCCGAATCCCCCCCCCCCCCTTCCCGAGGAGGCTCAAGGCAGGCTCTTTCAGCCGGCCCTCTGTACAACTCCTTTCTTTGCCCCCGGCGCAGCGCACAGGGGTGCCTTTTGCACTGCACCCGGGGGCATCCGGGAACCCCCGTGCACTCCGCCAGGGGCGTTGTCGCACAATTGGGCGGCATGTCGGCGCCACTTACAGCGCTGTGCCCCACCTGATCACGCCCGACAGGAGGCTGCAACGGTCCCACGGTTCACGCCTTGCGCACCCGTTGTGCACCCGTCGCACTCTTTGTGCCTGGCCCCCAGGGAGAGGCATTCTTCACACTGCCCAGCCCCGCATCACCTCCGTGCACTTGTGCTGAACCGTCGCAGGAGATGCCCCTGCCGAAGAATTGTAGCAGGTGGCGGTGGTGGTGGGTGTTCAGTCCACGTCAGCGAAGTTTTATGCTCCGGCAGACTTCTTTTGCCTCTGGTCCGGGAATATTTTTTGTGACAGAGTGACAGAGGTCCTGTCGCTCAGTTGGCAACCGTCGCTGTGGCGAGGGTGCTGGTGGACGATGCGTGACATACGCAAATGTGTTCCCCAGAGGTTGACCGGGCGAAGGCAATGTGCGCCGCGCAGCGCTGCTGATACTCTGTGCAAGTCTTGGGGGGCGGGGGGGGGGGGGGGGGGCGGCACAGGGCCTGGGGGGGAGGGCGTGCCAGGATTTCCCTGTTTGCCATCCACCAGTTTTAGGGAAGCGTAGCTCAAAGCATTTGACAGCCAGATCCGTTAGCACCCGCATGGCAGTGGTCGTTGACATGCTGCTGCGGGCCGTCCGCGTCCTTGTTGGTGTCCTATCCATGGTCATGTCCGTGTCGCACTCTTTGTGACAGAAAGGTACCCCCCCCCCCTTTGTGCAAGCAGAGCCTCCGCCGCGTGAGACGTGAAGTGCTGTTGGAATGCCAGAGTGATTCTGGAGGGTGACGACCATCGTCGATTTATGGCCAAGCCACGCCTACGTCCAAGCAACATAGTACCGCGGATTTCGGCGGTGCGTTTTTCAATTGGTCCCACTGTGTGCTATGTGTGCTGTCTGATGCCTGGGTTTTGAGATGCATGATGTCCACATGTTGTGTCAAGGAAGCTGATTGGGGCATGGTGGGTAGCACATGGGGCCCCTTGGTTTTCAGAATAGGACACTGCGTCTTTCCGCATGTACAGTGTAACGCTTCAGCAACACCCTTGTCCAAGCATCAACAGGTGTTGGTTCCGTCAATTTCTGGTCATTTACCGTTGCTCCAGGCCCCAAGATAGTGGGAGGGCCAGGTACAGACCTCCTCAGGCAGGAGCTCCCTTACTCCTGTTGACCACAACCTCTGAATTCATCATGGCTCAACTTGTGGGCCACTGAATGTGCGCCCGCACGCCTGTTTCGCCCTCATGTCTCTTGGTGTGAGTGTGGCGTGGGTGTGGGGGCGTTGGGGTGTCTGGTGTGGATTTCTGCGTGTGACGTGGCTGTGCAGCAGCGTGGCCATCTGCGGTGCGCTTGTGTCGGAGCCGTGCAGTTGCCACATGCACCGCAACCCTCGCTTGATCGACTGCCCGGGCGATGCCAATGCGTTGGTGCTGCTGCAATATTCAGGTGAAGGTCTGTCTGTCTGCACAATATCAGATTTCCTTTGGTCCGATCAAAATCGATACTGACGTTGATGCGAACAGTCGTGAGGTATCGGGGCGTTTGCCGAAGGGAAGGGTCCCCTAGCCACCGCAGGCGGCGGTGCTGAGGGTTGGGGAGGCCCCCTCGCTAATACCCCAACCCCCCTCCGGGGGGTTTTTGAAAGATACTACCCCGGTGGCCTCCAAGGGCCCTCTGATCTGGTTGGGGACTGGACTGCAAAGCGGATTTTTCTTCCGAAAAAAAAGGTCCATCCCGTACATTTATGACTCAGAATGATCAAAGCGCGACGTGGGGAGCAAGATACGTCGACAAATCATCGCGAGTAGACCGGAAAGTAGTGGTGGGGCTGGTGTGAGGGCTGGAGGGGAGGGCTGGAAGTGGAGCTTGAGCCTGAGGGGCGGGGGCGGCAGGAGAATGCTGTGTTTCGGGGTGACAGCCAAGCAACAGCCCAATGCACAAACGCCTGCCCCTCAAATTGCCACATGGAATCCTTTCCTTGCATCGATCTGCACGAGACTGTGGCCTGTTGGTTGTGATGCAGGGAGCTGTTATGGAAGGTGATGTGAGGGATGATGCCGGAGGTTCTTTCACTTTTTTTGGTGGTGATGGTGTTTTTCTTTCATGCGTTGGACAGCATTTCACCATCTGCCTCGACTGGAGGAAGTTTTGAATACAGTTCTTTTAGCGCCCCCCCCGAAGTGTGCATCGCCCTGGGACGGCTCCTTGCAAGCACGAGGGGCAGAAATCTTATGTTTTTCCGCGAAATGTTTTTGTTTGAAATAATCCCTGGGTGCCATGGCAGATCAACGGCTTTGGCAGAGCAGTGACGGCGCCCACAGGCTCCCGGTATCGGCTACCGAGTATCACTGCCGCTGCAGTGGAGGGTCGTGTGCGGCGCTTGCTACTAACGGACGGCTCATTGACGGTCGTTGGGGGCTGCCCGTGTCAGGCTCCAGGACAGCGTGCTGTTTGTGATGTAGAGAGGTCACGTGCTGGAGGAGGGAACATACTACATCGGAGACCCGAAGTGGGCTTTTACGGACGACAATGGGTTTGACTGGAAGGAAGTGAAGGATATTCTGGAACTGTCTGAAGACGACGAGATGCGCATCAAAGGCGAGCATGTGAGCTGCTTCTACACAGTCTTGGGGAAGGGCTGGTTCCAGGACAATGCAGGTGTGCCCTTTCGACGCCATGCAGCCCAGGGGGGGGGGGGGGTTCTGAGAAATCCGATAGCGTGGGGGGTTTTGGAAAACCCCCCCCATTTTTTAAAAATGCTCCGTGGGGGGGTTTTAGGGGTATTTTTCGACGCAGACACACCGTTTCTGCGAAAAAAATTTTGGTGGTATTCTTTTGGACCGCACATCCAAAGTTTTGTCCTTGACCCCAATTCAGCCACTTTTGATTTTGTCCCCTTAACTAGCGACCTCCCAGAATGCAAGGGTGACGTAGTGTTTCCGCCCTTTTTTGGGCTCCCAAGAAGGCAGGGGTGTGGTACCCACTTCTGATTTTGTCCCCCTTTGTCTTGGGGATCCCCGAGAATGCAAGGGTGACGTAGCATTTCCCCCCACTTGTGGGCCCCGACAAGGCAGGTGTGAGAGAGCCACTTCTGATTTTGTCCCCCTTTGTTTCCCGCTTTGCTATGTGGCCCCTTGAGTTGGGGTTAGGGACTCACAATCCACGCTTTATTGCGTGGCCCTTGGAGTTGGGGTTAGGGACTCACAATCCACGCTTTATTGTGTGGCCCCTTGAGTTGGGGTTAGGGACTCGCAATCCACACTTTGTGGAGTGGCCCCTTGAGTTGGGGTTAGGGACTCGCAGTGCATGCTTTGGATGCCGATGGTCGTTGGCTCATTCCAATGGGCACCCTATCTGCGTTTGTGAAAACTGCAAAGGTGCCAAATTGTCCTCAGTTGCGCGCAGAGCCATACGCTGGTGTGGCACATAACAGCGTGCGGCCCGCGGCAGCAACAGAATTTTGTTTGTTTTGTGGAGCGGCCATTGCTTTGGCAAGGATGCGCAATCATGTGGTAGTGCACTTGCAGAAGGGAGAGGTGGTAACGGACCCAAGGATGCATGGTGAGGCCGAACCTTGCGGTTTGTGTGGTCGCACAACAGGCACTTGTACCACAAGTATTGTGTGCAAGAAAATCAGTAGCACATGCCTGTGTGTGGTCCCAGTGAAGCACGCAGTGGCCATGCGCAAACAATAAAACATGCCCTGTGAATGTCCTATTCCTCGGTGCAGTGCCACCCCATGGGTTTTGAACATCAAAACTCACTTGGCACGATGCCATCCCACCGTGGCACCAAACACCGTTGATTTGACGGAATGGGTTGTAGTTAGCCAAGATGATGAGAAAAAAAAGGGGTGAGCCAAAAAAATCCCCATGGTGATGAAGCCGAAGATCACCTTGAAAGTGGCACAGGCGGTTGACAATGAGGGTGCATCCTTCTCTGAAGCCTCTCTTGGCCGCTCCGATTGGGAGTGGAAACCGGAGGAGGATGCAAGCTCTGCGGAACGGTAGCGAGAGTTCCGCATCTTCCGAAGACGGTAATAGCTCCTCTTCTTGCTCATCTTCTTCCTCTTCTACCTCTTCTTCCGGGGTGGCAGTTCTCCCCAAAAAGAAAGCTGTGCCCGGCAAGGGCACAAAGCGGCCCATCACCACTCCCAAGCAAAGTGCTAAGAAGCGACGCACGGTGCAGACGTCAGGGCGGAAGAAGTAGGCGGAGCTGCATGCACACACACGTCACAAACGGATACCTCCCCCACCCCCTACACCTCCTCACTCTCCCTCTCCTTCCCTTGTAGTAGCATGCACACTAGGACGGGAAGGCCCACACAATGGCGAGGGAGGGAGGCCTGGCTCGCCATAGCCTTAAGGGCCTCCCGAGTTGCGTTGGCCGACCAGTATGGTCACACACACACACACCCCTTCTTTTATGCCCTCCCCTTGATGCATTTCTCACCCCATGGTGTATTTCTAACCCCATGGTGCATTCCGAACCCCATGACTGACCTTGATGTGTTTCATCCCCCATGCTGCAATCCTAACCCCGTGGCAGGTTTCACCTCCTGCATATATTGTGCAGCACTAAATGGGCAGGCGCCCCCGCTGGATTCCCTGAGTCCCAGGGACATACCTCATCCGTATCCACTCCAGTGGCTAAGCCTTTCTGACTGTAAATACTCCCAGGCCATGGCACCTATGCACACTGTTGCCTGTCCGCAGAACTCACCAGTGTCGGAATGCAAAAAAAAACAAAAAAATACTAACCCCATGGTGTCTTTCAAACCCCTAACCGTCTCGGACACCCACAGTCCCGAGGTTTCTGGTACCCACGGCCGGAAATACCCAAGCCGATGAAACCCTACCATGGACGTTGGTAGGGGCGGTGCGAATTGTCGGATCACACCTGGGCCGCATACCCAACTGTTCAGAGGTGCCCGACACTATGTATTTCATGGGGGGGGGGGGCGGGGTGCCCTTCCCGCGGACAATACCCCCCCCCCCCGCGCGGAAGGGAAAACCCCCCTAAAACACCCCCCAACCCCCCCCCCTTTTTTAAATTTGGCTCCGGGGGGGGGGGGGGTTAAGCAGGATATCCGATTTCCGAGAAACCCGCCCCCTGATGCAGCCAGTCGTCTGTGCCTCGGTGCTGTGAACGGGTGAGGGGGGAGAAGGCAGGGGTGCGTGCCGGGGCAGCGTTTGCCACGTCAGGTCCTTGTGGACTGCCCATGTTCCTCTGTCTGTGTGTGGGCGGTGATTGCAGGGCATTGCAAGTGGACTGGTGCATTTCTTGGCAGCCTTTGGGACTCTTTGGGACTCTTTGGCACTCTTTGGCATGGGTGGTGTGAGGGAAACTACACTCCCCTGTAGGCCGGGTCGACCCAAGCACACCTCAGATGAGTGGCGCGGGGGGATGGGTATTTGAGTTGCGTTGGTGACGAAAGAAATGCCCAGCACTGAGGGTGCTGGGCGCTTCCAAACGCGATATTACTTGCAACAGCCTCTGCCTCAGCACTCACTGGGGCTGCATTCCCATCGCTGCATGTTAACAGGCCAAAAGTATCACCTCGAGAGCGGGCTCATTGCGGTGGTGCCCGTGTCCTTATTGGATAACCCAAATACGAGTCAGCTGAAGAAGCATGGACGTGTGGTGGTATGCGATTGTGCATGAATTTGCATGGATGCGCACAGTCATACTGACTGAATTGTTACTTCGGCCAGAGGACTTTCATGAAGCATGGACGGCCATGCAGAGCCGTCCCTCCTCTGAAGGAAGGATGATGCTGATGAATCAATAGCTTTCATTCATACTGCTGCCATGTGTGTCTTCAGTGGGCAAACCTGATGTGCCAGGCAACTCTCACCCTGCGGCCCGCCTGTGGTATGCCCTAGACAGAAATCGTGAAAATCTTGGATGGAAATCCGGAAGGCTAGGCTATTCTTGACCCCGAAAACCAACATCTCCAAGCCCCAGCATGAAAATCAGACACCGTGTTGCCTCTTAATTTGATTGGGGCTCACGGCAGAAGTGAGTAGGCTGCGTTGTAAAAAGCTTGGCAACCCCCATTGCCCTTTTGAAAAGCCTTGTTGCATGCCGATTGATTTAAGGTGCTATAGCAATGCTGTTGGAGACATGTGGTCCAAATTTCTGAAAATCCTGGACAAAAGTCCTGAAAAGGCCGAAATATAGGCCAAAAATTTGGGGTTGTGTTTGGGTATTATGGGACACCCATGTCTTGGTCTGGTCTGTTCGGCCCACCTCGGCCAGGATCGTCATAAAAAAAAGGGCTTCATTTCGCTTTGCTTTTGTGCTGCTGTTTTGTAGAGGGTTGTGCCAATAACGCGGTGTGCTTGGTAAGAATTTGGGCCAGCCGATTGGGCGTGGGACTAGTTTTGGGCATGTGGGTCGCCTTTTTTTCGCAACGGATGTACAGTGTGTGGGCAGAGCGCATGCACTGTGTGGACAGTGCCACAACCCCCCTGAATTCCTCCTCCTCCTCCTCCTCCTCCTGCTTATGTGTATTGATCTTCAGTTTTGTATGCCAACGTTCAACGAGTCACAATGACAAATTCCTGAAAATCCTGCATATCACGTAAGTCTGAAATTTGCGCCAGGGACTGATTTGCACCGTGAAAGCGCCCACATATGGGTCTCATTGCGCCCAAACCACGTGGAGGTGATAATACCGAAGACCTCAATTGCCCCCCGAAAATACTGAGCCCCCCCCCCCCAAAAAAAACAACCCATTATCCCGTGGACATTCCTATTTCTTAGTCTTCTGCCAAAAACCGAAAGTATTAATTTGTGAGTAGTTTTGTAATTATGAGACATGGACATGAAGTCTCATGGTTCCTGCCATGGCCAATTATGTCGACAAAAGGTGCGGGTCGTTTTAGGTGATGCTCCGTCGCAGCATCACCATGCCTCATGACAAACCACCTTAATATGCCCACCCACCCTGTGCCCCCAAACATCTTTAAATCCGCAATAAACACCAAACGCTGAAAGAAAACGCCTCAAGCATTGCTATGGTCCCATTTTTTGAATCGTCCATACATTCATTGGTCCTCCCAGGCGGGGTAGACAGAAACAGGTGCTGCAGAACAGCTTCTGTCCACAAGTTCCGGAAACACTGCTTTTTGCTGTTTTCCAGGATTTTTTTTTCATCTACAATCGCCCCTTTCCACCCCCCTCACCGCCACCAAAGAGGGTGTGTGCACTCGGGGCGCATGAGCGATGCTGCAGGTTTGGCCTCGCACGGGGGACGTAGGGCTTTTGGGTCGTTGCTGAGGAAAACCTGAGTCCCCATCCAGAACCGTCTGACGTAAGGTTCGAGTGGCACGGCAGTACGTTACTCACAGGCCCTTGTCAGGAGATTTGAGCTGACATGAGACAAACAGTGGCACACCAATATGTGTCCTGTCAGCACCAGAGCCACACAGTTACGTTCGGCGATTGCCGACACTGCCCGACATCAGCCGCTGAAAGTACGGAGGGTGGTCCCTACGAACCTCGAAGACGTGGGTCACACCATAAGTATTGACTGGCGCATTTCTTGACCTTCGGCCCCTACTGCCCAGCTGTTATTCCCCTGTGATGTGGGGAGTGGGCTGGTGAACATCCCCTAGCCTTTGTGGAGAAGCATGGGCCCGGCCTTCCCTTCGCGCCCTTACGTGCAACCTGCACTTCCCTCAGACGTGTTGTACTCCCCCAGAGCCACATACCACCATGTCGGCTGTTGCATCAGGAGTTCGAAGATCCCATTGGATTAATGCAGGAGGAGACTGGCCTGGTCCACATCGGACCCTACAAAATTGACACAGCCAAGTTCGCTGATGGAGAAAAAGAGGAGTATGGCACATTGCCCGCTTGTAGCCCAGAAACTACCCGGACAGTGCAGATGTCAAGCGAGACGGTTTGGCGGTTGCAAGATGTTATCACTTCGGCCTAAAATGGCCAACGTAAAGCCTAAAGCATCAAGGATGATCAAGGAGACCTAGACACTGTTGTTCAGGATTCTTGAGGTTGGGGAGTTGTTGGGGACGAAGGGCAATTATTGAAGGTTACTCCAGTTTTTGTGGGATGCATGGGGGCAGTTGAGGGTTGCTGCCAAGTACGAAGGACTTGGGGGTGGCCCACAACGCAGCTTGTGCCGTTCTCCAGCCACTACGCTTGGGAGAAAGCCGAAGCACCGCGACTTGCACCACAAGCAAGTTACGACATCAGGCCGAAATGCAGTCCATTGTCTGTAGAAGTGTGCATGAGACATGTGAAGACATGTGAAGTTCGATAGGCCTGGGTGTCGATTGAAACCTTCTTGCCGAAAAGGACATCACTGGCAACAGTTTTCCAATTTTTGTGCGGTCTGAGGACAAGGAACCATCCTTGCAAACCTCAGTATTCGGCTTTGTGTGCCCCTTTCCAACAGAATTTACCGCACTCAGTGAAACCCGGTCTGCGCCATCACAGTTACCTGCTCTGTTGCCTGCGTCATTTCCCGTCGGTGGATCGATCCCTGCCTCTTCACCAACCCCTTCTCCCTGACCAAACATCCAAACCCTCTGCACGTCATTTGCATTCCTCCCGAAGGACCAACCTGCCGCTGACAGTAGAGTTTGACGCTGACGTCCTCAAAGACACCCATGCTGCACGGGACCAAGAGTCCATCGACGTCTGAGGCATCCAAGCGATTGGGGCAAGCCAGGAACGCCCCCATTTGTTCCCCGGGATACGCTGCGTGGACTGGAGACCACCTTCTTCCGGAGTAAATTGGACGACATCGAGCAGCAAAGGGCGCACATGCCACCGGCTGTTGCGTGTGACAGCGGCCACTAACAGCCGCCGCAGCAGCAGCAGGAGACCCTCTCCATTCCTGCAATCTGCACAAGTCCCCTGAGCCTTAGCGCCCGCTTATGCCGACTGAAAGCGCAGATTCTTGCCGAGACCGATGTCTGTCCATTGGATGGACAAGCGGATGCTATTCCCATTCAAAGGAGATGTAAGTGCACGGCATTGGTGGAGCCAGTGCGTAAGGCTTTACTGTAGATGGCATCGGATGGCGTGATAGGGTGGAGTCCACGATCGGGAACCGGCACCGAATCCAGAAGTATCGAAGCAGAATTCCCAAGACATACACCCCGTCCCTTGCAGTCCGTGGGGTCACTGAGGACGCAGGGATTTAACCCTGGGCAAAAGCGCTAATCTCAGCTGCCCTCGCATCGGAGTGGGGTAGTGACATCTCCGATGGACTCATATATGCTTCCCCGGGGCGGAAGGCCAGCCCCGTTGCCACAACAGGTTGTGACCTGCACATCCTATGACCACCCCAGCCCCACAAACGGAGCGGATACAAAAACCACTGCCTGCACATCAGCAGTCCCAAGTTGCCGGCAACTACAGTATTCAGATTGTAAGCCATATGCAAAACAACTGCAAGAGCCGTGAACTGAGGTTGCTGCTGCAGGACGAGCGTTCCGTTGCAGAGAAGTGAATGCAGCACCGTTTTGCTCTTCTTCTCTCGGCTCGAGGTCTTGGTGCTACATTCATGAGCCAAAACGTGGAGGAGCTTGTATGTTCAGCAGAGGAAATTTTTTGCAATTGCAATTGGAATGAGAGATTCAGGGGCCGAAACAGATGCAAAGGGGTTAAGCCCGCGGCTCTTTTGTGTTGGCTCTATCATTTGTGTGCCCAGACAATGACTACGGGAGCGTCGGGAGGGGCTGGTCAAATGCCCAGAAGCCCCACCCGAGCCTCGTTGGTTTCGTGTGAACGCAGTCAGCACACCTACAGCCTTCCTCCTCTGCGCCACCGTTCTGCATGCCTCAGAGACTTGGTCCCGCTACAGATCGCCAACGGTTGTATGCTGAGGGCTCGAGAGAGCCGTTTTGCGTGAGAAAGCACGGGCGAACCCACTCCAACGTCCGGAGTCCATGTTTTGTTCAATGCCTCGTGAAGTAGAGGTTCGGGCTGGACAGCCGAAGGGGCTTGTCGGCGTGTAGTAATGCCAAACCATGAGGAAGGGGCCGGGACGCGGTAGCAGACGGGTGGTATGCACTGTGGCAGTGGTGCGGCATGAGGTGTGGCGCACCTCCAAAGAATGGTGATGTGAGGCTGCAGCCAGGCACGGCTTATATATGCACACGGTAGAAAGACAGACAGACAGACAAACAGACGGACGGACGGACGGACGGACGGACGGACGGACGGAAGGGGGAGGGGGGGCTCTTTTCCCTGCCGCCTGATTGCAGACGAGTGGAGATGATGATGTCGCTCTGCAATTCTGTGACCCGCGCCAGGACCTGTGCAAGAATCGACATCCGCCCACCTGTGTTTCTGTTCTTCCCAAGAAACCTTCGTCGGCACTTGGCGGCTGACTGGGCGGTCGCCTGATAAAACGATGTCGGTTAGCATGCGACGAGGCACTGGCAAAAGGCTTTTCTGATCCGCACAGTGGGTTTTTTTTTTGGCGTTAAGGAGTGTCCTTGTTGGGGGACTGAGGTGTGCCTTGGTGACTGTGGGTGCCAGGGTACCTCTGCCGCCACCAGGGATTTTCAGGTCGCGAGCCCTACGGGGCATCATGGAAGGGCAGGCATTGGTGTTCACTGCCAATCGTTCTGATTCGAGCAAAAGCAGCTGTACATTGCTGATTTTGGTGGTTATGCCGCACACTTCCGAAGATCCAAACTCATTGATCAGTAGACAAGCGAGTCTGCTCAAGCGACGCATACACTTGGATTTGTGGATGCTCAGCTGTGCACGCATGCAGGGCCTCCCCCACTCCCCGCCATCATCAACTGGAATGCTCCCACACAGAAAAAACCGGGGGGCTTAGGAATAGGCGAAATTTGGAATGGCAAAATTTGGCACAACAAAAATGTACCAAATTTTGCCATGGCATTTTGAGGACCGAAGGTGTCTTCTTTAGCGCTCTGGGTATGCACATTCCCCTTGTGCCCGCGCACTCTGCAGCGACCCTTTGGAGGCCAGTTGGGGGCTACTGCGGCTGGGCGTGGCAGGCACACGGCTTACGTGATCACGACTATGGCAGGGCCTGGGGCAGGGGGAGGAGCAGCCTGAGCCCCTCTTTGGCCGGCGATGGAGGGTATGGCAAGGGCCTTCAGTTGGACCGGAGGAGGCAGTGCACAGGCAGGTGCGGCACAACTGCTGGTCAGTTCAGCAATGGCAGCAATAAGTGAGATTTAACAACAACCAACCAAAGTCCAAAAGGAAATCACAACCAACATTTGTGGTGGATGCTTGTTGTTGTGCCACAATCTGGGAATTTTGTACCAAATTTTGAAGTGGTCTTTAAGAATTGGTGCCAAATATTCTCCGCACCAAAGTTTGCCATTCCAAATATTGCACGTTCCTAACCCCCCCCCCCTCTGGAACGAGAGCATGAGGTCCCTTTCTGTGATTATTCCCCCATTTTCTAACGACAACCCCTCGCGCAGGACACAAAGGGGCAGAAGCAGCACGGGAGGGGGACAATTGTCCCACTCTCACCTACCCAAAAGTATTTTTCCGTAGTGGATTGGGACAAGGCTGTAAACTGTTCATTCCTGGAAACTCAAATCAGTGCAGACAACTGGAAGTACCAACCGGCAGATCCTCGATTACTCGAGAATACTGGGAGATCCTGTGAACCATAACAACTGTCCTGACAATTGGCGGCTGGCTAGAGGGTGAATAGTGCAAAACCGATTTGTTGAGCTGAGGCGCACCCATGTTTGGGGCACATGAAAATTGTTGACAGTCGTTGATTGTGACATCGCCGAACACATTTGCAGAAAGTTCAGACATTAAGCAAGTGAAAGGTTCAGACTGTCGCAAGGCATAGGCACTCAGTCAGGTGAGAGGCTGTTTGAGGCGGGACCTGTGCCGAACCAAAACAGCTTTCAACGCGGCGTGCAGGTCTTGTGCTAACACTTTACGCAAAGGAGGGGGTTCTGTTTATCTGCGGAGAAACTTTGTGCCTTGCACCGCAGGCTTTGCCCTCCGATGCACACCGAAGCACGTTGTATAGAGGGCACAAGAGCGCTGGGCCAAGGGGTACAGTGCCGACGATGGTGGCTGGCATATACTTGAACGCTTGGAGCAGTACCAACCGTTTGCACCAGAAATGCATTGTTTTTTGCACGACTGTCCCTCTGAATGTTTGGCAGATTCTGTTGCTCTTTTCTGGTGCTGCCTTGAGAAGACTGTTTCACTGTGTCTCTAGGCACGCTGTGATGGCATTGCATTTTGCTGAATGTTCACAGCGCTTTGGGGGAGAAGGCATTGCATTGCATTGCATTGCACTGTGTAAGCACTGGGCTGTGTGGAGGTGGGGATGGCGTGGGGGAGTGACACAGGGAGAAGAAGGGGCTTACCATGCCTAGATATAGCAGGTTGGCAAAACAGCGAAGCCGAGTGCTGGTGAAAGTGTCCAGGCATGTAGGTCCTGTGCCTTAGGGGGGCGTGGGGAGGGCAGAGGTTCTTGTAGTATTATTACCTTGGAGAGTGGAGGTAGTCAACCACAACCATGTGTCGATGACACACTTGTGCTGCCGAACATTGCTGCAGATGCATACCTGGACGTGCATGTGTAGAGCGCCTGTTGTTGACCTGCGTGCGGCCTTGCGTTGACTTCGGCCATAGAGAGCAGGTGTTGACCCTCCTCTGGGCAGCGAGGGATGAACATTGGCAGATGATCCCGAGGGAAGCATGAACATGAGGGAGGGATAAGCATGAGGGATGGCCATTGGACAGTCCCAAATGATAGACCCGTCAGCTACCGTGGGAAACTATGGCGCAACGGTGGCGTGAAAGAGCAGTGGATCGCGGGGAAAGAAGGACGGGATTAAGTTCAAGTGGATAGATGGAGAAACGGATTTCGCAGCAAGTATACAAGCGGTTCGGTCAACTGCAAGACAGCACATGCAGACAATGGGAAGCATCATTGGTGGCATGACCGGGTGAAGTTTGAATATCTGTGAAGAAAGAGGTGACAATAGTTTGCGGCGTTGTTTTAAGTATTTGGCGTTGAACACTTCAATGCAGTCCCCCCCCCCAAAAAAAAAACAAGTGTTCACAGGGCGTGCGGTCAGAGAGCTGCCGTTGGTTGCCACCAGGGACTGACTGGGCAAGGCCCTGCGCATCGACTACACCAATAGCTTTGACAATTCCGCCGTGTGGGGCTTGGAAGAGGAGACACTATGTAGGGGTACCTACGACAGTTGCGGTGGCAGGTGTGCAGAGTGCTCGAAGCAAGGGTGCTGGAGATCGCAAGACAAGGCTAGTCGGAAAGCGCTCTCAACATGGTGCGCTTAGCTGCACAGCTGACGGAGAACTTTCAGTGGTTGCAGTCATACGGGCGGCCGGTACCCGATGGTGGTAATGCGGGTAAAACAATCAAAACAGGAGTGCGTGGCCAACAACGAATGGGCATGCATGGCCGAGCTCATCGACATGGCAAATAAGGCGCAATCCCTGAGGAGTGGGGGATTGTGGCATTGGCCTGCCTCTCAGCAGCACACTGCCTCCAGCAGCCGGAGATGGTGTGCCTGGGGGAGAGGTGGCGGGGAATCAAGTTCAGGAGAACAAAATTCAGGAGGGGGGAGCAGGGCAGGAGTGGGAGGGGGGGGAGGCTTGCTGCCACGGAAATGCCACGGAAAATCACAGGTTTTTGGATCAAAATCACGGATAAGACATGCACATACATGAGATGCCATAGGTTGCCAAGGGAACGCCACTGCCTCTGTCCAAGACTCCCTTCCAAAGACTGGTCTAAGCCTCCGATCCCATGGGCAAAGGGAGGCACAGGACCCTCACAGTGAAGAAAGGCAAGGCTTCGAAATCGCGAGTGGCCTGTCGCCTGTTGCTGTGAAGTGTAGCACAGGGGCCCAACAGATGATGTGTGGCCATGTCGCTGAAGCATAGGGGCCTGGCCCATGGAGTGTGCCCCTGTGCAGTGAAGCACAAGAGCCTGACAGACGATGTGTGCCCCTGTGAAGCGAAGCACAGGGATTTTTCTTTGTAGATTGAAAATCAAGGCATTGCCAGCAAGTAATTCGTTGGCTTACCCCCACTTGCCGTAAGCCATTACATTTTCTGTAAGAAGAAGTGCGAGAATGAGAGGTGGGCAGGTGTAAGGGGGCAAAACGAAACAAAAAACAAGTCCATGCTCCTGTTGCCACTTCACGAAACATTCCTCCACATCTTCCTACCCATGTTGTGCCAATTTTTCACAACATTCAGTCCGGTCAAGTTTAAGGACCGCTCAATCACAGTGCCTGTCACAGGGTACCATAAATATGGAGCCACAGCCGCAAAATTGTTTGGTAGCCGTGGATTTCTCTTATAGGCAATTCACTGCCCGCAAGGGATACACCACATCTGCTCACCCCAACATTCCATGACACCTAGAAATTGTACTGCTTGGCTGTATGCAGTCATCTTGGAGCCCCAGTGCCATACTTGTCGCTTCTTTTGCACGGGGGCTGTGGCGATGACATGGGAAAACTTGAAAAAGGAGGAACATAAGCACAATGGCAGCTCCACATACACCAAACAAACAGCAATAGCAAGGGCATTTGTGATCTGCATTTCCGTGATTTCCTTACGTGGTTACCGTGATTTTCAACGTGGCCAATTTCCATGATTTCCGTGATTTTCCGTGCCACGGATAAGACAGAAACCCTGATGTGTCTGTGTTAGCCATGTCTTTGGTTTGGCATTGCTGACGAGGGCTTCTGTACACTCAGGCTGATTTGACCCCTGCCTGGCTGTCACGTATATTGTGTGTGTGTGTGTGTGTGTGTGTGTGTGTGTGTGTGTGTGTGTGTGTGTGTGTGTGTCTTTGTGCTAGTGTTGCTAATGCGCTTTTAGGCACTCCTTCTTTATCAAGTACAATGGTCTGTTTTGGGTCACTCCGGGACATCTGCAGTGCCTCTATGCCACCCGATGTCGGCGTCCTCCGAAGCACCGAAGGCCGAAGGCCGAAGGCCGAAGGCATTTCATTCCCACAAAACCCGCGTTGTGTGCCCGCCCGAAGAGTTTTTGGAGACTGGAGTGCTCAGACCTCGTCGACAAGCTCGGAAATCAGTTGGGGGGCATCGACAGACAGCGGGTGCGAGTCCGGCCCCACCCAGTCCTTACCAGCCTCCGTGAGTCCGCCGCGCAGCTGCCTACGAAGGGGCACTGCCCCTTGCATCCATAAGAAAAGCGTTTCCTGGGGGGCCAGGCGGTTCGGACATTCGCGCCCAAACCCAAGAGGCCATGGATGTTTTTCCGGTGCCTTTCCATCCGCAGCCAAAACTGCAAAGCCCACCAGCCCCCCATTTTGGGGGGCCGGTTTGCCCGAATCAACCCGAAAGGATAGCCTGAATCAGTGGATTTTTGCCAATAGTGGAAAGAAAGACCATTAAATGAAGGAGCCTGTGTTGTGGTGACAAATACCTCCGTGCAATTGTGTGCAGCAGCTTCGTGGGCCCCACACGTGTCACAGGGCAAAGCCCTGCGGGCGCCGTCATTTTGGTAGACTGGCATCAGCCGCTGTGCAGCGCAAATATGATTATTGTCCTTCTCCATAGGTGTTGTTTGCTGAATTGACACTGTCAGGCTTTTTGCGCTGCTCCAGCTCAGTACACCGACAGCTGATCATTCGCACCATTTTTTTGTTTGTTTCTTGAGCACACATTTTTATACGTCTATCTTCCTCTTTCAGTTCTTGGGCACTACCTGACTCCCCCCTCCTCCCCTTCCGCACAAGCTAGTCCCTGACCCCTCCTACCTCTTTGGCGTGTCGGTCCGTTCTGCTATCCGCTTCTTTACATCCCAACTGCCCTTGAACCGATTTGTACCCGCCAGATGCTACCCCCCAAACCGCTTTTCAAGCCGCTTTTGCAACCGCCCTCTTAATCCCTCGCCTCGCATCCCAAGCTTGGGGCTGGGTTTGGGGTGCAGAGGGTGCCACAACACCTGCCTGTATACAGGGGACCACTGGAGAGCGCATTCTGATTCGGCCGCCTTTGGGTTCTTTTTCTTGTTGTTTCTCAATTCATGAATGCCATTGGAGGTTTGAGTGGGAACTCTGCTTGATGGCCGCAGGAGTGTGTTTGCTGGACTCAATTTTGGTGGGCTCTCGGACAGGAACCGAACCCAAATCACAATGGATGGTCTGCCGGACTACTTTCACTTGACTATGGTTTTGGCGGGGCAGATGCCAGGGCAAGTTCCTGCCGTAACGGCCGTGCGCCCCTGCCCCAATGGCAATCACCCCCCCCCCCCCTCCCAGCCAAGGCCCCACGGTGAATAAAGGGAGCACAGGCACATTTTTTGGTCACAAAATTTTGGGGATGTGCCACTGTGGCCGCTTATCAATATTGGGACGTGTCATAAAAAACGGAGCCCCCCCCCCCCCACGGACCCCACCCCTGGGCCCTGTCCCCCACCCTGACCCCACTGTCGCCCACCCTCTGCCAACAACTTGTAGGTGGTGCCCTATGCCGGGCAGAACCCTCCGAAGCGAACAGCATGGGGAACTGGCCCCTGAGATGGTCAGCTCATGTGGTCCTCCCTTCCCACATCAGTACACCTCTGAGTGGCCAGGAGGCCGACAGAGGCAAATAGGGGTCACCCATCATGGTCTCGGGCCACGTCGTTGCACTGCGTGCAGTGCCCACGCAATGAAACCTACCCAGGGAGGAAGGGAGGAAACCACCCTGCATTTATGTAGGCGTCACAAGGGTCGTCATATCCTTGGTGGTTGGTGGCCGTGGCCAACCGCAATCTGCTGTTGCATGAGTGTGTTGGAAGACGGTGGCTGCCTTCTGGGGACATAGGGATTCTGCCTTGACCCCATTGGGGCCCAACTTGTGCAATACACAGCACTATGTGGGCCGTGACTGATAAGCCTTGCTACTGATTCGCGATGATCCGAGTGTGCGGATGCAGGGTTCAAGTGCTGGCTCATAAAGAGAATCCACAAAGCACATTGTCTCCTGGAGATAGCAGGGCAATGGTTATGAAGGTTGGAACCCACTTAGGGGTGTGTAACAAGCCACCTGCCGATTTGTTGCATTGTGAATGTACACAACGTCCGGTGATTCTCCATCATCATAATCCACCATCAGCCTATAACCAAGAACGGCTGAAAATGGGTGAAAATGGGTGGCAATTCAAATGTGCCACATCCTCAATGCACAAGAAGCGGTAAAAAACCTGGCATGGGACAACAAACTGTTGAAACGGGGCCAAAACTAGGGTTCAAGTAGTTGCCGACATGCAAAACTTTGCACTGCGTGCACACTGCGTGCACAGCGTTCCCTCTGGTGGAGCTGGGTGCCTGAACCAAGGGTGCACGGAGGCCTCGGTGCCCGATGTGCCTGGTTCGTATGCACAACCCCAGTGGAGCCCTGCCCCCAGTGACAGCTGCTGTGAAATGACACAGTAGTGCGCTCCCTATCATGCCATTTCACCCGCCACTGTGTTGGCGGCCCTGGCGGTCCCAATGGCCTCATGAGCCAGACTTCAGTGGCCCGTGCAGCACCACATGGAGCTGGATCAAGGACTTGACATACCCATACATAACCCCAAGTCCCAGACCCCCAAATGCGCAACTGAGCAGTGGGCATTACTGACTTTCTTGTGCAGGTGTAATTGCATTGGGCAGGGTTCGAAGATGGGGGATGCATACATGTATTAGAGCTGACACCCTGGGTGGGGCCCAGCCAGAATTCTGTATTTTATAATCACCCCCCCCCCCTTCCCTGTCCAAGCTCCGGAAACAAAAGCTACTGTTGGAATGCCAGAGTGATTCTTGATCACATCACAGTTTTGGAGTTATTTACAGATCCTCCACCAGTGACAGTGACAGTGACAGTGACAGTGACAGTTACGTTCCTAGCAGCTCCAGACAAGGACAATGCCAGCCAGGGGAGCAATAGCAGTGAATGACGTTATTCTTGAGATCACATCACTGTCTGTGACAAGTTCTCAAATGCATCCACACGCCTCACCCTGGGTGGGACCCAGCCAGAATTCTGTATTTTGTAATCACACCCCCCCCCTTGTGCAAGCAACACCTATGTCCAAGCAACACTGGGCGTTGGTTCCGTCAATTTTTGCACTATTGATTTTGGCGGTGTGTTTTTCAACTCAACGTTTCACTGTGTGCCATGTGTGCTTCCTGGTACCTTGCTTTTGAGATACATGATGTTCATATTTTGTGTCGAGGCAGCTCTGTTGGCCAAGAGGGCATTTGTAGTGTGTTTTGCCTCTTGGTACATAGTAATAGTCATAGTAATAGTACACCATGTCTTGGATTAAGCCCAGTTGGCCGTTGTACTGCACACGGTCCACTGGTGCAGAAAGTTGCGGTGTTGTTGCTGGTCCTTCTCCCAGAGGTGCAGATTATTTGGAAATTAAGTATGAGCGAAAGTAACCCCCGCACAGTGCTGCAGCCGCACAGTTCACGATGCGTTATAGCTTGATCAAGAATGGTCCCCAATCAGCGCTGCTCATGAGTGTTTTGTTGCACGTGTCAGCCCTTTGCTTGTGGACCACCATCTCCGCTTCAAAACCCCTGAGGACAGTCTACACGTGTATCATGCAAGTTGCGGCGCATAAGCAACACCCTTGTCCAAGCAACACCAGTATCGGACACGGGGTTTCGGTATTGGACACGGGCTCCCGCCAGTCAGGGGGGTCAGAGTGCAGTACAGAAGTGAGTGACAATCCATATGGGAAGAGACGCCGAGGGCTAGGGAGGGAAGCCTGACCGTGTTGCAACCGGGGAGGAGCATACCTGAAACACATGTGACTCCCACGTCACATTTCTTTTGGTGGCGAAGGCGGCAGACACGCCGCCGCGGGTTGACCCATCACGCGGTCGATCTGAGCCGTGGGGGCGATGAGAACAAGGGGAGTATCCAGGCACAACCGGTGAAAGTCGAGCCTGGTGGTTATAAATGCCAGTATACAACCACGTCGGGAAATAGCATATCGGAAACACACTTGTCTCCCACGCCATGGATCGTGGGGTTGAAACCCGGTGGGCATGCCGCCGGGGTTCCTTCTTCATGCAGGTCCAGTTATCTCAACCCAGTTCCTGAAGCCCGGCGACAGGGCACTCGGAAAAAAGAACTCATGGTTTAGTCGCCTCCGGCGCGGTATTTGTGCATGAACTGTGACGGCGGCTGCGCCGCCATGCCTGTGAATGCACTGAATGAGAGGGCATAGGTCTGTCGGTGGGGACCTATCGCTGAACTTTCCACTGTTTATGGCCAAGCAACACCAGGCGTTGGTTCCGTCAATTTCTGGTCATTTACTGTTGCTTGGACAAGTAGGGGGGGGGGGGGGGCAACCCCCCCCCCCTTCCCTGTCCAAGCTCCGGAAACAAAAGCTACTGTTGGAATGCCAGAGTGATTCTTGATCACATCACAGTTTTGGAGTTATTTACAGATCCTCCACCAGTGACAGTGACAGTGACAGTGACAGTGACAGTGACAGTGACAGTGACAGTGACAGTGACAGTGACAGTGACAGTGACAGTTACGTTCCTAGCAGCTCCAGACAAGGACAATGCCAGCCAGGGGAGCAATAGCAGTGAATGACGTTATTCTTGAGATCACATCACTGTCTGTGACAAGTTCTCAAATGCATCCACACGCCTCACCCTGGGTGGGACCCAGCCAGAATTCTGTATTTTGTAATCACACCCCCCCCCTTGTGCAAGCAACACCTATGTCCAAGCAACACTGGGCGTTGGTTCCGTCAATTTTTGCACTATTGATTTTGGCGGTGTGTTTTTCAACTCAACGTTTCACTGTGTGCCATGTGTGCTTCCTGGTACCTTGCTTTTGAGATACATGATGTTCATATTTTGTGTCGAGGCAGCTCTGTTGGCCAAGAGGGCATTTGTAGTGTGTTTTGCCTCTTGGTACATAGTAATAGTCATAGTAATAGTACACCATGTCTTGGATTAAGCCCAGTTGGCCGTTGTACTGCACACGGTCCACTGGTGCAGAAAGTTGCGGTGTTGTTGCTGGTCCTTCTCCCAGAGGTGCAGATTATTTGGAAATTAAGTATGAGCGAAAGTAACCCCCGCACAGTGCTGCAGCCGCACAGTTCACGATGCGTTATAGCTTGATCAAGAATGGTCCCCAATCAGCGCTGCTCATGAGTGTTTTGTTGCACGTGTCAGCCCTTTGCTTGTGGACCACCATCTCCGCTTCAAAACCCCTGAGGACAGTCTACACATGTATCATGCAAGTTGCGGCGCATAAGCAACACCCTTGTCCAAGCAACACTAGGCGTTGGTTCCGTCAATTTCTGGTGATTTACTGTTGCTTGGACAAGGGCGGGGGGGGGTAACCCCCCGCCTTCCCTGTCCAAGGCCGAAGAGTGCCAGCACACGCAAGGTGACTCGGATGCAGGATGGCAGCAACAGGGCGCCTTCTCCTCTTTTGTAGCATATAAATACTGAAGTGTTGACAAAATAAAGGCCATCAGGGGCAGACAATTGTATGGTAGCACACGTGTATCACACCTGTGATCATGTGGAACTGCCAGACGTTGCTGCATATGCATACCAGGACGTGCATGTGCAGAGCGCTTTGAGACCTGCTTGCACCCTTCCCTTTCCCTGTCCAAGCTCCGGAAACAAAAGCTACTGTTGGAATGCCAGAGTGATTCTTGATCACATCACAGTTTTGGAGTTATTTACAGATCCTCCACCAGTGACAGTGACAGTGACAGTTACGTTCCTAGCAGCTCCAGACAAAGACAATGCCAGCCAGGGGAGCGATAGCAGTGAATGACATTATTCTTGAGATCACATCACTGTCTGTGACAAGTTCTCAAATGCATCCACACGCCTCTTGTGTTCCCTTGTACGTGCTCAATGCCCAGTGAGTCTTGCCATACCTCCCTGTGTACACCTGCGGGCTGCAGGTAGCCCAAAGTAGCTGTTTATTTGTGTTTTGTTGGGGGGGGGGGTCCAGTCCGGACCCATCCCTTCTCTCATCTCCACAACTGATTCATGCTGTGAAACACGATGGCTGTCTATTGATTGTGTTGATTCGACAAGGGAGGGGGTATGACAACTTTGTAATACCAGTGGTACAACAAGGACGCAAAGTCACGCTCAGAGCACCCACTTTTCACTGCCCGTGTGCCTATGTATGCCCGTGTTTAATGTGTGTGTGTGTGTGTTGTTTTCTTTCACTGCTTTTCTTGCTCTGTTCTTGTTTGCGCTTCTCGTGTGTGTGTGTGTGTGTGTGTGTGTGTGTGTGTGTGTGTGTGTGTGTGTGTGTGGGTGGGTGGGTGGGTGGGTGGGTGGGTGTGTGTGTGTGTGTGGGTGTGGGTGTGGGTGTGGGTGTGGGTGTGGGTGTGGGTGTGGTGTCTTTGCAACCAGTTTATGACCGTTCAACAATTGATCCATGGGGGCGTACAGCGCGCGCCGTGCACAAAGTTTGTACAGGCTCGTATACAAGCTGCACAGTAGTGCCTAGTACTAGTAACAATGAGCCTTGTTATGCATCTATATGAGTTGCTTGCATGCTTTGCCCTCATTTCTAGTGTATTGGTGTGTGTTATTTTGCATCCTTTCCTATAGGTTTGTGGTATCTATCAAAAATTTGGATTTGGTTTGGCCCCTTTCCAGTTGGGGATGTGGACTAGCCCTTTGGCGTACACTGTGATTTCGGCGATGGTCTCTTCTCCGTACCTTTGGGGGAGGTACGGCGCGCGGTGCGATGCGCGCTGCGCGCGCGGTGCGCGGTCTTCTGGGTAGTGCGGCTGACTCTTTCCCCATAATTCCCCCTTGTGCTTTTTCTCAGCACCTCACCGGCCCTGTAGCACCCCCCCCTCCAGTGAGCCCGTCTGCCGTGGCTGTGGGATAGGGCACCAAGCCGGGTTGCGATGGCTGTCGCGATGGTGGACAATAGCCACGGGTGCCTCAACCCCTCCCCTGTAGGGAAAGCCACAAGCCACAATCAGAGGCACAAATGTTGTCCGTGGAAGCGCACGTAGAGCGAGGGGGCGGTTGTGTGTGCATTATTTTCAGTGTGTGCCAAGTAATAATTGTTGCTTGTTGTTTCATGCCACTGTTTTCTCTCCCAGAAAGTGTTCCCCATTCTTTTATTCTATTTTCTTCGATGCCTCCACACTGTGCAAATCAGAAGGCGCAACGAGGAGTAGACAAATGAATTGATACAACTATTTTGTGGAATGGTGTTGGGCCGTGCTAGAGAGCATGCAAATCCTTCTCCTTTCATCATCAACCAACGGCCCCCTCCCTCAGGGGGTGTGGGTGGCTACAACCACCATGCAATTGGTGAGGAGGATGGAGTGGAGGCCTCCGTTGTTGTATGCTTACCCCTTAGGCCACCACGTCGTTGACAACCTGAAAAATCACTGAAACTTTTCGAGACTATGACGGAAAGAACACGCGCGGTGCGCACGCGGTGCGATGCGCGGTGCGCGTACCTCCCCCTTTGGAACTGTCAGGACGCAAAGAGTCCGGATTGCGCCTTGCAGCTGTCCAACATTGTGGGGATGTAGTATGGTCTTTATAGGCAAGAATATTGCCAATTGTCGCAAAAAAAACCCCAATTTCTGCCTGTCATGTGTGCGTTGCGCTGTGCCAATACCCCGTTTTTACTCCTGTTCCTGGGAGAGGCAGCCTGTACCCCTATTACCCCCTCCCGTGATAGCCACGCCCTTGTCCAAGCTACAGTAGTGGTAGCTACAGTGGGTCGTGGGTTCGAAACCCGGCGGACAGGCCGCTGGGGGTTCATCATAGTGGTCGACACGGGGGGTGGTTTTATTTTCGTCTCGGAGGTACCTGTCAGCTCAACCCAGTTCCTGCTGAGGGTAGGGAGGGCGACCTGACCTATCCTGACGAACTGTGGCGGCGCCTCCGGCGCCGTATCCGAGGAAGAGCTGTGGCGCTTCGCTGGACAGATGGGACAATGTTTGCCGCGGCTCCGACGCGTGATACTTGCTGATTGAGGGCATAGGTCTGTCGGTGGGGACCTATTGCTGAACTTTCCACTGTTCTATGGCCAAGCTACAGTAGGCGTAGGGACCGTATTGATTTGGTACCTAAGTTTAATTCGGTACCAAATGTAGTGCAGCCACATAAGACATGGGTTTGGGTCAGACTGTCATTTGTCTGGGGTTTTCTGGCCACAGTTTTCATGGTCAGAAACTTAGCTGAACGTGATTGTGTGCCGATTGTAGAGGGAAAGAGCGGCTGTGTCATGTTTGTGATGAGTCCTCCTGCTCATAACATGCTTGTGCACTGCAGGCACCCAGTGAACGCCGTACGCTGCTGGATGTGATGTGTGGTGCTGGGTCTTGTAGTAGTGGCAGTGGTCAGCCTGGTGGTGCGCTTTGGTACACTCGCACACATGTGCACTGCAGGCACCCGGTGAATGCTGTACGTTGCTGGGATGTGATGTGGTGCTGGGTCTTTGCTTCCCCAAAGGGATGAAGTTGTCAGAGCTTGAGGATTTGAACTATTTTGGTAATTCTGATTTTGATTCAAGTTCTGATTCTGATTCTCCATTTGGGGACGAACACCGATAATGATGGTTGTAGGCTTCTCATGCCTCATTGCTTGTAACATTGGTGTGAACCTGAAGTTTCATTTTTCAAACACTTTCTTGTGTCTACATGCCTTTGGGAACGTGGGTTAAGTTGCACTCATACCATGCACTCACTCACATGTGTGTGGGTAGTTGTATGTGTTGTGCGCAAGCCACGCTCTTGTCTAAGCTACAGTAGGCGTAGGGACCGTAAAAATTCCGTACTTTTGCGTAGCTATTACAAGGGGGGGGGGGATACACATCCAATTCAAATGGACACCACAACGCTCCGCAGCTAGTCCCCAACCGCTTGTACCGCTGACCTGCTTGCCGTTCAGCTGGCATGTCGAAGCAGGCAGGAGTGCTGTACACCAGGAAGGATCGTCTTTTCACCATTGGACTAGGTGGTGTAGCATTGCAAGTTGTGTGGCATTTGGGTGACAACACAATTGTGGTAACAGACTCTACACCCCACTGGTGCAAGAGTGCTGTAAGGGGGCGCCTTAAGCGCAATGCGCGCGCAGGGCAACTATTTGGGCGTCTGGCCGTACTGGAGACCCATGCTTTGAGATACTAGGGGCATCATTGTTGCCCCATGGGGGAACGTTAGTGCCCCGGGCGCGCGCAGGGCATCTTTTGTGACCCACGCCCCACCAGTGGACTCTTGCCGCTGATATGTTGGGCAACATTATATGGATTTGCCCCTTGGCCCCCGAGACATCAGCAGATGTTTTGATTTGGGATGGGTATGGACCTTCTCGTACCCTAGGTGATTTCTTTGATTTCGAAGTTGGGGGCCATGATGGTGCTTATAAAGGTTGGATTCATGTCATTGTGCCATTCATTGGAAGAAAGAATGGCACTTTGACAGCCCGCCAACAATGTTATAATGATGTACACGGGTGGTATAGGGCACGCATTGAGCAGCTGTTTGCTCGGTTGTGGCACGCAAGATGAGGCAGAGGATGAGGAAGAAGTGTGTGTGTTGTGTTGCCAGAAGCGCTCCACCGTCGCAGTTTGTGATGAGTGTAAGGAGCACTATTGTACTGAATGTATTGACACCACCACACTTGTGGGACCAATGTTGTTTGTTAAGTACAATACAGATGACAGTTGGAGTTGCTGAATTCACAGATATTGCTTTATTATGCAACATGCTTTGCAGGGAAGGTGTGCAGTCCATCATGGTCTATTTGGGGGGCCTTCTCCATCAGAGGGTAAATCTCGGGCTGAAGTCGGGATAGTTAATAGAAAGGTAGCGCGCCGGGCGCGCGCCGGGCAAACATTCCCCCCATGGCATAGGTTTTGATGCTTTTTCCACATTGGGGACATGGCATGATGAGATACTTCCACGCGAACATTTGTTCCGCTTCGTTTTCTTCCTTAAGCACACTCCATCTCATAGGTGTGCTCATCTCCTCTTTGGAGCAACGGGGTGCTCTGAGGAGGCTTGGTGGGCAAATGTGCATCGTGTTCGTTGTTACTTGAATGGTGTTGTCGCTGAAATTCGATGGGCGGAAAGATTGTCGGAGTGGAACCACATCCTACACTTTCCTTATTTTGTGACGCATTACGTGGATAGCATGCCCATTGCTTCCATAGGAGGCATCCTTTGTGATGTCCTATTTAATCCTAAATACGCCGGGTGCGTATACAAAGTTACGGTTGCCATTGACAGCCTTGGCAACATCGTGTGGATTTGTGGGGCAGTTTGGGTCACCTAATTCTAAGGGTGTTTCCAATGGGTGTGTCTGCGGGCTCTTCGGGGGGAACATAGTCTAAAAGTAGAGCGCAGTGCGCGCGCAGTGCAAGGATTCCCCCTAAACACAATTAAGGGTATGTTGAAGTCAACAGGGTTTGTAGTCGTAGTTTGTAGACACACGCATCCAGACAAACAGACACGCGCACACACACACACACACAAGCAGCACCCCCCCCCCAGGGGGGCGTGGATGAAGATGTGGCCCCCCCCCCCGCGCGCACTGTTCGCACAGTGACGCGGGAGAGCCAACACTGAACACACGTGAGGCTCGAGGGACCGTGAGGTTGTGATTCAGCGATAGGGGTATGCAAAGTCACATAGATTGCATGCCAGCACGAATGGGACTGCCGCTGTCACGTCGCACATGGTTCTCCCTCGTTGATAGTACATTAAAAGCCTTCAACCCTCGTTGGTAGTATAGAACACACACAGACACACACAAACACTCGCAACACCCCACAGCCAATGAAGAGGCGGCAGCCACGGCCAGCAGTTCCCCCTCCCCCCCGGCACCAATGCCACAGGGTATGGAGGAGGACATGGATATTTAACCACGTGTCTTGTTTTTTCGAGAGCACGGCAGGGCAAGCACTGAACAAACCAAACCTCAAAAGCATGCAGAGGTTCTGATTCTCGAGAAGGGGCGGGTCAGACACACGGCAGGCTGACTCTCATGTCAGCACAAATGTGGCTGCCACCTCATGGCTGCAAATGGATCTCCCTGGTAAAAAATACAGTGCACGCAGACACACATATTCTACTGAAGCAACACCAGCCCCAACACAGACAGATTCACAATGAGTGCTTGCCATCCATGTACAATCATGAACAACAGAGGTTGTGCATTGTACATTGGCAGTTGATGGCTGTAATGGTGTTGATGTACTTGGATACTTCTGGATATGGCCATTGGATTCAGCGCTGATTTTTGGTTCAACCATGACTTTGACAGGGCTTCAACCCCACAAGGGCCATATGGCCTAGACCACCATCACTGTTCCGTGGTTGAAGTGTGGAGTGATACCGCTTGCTACCCCCCCCCCCCCCCTACACGCCAATGGTGAAGCCTGTTGCCCCCCAACCCTAGTCTTTCCCTCTGCCTCTCCCCGGGAACCGCATCTGCCTTCTCCACTCCCCTCCCTGCCCTTTGGGCCCATTTTGGTGGTTGGCCCAGGTTGGATTTGTAAACGTAGTCAAACCAACGCCCCGCAGTTCTCTATGAGGACACCGTCATGCACAGGCAACGGATGTCCAGTGTACGTAGTCAAACCAACGCCCCGCAGTTCTCTATGAGGACACCGTCATGCACAGGCAACGGATGTCCAGTGTACGGGGGTGAGTGCATGGCCATCCTTGCAAGATGTGGGGGGTTGTAGGGGGGCACGTCCAGGGCACCCTCAATTGGTGCGTGCTCACGTGTGAACCAGCTACTGTGACGACATGCCGCAGCTCCCTGGGCCCCACGTGTCTCACACAGCAAAGTCCTGCAGTTGCTGTGACTGTTTCATTCACCATCGATGCGCAGACCAGTGAGGGTGCTGACTGCGCGGTGCCACGGCCAGCAGTTCCCCCTCCCCCCCGGCACCAATGCCACAGGGTATGGAGGAGGACATGGATATTTAACCACGTGTCTTGTTTTTTCGAGAGCACGGCAGGGCAAGCACTGAACAAACCAAACCTCAAAAGCATGCAGAGGTTCTGATTCTCGAGAAGGGGCGGGTCAGACACACGGCAGGCTGACTCTCATGTCAGCACAAATGTGGCTGCCACCTCATGGCTGCAAATGGATCTCCCTGGTAACAAATACAGTGCACGCAGATACACATATTCTACTGAAGCAACACCAGCCCCAACACAGACAGATTCACAATGAGTGCTTGCCATCCATGTACAATCATGAACAACAGAGGTTGTGCATTGTACATTGGCAGTTGATGGCTGTAATGGTGTTGATGTACTTGGATACTTCTGGATATGGCCATTGGATTCAGCGCTGATTTTTGGTTCAACCATGACTTTGACAGGGCTTCAACCCCACAAGGGCCATATGGCCTAGACCACCATCACTGTTCCGTGGTTGAAGTGTGGAGTGATACCGCTTGCTACCCCCCCCCCCCCCCTACACGCCAATGGTGAAGCCCGTTGCCCCCCAACCCTAGTCTTTCCCTCTGCCTCTCCCCGGGGACCGCATCTGCCTCCTCCACTCCCCTCCCTGCCCTTTGGGCCCATTTTGTTGGTTGGCCCAGGTTGGATTTGTAAACGTAGTCAAACCAACGCCCCGCAGTTCTCTATGAGGACACCGTCATGCACAGGCAACGGATGTCCAGTGTACGTAGTCAAACCAACGCCCCGCAGTTCTCTATGAGGACACAGTCATGCACAGGCAACGGATGTCCAGTGTACGGGGGTGAGTGCATGGCCATCCTTGCAAGATGTGGGGGGTTGTAGGGGGGCACGTCCAGGGCACCCTCAATTGGTGCGTGCTCACGTGTGAACCAGCTACTGTGACGACATGCCGCAGCTCCCTGGGCCCCACGTGTCTCACACAGCAAAGTCCTGCAGTTGCTGTGACTGTTTCATTCACCATCGATGCGCAGCCCAGTGAGGGTGCTGACTGCGCGGTGCCACGGCCAGCAGTTCCCCCTCCCCCCCGGCACCAATGCCACAGGGTATGGAGGAGGACATGGATATTTAACCACGTGTCTTGTTTTTTCGAGAGCACGGCAGGGCAAGCACTGAACAAACCAAACCTCAAAAGCATGCAGAGGTTCTGATTCTCGAGAAGGGGCGGGTCAGACACACGGCAGGCTGACTCTCATGTCAGCACAAATGTGGCTGCCACCTCATGGCTGCAAATGGATCTCCCTGGTAAAAAATACAGTGCACGCAGACACACATATTCTACTGAAGCAACACCAGCCCCAACACAGACAGATTCACAATGAGTGCTTCCCATCCATGTACAATCATGAACAACAGAGGTTGTGCATTGTACATTGGCAGTTGATGGCTGTAATGGTGTTGATGTACTTGGATACTTCTGGATATGGCCATTGGATTCAGCGCTGATTTTTGGTTCAACCATGACTTTGACAGGGCTTCAACCCCACAAGGGCCATACGGCCTAGACCACCATCACTGTTCCGTGGTTGAAGTGTGGAGTGATACCGCTTGCTACCCCCCCCCCCCCCTACACGCCAATGGTGAAGCCCGTTGCCCCCCAACCCTAGTCTTTCCCTCTGCCTCTCCCCGGGAACCGCATCTGCCTCCTCCACTCCCCTCCCTGCCCTTTGGGCCCATTTTGGTGGTTGGCCCAGGTTGGATTTGTAAACGTAGTCAAACCAACGCCCCGCAGTTCTCTATGAGGACACCGTCATGCACAGGCAACGGATGTCCAGTGTACGTAGTCAAACCAACGCCCCGCAGTTCTCTATGAGGACACCGTCATGCACAGGCAACGGATGTCCAGTGTACGGGGGTGAGTGCATGGCCATCCTTGCAAGATGTGGGGGGTTGTAGGGGGGCACGTCCAGGGCACCCTCAATTGGTGCGTGCTCACGTGTGAACCAGCTACCAGGAGGGGCAAAATTTGGGCGCGGGGAAAAGTTGTTTGGACAAATTTCGAAGGCCTCCCTCGTACCAAATATTTCCTTCAATTTTAAGGATTCTTTGTGCCATATTGAGCCAGAAGGTGCCATAACGACACCTTTTTTTTTTCACTATGACATGCACACTCTGATGTTACAGTTCTGCTAGATCGTGATGTAGCTTAGTTGGTAGTTGCGCTAGTCTCTGGGTATAAGGGTCCTGGGTTCAAACCCAGCTTAGCGTATATTTTTTGCTTCGCTTTTTTTGGCCTTTTTTATGTCTGCACATCTGTATGTCATCTGAACGTCACCTGAACGTTGTATTTATGCCCCCCTGCCTGCACTGTGCCTGCACCTGCACCTGGGAGGGAAGGTAACATAGAGATGAGACGCGGTGTCGATTGACACTGTGTTCTCTGTAGGTCCACTAGGAAGTAGCAGCAAGGGGCCGCATACCAAATTTTTCCTTCATTTCTAAGGAGCAATACCAATTTTTTACCCCCTTAATTTTGGTCATCCGGAAAAAAAACCTCTTAAATTAAAGCCCCCTCTGGTACTGTGACGACATGCCGCAGCTCCCTGGGCCCCACGTGTCTCACACAGCAAAGTCCTGCAGTTGCTGTGACTGTTTCATTCACCATCGATGCGCAGACCAGTGAGGGTGCTGACTGCGCGGTGCCACGGCCAGCAGTTCCCCCTCCCCCCCGGCACCAATGCCACAGGGTATGGAGGAGGACATGGATATTTAACCACGTGTCTTGTTTTTTCGAGAGCACGGCAGGGCAAGCACTGAACAAACCAAACCTCAAAAGCATGCAGAGGTTCTGATTCTCGAGAAGGGGCGGGTCAGACACACGGCAGGCTGACTCTCATGTCAGCACAAATGTGGCTGCCACCTCATGGCTGCAAATGGATCTCCCTGGTAAAAAATACAGTGCACGCAGACACACATATTCTACTGAAGCAACACCAGCCCCAACACAGACAGATTCACAATGAGTGCTTGCCATCCATGTACAATCATGAACAACAGAGGTTGTGCATTGTACATTGGCAGTTGATGGCTGTAATGGTGTTGATGTACTTGGATACTTCTGGATATGGCCATTGGATTCAGCGCTGATTTTTGGTTCAACCATGACTTTGACAGGGCTTCAACCCCACAAGGGCCATACGGCCTAGACCACCATCACTGTTCCGTGGTTGAAGTGTGGAGTGATACCGCTTGCTACCCCCCCCCCCCCCCCTACACGCCAATGGTGAAGCCCGTTGCCCCCCAACCCTAGTCTTTCCCTCTGCCTCTCCCCGGGGACCGCATCTGCCTCCTCCACTCCCCTCCCTGCCCTTTGGGCCCATTTTGTTGGTTGGCCCAGGTTGGATTTGTAAACGTAGTCAAACGTAGTCAAACCAACGCCCCGCAGTTCTCTATGAGGACACCGTCATGCACAGGCAACGGATGTCCAGTGTACGTAGTCAAACCAACGCCCCGCAGTTCTCTATGAGGACACAGTCATGCACAGGCAACGGATGTCCAGTGTACGGGGGTGAGTGCATGGCCATCCTTGCAAGATGTGGGGGGTTGTAGGGGGGCACGTCCAGGGCACCCTCAATTGGTGCGTGCTCACGTGTGAACCAGCTACTGTGACGACATGCCGCAGCTCCCTGGGCCCCACGTGTCTCACACAGCAAAGTCCTGCAGTTGCTGTGACTGTTTCATTCACCATCGATGCGCAGACCAGTGAGGGTGCTGACTGCGCGGTGCCACGGCCAGCAGTTCCCCCTCCCCCCCGGCACCAATGCCACAGGGTATGGAGGAGGACATGGGTATTTAACCACGTGTCTTGTTTTTTCGAGAGCACGGCAGGGCAAGCACTGAACAAACCAAACCTCAAAAGCATGCAGAGGTTCTGATTCTCGAGAAGGGGCGGGTCAGACACACGGCAGGCTGACTCTCATGTCAGCACAAATGTGGCTGCCACCTCATGGCTGCAAATGGATCTCCCTGGTAAAAAATACAGTGCACGCAGATACACATATTCTACTGAAGCAACACCAGCCCCAACACAGACAGATTCACAATGAGTGCTTGCCATCCATGTACAATCATGAACAACAGAGGTTGTGCATTGTACATTGGCAGTTGATGGCTGTAATGGTGTTGATGTACTTGGATACTTCTGGATATGGCCATTGGATTCAGCGCTGATTTTTGGTTCAACCATGACTTTGACAGGGCTTCAACCCCACAAGGGCCATATGGCCTAGACCACCATCACTGTTCCGTGGTTGAAGTGTGGAGTGATACCGCTTGCTACCCCCCCCCCCCCCTACACGCCAATGGTGAAGCCCGTTGCCCCCCAACCCTAGTCTTTCCCTCTGCCTCTCCCCGGGGACCGCATCTGCCTCCTCCACTCCCCTCCCTGCCCTTTGGGCCCATTTTGTTGGTTGGCCCAGGTTGGATTTGTAAACGTAGTCAAACCAACACCCCGCAGTTCTCTATGAGGACACCGTCATGCACAGGCAACGGATGTCCAGTGTACGGGGGTGAGTTCATGGCCGTGCTCACGTGTGAAGCAGCTACTGTGACGACATGCCGCAGCTCCCTGGGCCCCACGTGTCTCACACAGCAAAGTCCTGCAGTAGCTGTGACTGTTTCATTCAACATCGATGTGCAGCCCAGTGAGGGTGCTGACTGCGCGGTGCCACGGCCAGCAGTTCCCCCTCCCCCCTGTCACCAATGATCCTTGCAAGATGTGGGGGGTCTTAGGGGGGCACGTCCAGGGCACCCTCAATTGGTGCGTGCTCACGTGTGAGCCAGCTACTGTGACGACATGCCGCAGCTCCCTGGACCCCAGGTGTCTCACACAGCAAAGTCCTGCAGTTGCTGTGACTCTTTCATTCAACATCGATGTGCAGCCTAGTGAGGGTGCTGACTGCGCGGTGCTTATATTGTGGCGTCAGCCCGGCGCGCACAATACATGCTCACACTAAAAGTTGCTGAAATGTAGCCAGTGTGCACTGTATGCAATGGTTGGGTGATGATATTGGTGTGCATGGGTAAAGCACACTTTGGGCGCATTATCTGCGGGGAAGTGGTGATGATGCATGCAAAACAGTTTTTCCCATTTTCCCATTTTAATGTATTTTCTCCGCGTCCCTGCCTGCCTTCCGAAAGGGTGTACATTGCACTAAAGCGTTGCATCCTCTGACGCGCGCGGTGCAGTGCGCGGTGCGTTTCAGCACCCTCAGTGCACCGGCATCTGCTGTTACATTTTTTGCCCACTTTCCTACCCCGCCTTGTTTCCATGGAAACAGGGAGCCCCCCCCCCCCCTTTTTCCGAAGTAGAAGATGTCCTTTGTCGTCCCTTCACAGCCACCCCACTCCCCCCCGCTGCAAAAACAGGCCAAAGGTGGAAATCCAGGTGAGGTTGAAAACATAGTGAATAGTATGAAGCTCATTGAATTGCCGAACATTGCTGCATATGCATTCCAGGACGTGCATGTGTGGAGCGCTTTGTGACCTGCTTGCAGCCCCCACTGCCTTGTGCGATTTGGCACATGCCACCCACCCCTCGGTGACGATGTAGGTGTGCACCGGCATGCGTACTCAGCCTTTATGGCAACCCCCCCCCATGGTGCATTCGCAAGATTTGCAAAGTATCTCCGGATGCTCCAGGGGGTCATCTTGGAGCAAGAGAACACTGTTCATAGTTATGTGATGTGGTACCGGTCCACGCTCTTGTGCAATGAGCCTTGAGAACATACCTGCACGTGAAGCAACCAACTCGTCTGCGCCTTGGTTTGTCGAATCGTTTTCAAAGACCTCTCCTTTTGCTCTGTTGCCCTGTATGCTTTGGCAGTTAGAGCAGCTTAGGCAAAACGCATGTTTTCAGCATTTGGACCCTTTCAGGTAGAGAAAGAGAGAACAAGACAAGCTCACCTCTGTGCTGCACCCAGGACTTTTGAAAACCTTTGCGATAACGTGACACAACCTATGAGCACTCCCAGATACTTGACGTGCTGTGCCATCCAGAAGCCACACGTTTTTAGCTGTCCGAATTCTTTGGCTGTTAAGTTGCCTTTAACAACCACTGCTTGAGCCCCGACACAAGACCAAAGGAGTGCATATGGTTTGATATTTGCTACAAGGACATTAAGAAGTCAGTGGTGGTGAGCACACCTATATCATCTGTGTGCATGAAGGGATAGGCAGAACACACTTCATCATAACGAAAAAGGGCAAAGGAATGTCGATATATCTCCCTGCTGCAAGCAGCACTCCACGATCAAAGCAGCAAGGTCAGGGCTATTGCCCAGCAGCCAGTCGACAGAAAAATGGCGCCAATCCGGGTCTACATCACTATAGTCCGACAATTGGGGGCCTGAACGTTGCCGGGTAAGAGGCATACACCAACAACCGAGAACAGCAAGGGGACGAATGGCACAGCGATTGAAGTAAGCTCATAACCCGGACAGACCGTGGGGATTTTCCCAGAGCGGGCTGCTCCCTGATCTGTGGCCACTCATTGTCATCGCCTGCACCACGGGACTGCAAATTTCATACAGGGCGGAGCTGCAGCCGCCTGCCACACTCACACAGCTACGAAAGCTCAACAACGCTCTCACATTGGACAATCAGGCTGTGGTACGATGGAGCTAGACCCCTCCGCATCGCGAGTGCGGAGACCGCGACTTACGGGAATACAGTTTCAGCCACACGCAGGATAACCCCATCCCCATGAGATGGATTCCAGGACACCGCGAATTAGCACATGCCCAGAATGCACGAGACCGAGAGGACATCCGCCGCAACAATGAAGTTGACCTATTGGCAAAGAAAGCGGCTGCCCTGCCACTTCCGGACATTGACCGCACGGACGTATATGTATCCGAACCCAGTGTGCCCCTCCGGCTGAGATGGCTTCCGATCAGCGCAGGTAGTGCGCCGCTGATAAGCATGCCAGCCCAGCAAGCTCCCACTCCTCATGGCTGCTAGCCTTCCCTACGAGGTCCGCCAGGTCATGCATGCACGCCCATTCTTTCTGTGCCCCCCACTACTCCTTGCTACGCCACAGCTTGTGCCCACTCCCAGCAGCAGGTTGTTGATGGCAAAGCTCACCTGCGACTGTTTGCTATTGAGGTCACAGGCCTGCACCTCCTCTCCCCACGCCAGCGTGATCCCAAAGATGATCGCCTCCTTGTACCTAGCAGCTTTAGCCGCCGCGAAGGATTCCCCCACCGCGGCACGCATCTAGTGGGCCATATCACAAGGTTTTGTCTGACTGCCCGCAGCCCCTCAAGCTGGGATCCGTGTGGCAATAATATCACAGTGTCTCATGACCCAGCTGTTTTGTTCACAGGGAGGTCCCTGCTACATGCTACAATATACACAGTGATCACGCAAGTGCACTTTTCACACTGCGGCGCCCCCTTGGGGCTCAGTTGTGGCCTACCACCTGTGGTTACGGTGCTTTGCATGGGGCAGGGGTAGCTGCCTATAGCAGTTCACGGGTGTCCGTAGGGGGTGGAAGATTGTTGGGAGGGGGCCGCTGGCCCAGCCTCTGTGTTGTAGAGTCAAATGTAGGCAAACAATCGTAGCCAGAAACTTTTTTGGGAGGGGGCCGCAGGCCCAACCTCTTGTTGTAGAGCCATATGCAAGTAGATATTCGTATCCAAAAAATCAGGGAGGTTCAAGCATCGTCACACATGAAGTGAACGCAGGCTGGGGTGTCTTGGACATCGCCCTAGCTGCCACACAGCTGCCTGTTCTCACAGAGTCAGAGTCAGTGGACGTGTCGGCCATCGCAGTATCACGGCCGAGGGCACTATCAGAGCTGTCTGTGTCACAATGCCAGTCGCTCATCGGGTCCCCCTCAAAGGAGGAGGATTTAGCCTTTTCGCTAGGTGACGGGTAGTCAAAGAGGTGCACGACAAGCAAGTCAACCTGGCGGGGGAGGGGGGGGGGGGGGTGCACACAGGGGACCCTCCCAATTGTTGAGGACAAGCCGACTGCATGGATGCAACTGGTTGGCCATGCGCGAAGTAGCTCGCCTAGCTCAGGGAGGGGTGCTAGCCCTCGACCTCGGCTGTTAGCACTTCCTTCATGTGCTCCAGTGGGACTCGTTGCAATAGCTGCAGGTCTCCCACAACCGCAGTCCATGCGTCATCGTGGACCACTCCGTCTGCAAGCGGCATCCTCTCTCAGCCCCAATCTTGCGCATGTGCCCTCGCAGCCGTGTGCATCCCACGCCCTTACACCAACGGGCGGAAAATGAAACACAGACTAGGGGAACGGTTAGCGGAGGGCGGGGTCAGGGATGGAGTGCCGGTCAAGGGGGCCCATGCACGGAGCTTACGGTACTCCATGACTCATAACTACTGTCCAGAAGCTGTCATGCCATCTACTCGTGGTGCCGAGGTGCTGCTTAAACCCTCCAAAGCCACCTCTACTAGCTCCATTACAAGACCCCTTCTCCCCCTTGTTGTTCCGTTTTGTTTTTCCTTTGCCCCACTTTTTTTTTACACATCAGGCCTGCGCTGAGTAGCGATGAGGCACTCGGGTTCACAACCCAGTCTCTAAACCAGTGCCGCAGGGCGCAATGGAGTCACACAATAAATCCTTTGCCCTGTAGGGAAAACTAAACCTATGCCCAGGATATACTGATGCATGGTAGTGCAGCAAGTACTGCCATGCCGAAGCGACCCGAAACTAGCTCAGTTGACAATTGCGGTACTGGAAATTGAAATCCGGCGTATTCCATAGCATGAAATCACATGAAGACAGGGCCGTCCTGGTATTGGGATGGGTGGGCAAGAGAGTGGTTTGTTTGTGTATCTAGACCTCAGCACACTAGAGTAGCTGTGTGGTCAGCAACGCCAAAAAGGTCGCTGGAATCGCACGTATTTTGCGTACACCTGATTGCACTCCCCGCCCTGCTGTCCGGCTGCCTACGCGCTTGTGTAAGCAGTTAACCACGCTGTTAATGATCAAACCACCTGCGCGACGTGTTGCTCTATCCGGGCACTGTCGTCAGTGGGCCCTGCGTGCCGTCGTTCTGCTCTTGGCTTGTCAAACCCAGACAGAGGCGGCTGTAATGAATGTGGCAACCCCTCCCCTGGTAAATAGAACTCAAACCCGTAGATCCCTCCGTAGACACCCGGCCCCCTCATCCCCATCAGCTGCATTCAGTGGTATGCCCACCTATTTATGTTACTATGGGGCTACGGCCTAACGCGCCACAATCTGAGTTACGGTGACCCCCCCCCCAAGTCTGGGAAGCCTCTCCACCCCTCCATCCCCCCTCAGGGATGGAGTGCCGGTCAAGGGGGCCCATGCACGGAGCTTACGGTACTCCATGACTCATAACTACTGTCCAGAAGCTGTCATGTCATCTACTCGTGGTGCCGAGGTGCTGCTTAAACCTCACATCAGTACTAAAGTTTGATCCGCCCGAGGACTCTCCACACCATGACGTGAACCCCTCGCCCTCTGACAAGCTGGTACTTCGTAAGCTGCTGCGGTGGGTAGACTGTCGGAGTTGAATCCGGCGGACCCAATCAGCTGGGCGTGGGATGGGCGCTCTGGCAGGGGGGCGGTGGTTGAGGCGGCCGCCAAGGAACGGGTCTAGGTCGGCTTGCCCCAGTGGTCCGCTTGGGGCGCAATCGCCGACAGGGATAAGGCTGCCACACCGTACGCCCCTGCCCCCCCTGGATGGGGGGATGACATCCAATAAATTTTTCCTACGCGGCCTGCAAAAACTGCTACCTGTTTTCAGCATCTCAGTCTGGCATTTGTGCATTTGTGCATGTGGGACGGGGTGGGACAGGGCAAGGCTGGGCAGGCCGGGGCAGGATGCGCAGCCCCATCCCAAAACAAAACTTCACACAGTGCACACACAGTGCAAGGTTTGCCCATTGTGTTAAGGGAGCCACCATTGTGGAAGCAGCAGGGCAGCACTCCCCAGGGGTACCGACGTCCCATTGCAGAGAACTGCAAGATATTTGGGAGAAATCTGGTTGATCAGGCCTGAAAACTAGACAGAGCCTATCAGCCCCCCAGTGTTACATAGTGTGCAAACCCCCTGAACACTATGCTATATCATTTACCCACCTCTCAAATTTTTTTCCCTGATTCACACAATGTGCAACGCTGGGCTGTAAGAATAGCAGCACCAGCTGGTACATCAGCCGAGGAGTAGGAAGAAGCTGTGGATGGGATCAGCTAGATGACAGCAGAGTCGGTACTGCTTCTTCAATGCCAAAGGGCCACTTGATGCCTTTCTGAAATCACTCAGATCAATGCTGTATGCATGCAAGCTTTCCTGAGCAGCAATGACCTGGGACAGTACTATGCTGCCTCCTGCTGCTTGGGGTACGATGACAGATTTGTGGAGCCAAAGCGGATTCAACAGTTGTCTGACGTCGACGTGCAGATGTGGGCTGATGACGTGGGCATGCGCAAAGGCGATGCAGCGTGTCTGAAGCTGGCAGTGCGTCAGGAAGCCCAGAGGGCACAGGAGATGGAGCCTGTTGAGACGGACCAGACTGCTGACCTCATGACTGTCGATCCGGCTGAACACGTGCAGGTACCTTTGTGAATGCCCTGCCATCCAGTGGCCTCTGCGCTCAAACATTTTGTACAGCACGTGCCCAAAGAGTGCCAGGCAACGGCCGCCTTTCAGCGTGTTCAACAGAGGTTCCTGGCACCTCAATATCGTCTGTTGGTTCAGTTCAGTGAAAGTCGCAGGCCGTCTCAGCGCGGTAATTCAGTCTGTTCGTTGTTGTTTGACTGCAGTTTTTGCGACTGAGAATGTCCAATAACACGGATATGAGCCCATGGTAGTGGGACAGAGGGTCTGGGTCGTGCGTGTGAACCGTATTGCTGCTCGTCACAACTGCACAACTGGGAACGGCGATCCGTCCATATTTGCATTGGAGCCTGTGGAGAATCACACACTCATCGCATGGGCGGGGTGGCTAGGCTGGCTTGGCGGCAGGCGTGGCTGCCTGAAGGCTTGGCGGCCTTCAGCCCCAAATATCTCAGAAACAAGGGTTTTAGCTTGATTGGAACGCCTGTGTAGAGATATGGCCTATTGTGATAGCAAAAAAGGGTAGTTTCACTACACACCTTAATAAGAAAAGCACTATGAAACGGAGCCATTTTCTCCAGCATATCGCCATCTTTTCGACCACGGCAGTTTAACCCGGCCTTGTCGGAAGATCCCAGTCTGGCCGCCATTTATCCGTTGGTCTGGCCTTGTGTGCGCAAGCATAGGGCGTTACATGTCGTGGTTTGTTCTTCATTCTTCTGTGGCAGCACCGTTGGGATGGTCAGCAGTATCGTGGGTTGTTGGGGCAACAGGTCTGCAGTAAAATATGATGTGCGTCATGTCTTGGAACTCATGGGTGTTTGTCTGCGTCATTGCGTCGCATACCACGTTGTGGTTTCTGTGTGAGGCTCAGTTCCCGCAATCAACCCCGTCCTCTGTGCTGTTGCATGCTGGCGTTGCCCGCAGCGCCACCCCTTCACTCTTGCAGGCAAGTCAACAATCTCTTGAGGAAGGAGCGCACACCCCTAAAGATGGCCATCACAGCTCTTTGAAGCAGTCACCGTGTGCAGAGCCTCACAGCCCCATTGTGCCCAAGAAGAAGAAGCGCAGGCTGATGGTATGCTTCCCTTGGCTTATGTGGTTTGGAGGGCCTGGGACATTCCGAACCTTTTCTGATGACAACACAATCCTCACCACGACCCACGATTTTAGGTGCAGCCTTATCTGCAACTCCCTACACTTGGGGTGCACTGTGTGCACGCCTAGCGCCGTAAACGTTGGGCGCGCAGGTGCAACCCCCCCCCGTTCCGGTCACCGGAATTGCCGGAACGTGCCGGAACGTTTTGCCGGAACGTTGTGATTCTGTGAGGCTCAATGTTTTTGAGTGAAAACACTTGCTGCTACTGTCAACCGTTGTCGTCCACTTTGCCAGTAACACTTTTGTTCGTCCATCCACTGGCAGAGATGTTGAAATGTTGTTTTTGTGGCTCCAAGGGGGCATCCATGACTGATTTCCATGATCTGCAACTGAAGGAGCAGCTGTTATTGCAACAGAATTGGGAAGATGATGTTGACGTTGATGAGGGAAATGTCTGTGATTTCTGTGTCCGTTCTGTCAAACCGAACAAGTTCTTTGACAAGACCCCTGTTGCAGCCCACCGAGATGAACCTGGACAACGCGACGACTCATCATCTGCTCAGGTTCAAGAAGTCAAACCAGGCAAACCAGTCAAACCAGTCAAACCAGAACCAAAGAACAAGGCCTGCAAAACCGTCAAAACCATCACAGTAGATGACCGCGTTGCAAAATTTCTTTCAGCCTTGTTTCTGCATGAAAAAAAAAGGACAGCTTTGGATGCAGATCAGAGCCAAGTGACAAAAAGTGCAAGAGACTTTGGTGGGTGGTTAATGGGGTTTGAACCCACGCTTGGCAATCTGCAGATCAGTGCATATACCACTGGACCAGTGGCAGACTCTGACATACAACTGATCAGGAACCATGGACAGACCAAGAGATGAAAAAAATTTTTTTGCAAATTGAGGGATGCTTTGGGTTTCCACATTACTCCAACTACAGAACAACCAAAAGGAAGGTGTGTTTGCACCCTGGGACTGAGATCTTGGGCACCGGGAACCTCTTTTGCTGAAAAAACGGCTCGCCGGAACGTTGCGCCGGAACGTTGGGTTTTTCTCGCCGGAACGGGGGGGGGGGGTTGCAGGTGCGAAAAGTGCCGTAAGCACCACGGAGTTTTCCATTAAGTATAGGGATTGTCAAAAGGGGGATGGTAGGCGGTTTGACACACTTCTAATGTAAGTGTTTACGGTGCCAGCACCGTAAACGTTTACAGCGCCGGCGCCGTAAATTGGCAGGGGGATTGGAGGTAAAGCAGTCAGGTAGCAGGGAGATGCGAACCCCCGTCCCCCACAGAGGAATAGAGACTACACCCCTCCTTGGATCCTTGTCTGATGGAGAACGGCAGAGATGAACTAATTGGGAGGAACCTGCACAGTCCACTTGGGTAAACCCAAAACCTTTCCACACAAGCCCAATGGGACACACCAGTGAACACCACCAATGGGCAGGGGGGGATCATTCTGTAGTGGGTACACATTTACGGCGCCAGCGCCGTAAATGTTTACGGCGCTGGCGCCATAAAATGAGAGGGGGTAACTTCCAGCGATTATTGTGACAATGAGGTTTTTGTGGCAGTGCCCTTCACCAGCACCAACCAGAAAATGTCCTGGTGCATCTAAACACCGACACATGTTAAAACTGCAAACTGTACAAACTGCCATATGCAAGGGTCATGAAAATATGGGGGTGATCTCAAAAGGTTGCCACAACAGCCTAATGGGATCCAACAATTGAAACTGTTAGGTTGTCTTGTGGGGGGTGGTTGGAAACGGGCTGTAAGAGCCAGTAATTCTTCCAAGTGGGGAGCCCCCCAGTCTGACTGCAGTGCGCCACCTTCCTAAATCTCTTGTTTCCAACGATTATCATGACAATGGGGTTTTTGTGGCACTGCCTGTCATCAGCACCAATGACAAATGTGACCAGCATGTCCTTGGGTGCACCTTGGCCCATGTGTGCTGCAATCATGTGTGTGCGGTCTAGCTGAACCTGGGGGACAAATGTAATGTTCATCTGCTCCACGGGGGAATTGTTTTGGCGCAGGCCGTTGGATATTCGGAGCACGAAGATGCATATCGCCGCATCACTTATGAGCGTGATGGCAAGACAGTCTTGCACGACGGGACAGGGACATTCCCGAAGGGAAATGGGTTCCCAAAGATTTGCTTGCGCCTGCCAAGCCTCCTACTAAAAGGGCCAAACCACCACCCAAGAGTGCTGCCCAAAGCATTCCCGTGGAAAGTTCTGAGCATGTGCAAGAGTTCAAGGTCAAGTGGAGCAGGACCAAGAAATTTTACACCGAGCCAATCAAGGAGTAGGTCTCCGTACATTGGTAGCCCTTTGAACACATCTTATGCTGATTTCTTTCGTTTTATGCTGCAATTTCTGTGCCTGTAAATGTGCATGTACGGTGGGAGTGCGGTTCCCTGGGGGGGGGGGGGGACCGTCGTTTGGCAACCGTCCCCACGGGGTGGTGGGGGGCCGTCTTCCCTGGGGTGGGACAGGACGGAGGGGGGGGTACAAAAAATGGGAGCATTGACAGAGTGCTTGGGTCTCATTTGATCAATATTTCCCTCCCTGCAGGTGTCCAATTAGGGAGATGTCTTTTGAATTTTCTGGAAAATGCAACTTATAGCAATCTGTCTTGCTGTGGGTCCGCTTTACACAATCCCCTAGGGTTGCCAATCACCCGCCATATCTAAACAAGGTCCAGATCCTGCGCTATTAGTTTAAACCATTGCTAGAACTGTGTTTTTCAGATACAACTCGGTGTGCAGAAAACGCAAAATTTGACCGAGATTCGTCAATGTTTATGGCGCTGGGGCTGTAAAATTGTCAATGGTCATACATTTGCAATCCAGGGTGTTAGAGCCCTGTCGTGCGCATGTTTTCAAAAATAGTGCACTTTTTACGGCGCCCTGGGTTTGGGGTTTACGGCTGTACGTGCGCGCGTAGTGCACCCCAAGCTACAGGTCACTGCAGACCTGCCCTCTCTTAACCATCTCCACACACAGATGCCACCACCTTGCTCGCGTTACTAAGATCCAAGTTTAGAGTAACACGGAAGTCCTGCAATAGTTCTCAGTGCAAAACCCGCAGGGACAGCCGCTGCTGGACATAGCCGCACAGGGGGCCAACGGGGTTTGGCAGTAGAAAATACAGAAGACGTCACATGTAATGCAAATAGAGAAGTACATGTGGCACCCCGGCTGTGGTGCTCTACTGTAAGAATGAGCCGTAACTGCCATTGAATCGCTAGATCCTGTAACTGAACAGCCCTTAGACATCAAGGTCAGCAAAATCTGCACAAAACCTGTACAACACCTTTTGTGCAGGTGTTGCAGGCAACGAAATTCTCACTTCCTCGTTCTATCACCATGCAAAACGATTAGATAAGTACAGGGCCCCTGTCTGCTTGCAGGGGACAGTTGAGTGTGCAGTGGTAGTTGTGTCATTTGCCGGCAATACGCAAGGACTGTGTGACAATGAAGTGGTAGCAGATGATGCGAAGTTCCCCTCGCCCCAAGGCACTCTGCATTGGTATTGACATGAGGCTAAAATTGGTAGCTGACCTGGGCCCAAAGATGTTCCTTTTCGGTGGGTCCCCAGTCACAGAACACAATTGCAGGCAGTTGATGCGCTCGACCAAGAGGATATTTTTTGCAATGTTCAAGTGGAGAAGCTGACAGAAACTGCATGCAGATTGGCCCCATGTGAGTATGAAGAACAGGGGCTGAGCGATCTAGTGCGTGAACCTTCCCCCCACTCCTGCAAAGAACCGGGTTGTTCAGTTGCATTACATGGCTGCTTCCAACTGAGTACGTTGGGCTTCAGGGCTGCCATTGAAAGGGGCCAGATGCATGTCTTGGGCAATCAGCTGTGTGTGCAGGGAGGACTGTGGAGCCTTTGGGCTACAGAAAAAGGCGCCTGTGGGCTGTGTGGCGGTGGCAGTTGCAGAACTATGCTGCGAAACCGAAACAACTGACATCCAACAAAAATCGTGCTGAGACCTCTCTCAGTCTCTTACTATCCAGTCCCACACCGAGAAAAAGCGGCTCAGACTGCGTGTTGCACACTACCATATCCCATGCTCTTAAGCGTACATTCTTTACAAGTCAACCCGGGCCATTTGGGCCCAAAATAGCTGTTGTTTCGCAACTGGTGCGGTTGTGCTGCAGCCCCCTACCACCACAAGACTCAACCATCGGGTAATGGGGAGGGCACATGCGAACGCATACAATGGCTAAAGTAGAGTGAAGCTAGCTGCATTGTGACAGACAGCTCGGAGTCGTGCTTGCTGCTTGCTTACAGGGAGAGGGGTATCACATTAAACATTTCCAATTCTTTTTTCAATTCACCTTGTAAAGGGTTTGATGGATGGATTTTTTTCGAAAGCGCTCAGGTGAAGCCTGGATCATATGCACATGGAGAAAAGTATAGCCTTTGCCCTGCACCACGAGTGCATTTACAGGGGAGGTGGAACAAAGGTTTGCACGCCTGAAGGACGGCGGAGGTCCGGCAAAGGAGCTCAGTACGAACTGTCCAGATGACCATGGGCCCCACAGGTGCTGGGAGAAAAATTCTGTCAAAGCTGGCTTGCCAACCTCCCCAAGAAAAAATTTTTCCTACCCCAACGAATATGACTCCAAATGATCAGTGCGATGAGGCGATCAATGTGAGGTAAATATATGTTGGGGTAACATTTTTTTTCGGGAGGGGGCTTCGGAAGCCACCGGATATCTGAGCCCCAAACGGTGGGAGGAATACCGAAGAGGGCTCAAACACCCCCGCCCCGGCAAACTTCTTTCCCCCCCTTTCCAGGGTGTTGCATTGAGGTCCATCTCAATGTATGCATAATCAAGAGCAGCTGAGCTGTCACATCATTCAGGCCTGTCCGTTGCTTTGTGCATAGAAATATGCAGAGTCAACCAGTGGTGACGTTCTCATCACATGAAATTCATAAAATGATGCCTCGGTCAAGTGATCTCAAAGGAAAAGGACAACACCTCTAACGTGGGGCGGGGTTGCTCCGCCTTAGTAGCCGCCTCAGTAGGGGCTAGCAAGGCGTTGAGGCTTTGTTGAATATTTCAACGCGTCCCTTCAAAAAAAACTTCAGGATGTCCAAGTAAACCTGCAACCCTTCCCGTGCCCACTTTGTGCGATTTGCACCTCTGGGAATGGTCCATGGATGTCCAGACCCGAGACTGGTGTGCTGGTAGGTGTGAACCGTCCGGTAAAGTGTTTGGATGTAGCCCAAATGGCAATGGCCCAACAACAACAGCGCTTTTCCAAAACTGTTCCTAAACCTCTTGCGATGACCCGCGTGTGTTGTATCCCGTGTTGAATCTGAATTACACTCTTTTGGCCCACCGATAGTGCCAGGTCATGAAAACGGGTGGTTTTGCGACTAAAAATGGGTCGAAAATGGCCAAAAACATGTTTTCCCGAAAGTCACTCCTTGTGATGCTCAAACGGAGGTATTTGGGTCGTTATGCGCCGGTTTTTGGCCATTCTGGCCTTCCAAAGTCCCCAAATGCCTTGAAAAGGAGCCTTTTGTGACTGAAAGTGGACGGAAACCGTCTTTTGGGCATGGCTCTGTGCCATCTCGATTGTGATTTTCTTCCTTTTGAACCTTCAAACCTGGCGACAGGACATGTGGACAGTACCAACCCCCTCTCCGCTTAAAACCCGCCATCAAGCAACGAGCAACAGGCGCATCCCATAACCCTGTTTGCTGGTGGTAGGCAGTCGACACCGGAAGCAATGGTGCTCACAAGTGGGCAGGTGGCACTACTGAAGCTTTCAGCTGCACAGCCAAAAAGGATTATGCACTAAGGCTGCAGGCGGAGAACAGTGCAAGCGCTCGATTCTCGATATGGTGCTGCTGGTTGTTGGCGCTTGGTGGTTAGCGGCTATTGGTGCTGCAGATTTAGCAACCGACGGCGGATTGCTTGGGGTATGGAATGTCTCCTGACATTCGCTTGCCTGGACTGCCTTTTTTGGACTATGCGCAGGAAGAAGAGGTGAGTGCTCTGAAGGTCTCTCAAGGGGAGGCTTCACAGCCTGCTTCTCAGAAGCGGAAGCGAAGGCTGAAGGCATGTCTCCTGTATTCACCGATTCCAGTCTCTCGGGACAGATCCGAAGAACTGTTTGAGGTATGTCGCGGTAATGGGGAAAAGGATGACGTGGCACAGACAGCAGTCCCCTGCCATTCGAAAATGAACGGTGTGCCTCCTGCACCCAGCGACCTTCCACCCACCCACCCACGCACCCACCCGCACACGCACACACTGATTCTGTGGTCGATGGTGGTGGAAGAAGTGGAGAGAAGATGGAGGTCATTGTGGCCCTCACCGCCTTTCGTGAGACGAATGCTGTGCAATTGCGGCCGCATGTCCGGAGTGGAATATCGGCCCTTTTTGGACAAGAGCTCAGATGCCTCGTAGGTGCAAGGCCATGGTGCAGATAAACTTGGGAAGGTGGGGTATGACTGGTGTTGTGTGCGCATCTGTGTGGTTCCCATGGCGTAGGGCGCCACATGGTCCAGTTTTGCCTCGGCCATGCATTGATGTGTGGCTACATGTAGCCGTCCTCGTTTGAGGCTGCTGTCAACAGGCATTAATCACTGGTTGAGAGGCCCGCGTGTCACTGATCAGGGGAGAAAAGAATGTTGCAGCGAATGAATGCTGTTTTAGATTCAATTGCTTTTTTTGCATTTTTGCAGGAGGCTGGCCACGCTGTAAATTCCCTTGAAAGCCAATTTCAAGAGCCACTGACACAAGATGACGCGCCTGCGGATATTGCGGCCACGGATGCGTGCATTGATCGGTGTGGGCCTTGTTGATGGTGAGTCGAGGGTGTTGCGTTTCACATGTCGCGGGACCGACAGAAAACGGTCCGGAAGACATCATTGTACCGTTTTTGTCACCAAGGAGATGACGAGCTGCCCCTGTTCGCAGAAACCACCCGGCGTGAAAGCCGCAAATTCTCACCTTTTGAAGCTTTTGGAAGCGACAACCCTCGTGGGAGCTCAATGACATGTGTGGGCGGGTTTTTGATGGAGACCATGCTCAAGGGCGAAAGGCCGTTCCTGCTGGCCCAAGGGCTCCTTTTAACAACTCGGCACCACTTGGGGGGTGCGGGGGGCCGGGGGGGGGGGGGGGGGGAGGACACCCCCCCCCTGGACCCACCCGCCCGCCATCCCCGCCCCTTAAAAGATTGGGCCAAATTTTCTTCCCTTCGGCCAATCAAAAAAATTCTTCGGCGCCAATTAGTTCAGACCAAAAATTTTCCTTCGCGCCTCCAACAACTCAGCACCACGGGGGATGGGGGGGGGGGTGGACCCACCCACCCCTCTCCCCCTAAAAGGGGCCTGTGATTGACCAACGCTTGGCCTTGGGGGCATGTACCCCCCAAATCGCCCCACCTGGACCCCCCCCCAGGGGGACTCCGGCCAACGGTTAGTTTGGGGGGGGGGGGGGGGTAGATGGTGTCCAAACCCGAGGAGCCCCCCCCCCCCTGTGCTCATATGATTTCTGGGTCTTCTTGCAGGGGGTTTCAAACACTGACCAAAACTGCAGCCCTGGCGGGTAGGCGAGGGTCGCTGTGGGGAGCTTGTGGGAAACCAGTCAACATGTCCTCGCGCACGGCTTGGGGCTCAACCATCAGCCGTCCATCGTCCGGAGGGTTCTGTGATGCGAACTCAGCAGAGGCGCTGCGGATCCGGGGAGGCACACCACCCGCGTCTCTGAGGCGCAGTCTGCCATATGAACATCCGGGTCGACCTTCGCTTCTTTTGTAAAAGCACCGCGGGCATCAAGGCATCTGGTGCACAGGAAGGCGGCTCGTCCCATTTCTGGGGACCTGCATCCCTCAGGCTGCGTGTCCGATGGCCACGTATCCCATGGTTTGGGACAAGTATTCCGCACCGAGGACCACGTGTTCAAGGGCACACAGCCCGTCCTGCATGTCTGCGTGCTGGAATGCGCATCTGGGCCTGCGCCTGTCTTTTTCCGCAGCATTTTTTGAGGTCTTTGAAAAACAGACACCTGGCCCCAAACTCTCCGGATTTTGCCGTTGTGCGTGCTCAAAACAGCCCCTTTTTATATCAACCATCACTCAGAGAGCGTCACACGGACTCTGACCCCCGAGCCACGGCCAAATGCGATTCCAGGCCGTGGCAATGATGGCAGTGACTGTAACAGTCACCCGAAATGAAATGGACCGCTGATCAAGCCCCTGTTCTCCGGCTGGTGTTTGTGCTGGGATCGATCATCCAACACTGAGCAAATTGCGTGTGCGCACTATGCCTGCAATACCATGCCAAGTCATGAAGCGTGTACCAGGCCCCCAGCCGACCTCGTTCATCACTGCAACACACATGCACAGTCTGCGCTTGTTGGGACTACTGTTGGTGTCCCGTTGGCATACCATTAGATCCTGGGCCAGAGGGCTGCTGGATTCTCCGCCCTTCACCATGTGTGTGGTTTTCACATTTCATGCAGGGACTGTCCATCTCCTGGTAGCCACCATGCGCCAAGCCTCTGCGACCAGGAGTGTGCGGACGAAATGGGTGATGAGTGTGGCTCTGTGTCTTCCTGCTCTAGCTCGGGGGTGCAGCCTTGGCTTGCGGAGGAGCTTTGGGGGCACATTGCGGACTTTGCCACTGGCTGTTCTCGGACCGCACTCCGATTGGTATCGAAAGTGGTTTGCCACTTTGTTCCGGTGATCGTTTGCTACCCCAAATTACTTCCGCCGGATCTTCCCACCGCATGGCCATATTTCGTATCAGCCGCAAAGCAGGTGTCAGTCATGTGTCACGGGGCTGGAACAGGGAGTAGAAACACAACCCTTGGGCAGGGCGTGGCTATGCTTTGGGTAATACCTCTTGTTTTCCTCTTTTCCCACACACCGTTCATCCACAGAGCGCGACATTCCACACGCGCATGCACACGCACACGCGCCTACAAGTGCCACGGGCGCCAACAGGGACACCACCAGCTATTGCCTCTATCCCTGGAACAGTCCACCCACCCACCCTCCACACAGCCCCCCCCCCCCCCCCCAACACACACACACACACACACTCACACAAGAGGACCCCCAGGTTCTCGCCCAGAGTGCATATTGCACTGGTCAAGGGACACACAGGGACGCACCCCTGGACCAAAGGGGAGCGACCCGACCCAAGGACGCCAGTGTGGCCATGCGAGCGTGTCCGGAGAGCTACCTGGTCAAATGCAAAAATGGTGCACCCCCCGCCAACACACACACACACACACACACACACATATATCTTCACACCCACCCATAGCCACCTCGGAGGAGAAGGAGGAGGAAGAGATGCGGCCAATCATCGCTACCGCTTGACATCCCCTTGGTGCCGACGGCTCCCACCAGCGGAATCGTCTGTGCCAGTGAGGTGGCCCCTCCGACCGGCCCCATCTAAGCATCATGGTGGTGTCTCTCTCGTCATAGCCTCCTCTGTTCTCTTCCGTTAGATTCTGGTCCTGACCTGGGCGTTGCTCCAGGCACCACAATTGGGGTACCCAGGCCCAGCTCCACTCCCGGTCTTTGGTACCCCCCCCAGCTGACCCAACGCCCATGCAGGACTACCCACAGGGGGGGCGTACAGTCTGTGGCGCTCAAGGGCTTCGTCCGCCTCTGGTCTGTACCCCTTACTCCTCCCCATAACCCCGGGCACACCTGAGCCCTAGCAGCTGCACCGCTGGATTACCGAGCCGGCCGTAAGGCCAGCCCCTTACTCACCCCATCCGCCAATGTGGCACTACCCGACGTCCGGGCACAGGTCCGGGCACAGGCCCCTGGTAATGGGGCATCCTGCCCACAGATGCCCCCTATTCTGGGGAGGGGGCCACCCAACACCTGCCGAATCCTGAATTCCCGGCACAGGGCCCACGGAAACAGGGCCCTGAACCTCCCATTTCCGGAACATCACCAGAGAACTATGTGGAAAATGTGACAATTTCGGGAAAATGGGGGGAAATGGGGGACTTTTTGAGCTTTTTTTGGTTTATGTGGGACATGGGGGAAGTGTTGTGAAAAACGTCAAAAGAAGTGACTTTGAGGTGGTCAGGTGGCGGGGGAGGTGGGGGGATGTGTAGGAAACGTTGGGGAAAATGGGGGAAAGTCGGCAGTGGGGGGAAACGGGGGGAAATGGGGGGGAATTGGGAAAAGTTGGGCAGAATGGGTGACATATGGTAGCACAGTCCAACACTCCATACACACAGCAAAGCAATTGTTTCCTTATTTTGCGGCTTATTGTGGTTTGTTCGTTGCAGCGTTTCCGCCTTTGACTTGGCTTGCCAAGGTTCGCTGCAGGGGGCGGGAACGAGGAGATACGCGGGTTCCAGCAATGCTGCCGCCCTGACACCTTTCCCACACCCGAAGCTGTGAATCAGTGTGCTAGTCGCCGGCCTGCTAGCATGGCCTCATTTGAACTCAGAATTCATGGTTTCGCTGGTGATTGGTAGGATTATAGGCATGTTGCACCTCGCAGTTTGAGCTTTGATTGAAATTCCTGGGCGTCACACACACACACACACACACACACACACACACAGCACAATCCTTCACCCACACACACTCACCCCAACACTCCACACAGAGTGCAACACTACACCCACACACACACACACATACACACAAACACACAGCGCAGCACTGGAGAAAAGCACATTAGCAATGAACGTCCATTATCTGTAATCCTCTCTAGCCTGACAGACAATTTTGATCTGTCAGACAAATGTTGGTGTTTAGAAGCGGTTGTAGAGGATTAGAGGGGTGTGGAGCGATGAGTCTCGATGCAATCCCCTGCAATATGTAGCCCTGTGTGGCATCCATTGCGGGGGAGGGGAAGGCGGAGTGCGTGCCTCTTGGTACCTACGCCTCCCCAGGGCACTGCACGTTGCTACAGTTCGGAATGGGCTTCTGTATCGTCTGGCTCCGTGTCTCACACAGCGTGAGGGAGGCCGCGTGGAGAGGCCGGCAGGCCTGGGATCGCCCTCCGGCAGATGAGCACACGGGGTCGAGTGCCACGTGGCCAGTGGTTTGTGACAGTTGCAGTGCAAAGGGGTGGGGGTGCGCTGTGGAGTCGGTCATTGAAGGGGGAATGCCATGCATTTTGGAGGCCATTGCCCCCTTGCCCTCGAGCACACATCCCTCTGCACTTTCGTGATGGCCATCACGGGTGTGTGCATCTGCACTGTGTGCGTTCATGCGTGTGTGTGTGTGTGCAGTGCAGACGGCAGGAGCGACGGAAGTAAGGGAAACACGCTTTCAAAATTTTCGCGGCTCTGGCACTTGAGTTTGTGGGGCAGTTTTGCAAAACTGTATCAATTGTTCCGTTCAAAACGAAATTGAACCAAAGCCGAATGAATGGTTTGATTTGGCGGTCCAGCTCGAGGCCTTAACTGACCCCCTTCTTGCCTTTCCTGGTACTTATGCCGAGTGCCTGTTCAGTGCCGTCATGTTCTGCGTCCGATGCCGTGTGTTGTCGTTTCAGGCCGTCAGCATCAGCATTCGGCAGTCCATGACGAAGCAACGAATGACTGAATTGTTTTACACCATCAGTGCCTCCAAGACATTGACACATTTCTATCTCAATGACTCTGAGATGACTGAACGTGACGTGACCAGGCTCTTAGAGGCGCTGAGTCGTGTCCCGCGGGTATGTCTGTCCTCTTCAGGGGCGCCACAGGATGGATGGATGGATGGATGGCATAAGCTTGTGGGGGTGGCTCCCTGGGACACAGGCACTGAGGCTCTGGTTGGTTACGGTCCCTGCCACCGAAGCCTCTTGAATTCGGGGTGCCTATTTGCTTAGCTTACCCATGGGATTTACACTTGGTTGATAAGGCACGGGATCCGTCAGGTTATGGTGAGCAATTTTAGGCAGCCCTGCCCCAGCCCCCCCCCCCCCCCCCGGACTGCTGTCACACCTTCGGGCAACTTGAAGCATCCACCCCCCCCCCCGGGATGCCGACGGGCACAATAAGGGCACCCATGAGCACCAGACATCACCCAGGCAATAGGCAATGGGGCCCTCTTGCACGGAGTTTCAGGAGAGGGAAGAAAGGAGAGAGAAAGGGGCGAGACGGAGAATCTACTACTGTACGCACACCCTTTCAGTGCGCTTTGCTTGCCCTTCAGCACCCCAGGCTACTCCCTTAAGGGTGGCCCAACGAGGGGCAATACACTATGGGCACTCGAGGACAACAGGACACCGAGGGTGGGGGTCAGGGAGTGGGGCGGAGGGGGGGGGGGGGGGTATTTCGCGCTGAAGGCACTTACACTTGGCACCGTTACCATGCCCTCCCCCAAGAGACGAACAGCCGGGCCCTGTCATTCCGGGCTTCGCACCCCCGACGCCCCCCTAACGTCCCTTTAGCCGGGGATAGAACCGGTTGGAGGGGCGCCACAGGGTCCGGGGGGTAGCACGGACACCGCAAAGTGTGTCGACGGACATCGTGACGCAGGACTAGAGGGTCCCAGATCGCCAAGTGCTCCGCATTCGCGGTGCGTTGCAGTTCCGGGCAGCCCCGCGACCCAAACTCGCTTGTGCGTGCCTGTGGTCCCGGGGGCTGTACCTTCCGAACTTCACGGATCTGGGAACTGATGGAATGTGAAGCCTGTCAGCGCTGACGGGGAATGGACGCCACGAGGGCGCCCCCCACCCCCTCCTATGTTTCCCCCCTCCCACACATATGCACACTCTCCAACCCCCCACCCCACCCCATCCCCACCACCACCGGAACTGACGTCGATCAGCAACAGCCGGTAATACAAAAGACATTGCACTGGACACTGCCGTACGACAGGGTAACCTCCCAGTCCATGGAAACTCCCCTTCGCCTCGGAGGCATGTCTGCACAAAACACAACAAAGTGCCCTGACCTGAGAGTACCAACCAGCAAACGTACTCTGCCTTTGATGGTGCCCCCCGGTACCCCCACGGGGCAATCAAGGGGGTGGGGCCGGTGGTGGGCGAGGGTATCTGCTAGGAGCCCTGAGCTGGTGCACAGCCCCCAGGCGTCCCTCCCCCACCACCACTTCCACAGTGTTTTATCTCTAGCCTGGACCGTCGGACTAATGTGATCTGGAAATGCGCTCCCTGCCAACGGTTGCTACCTTCCTCCCCTTTTCATTGACTCTTCCTGGATGTTGTTGTGGGTCATTGTGGGTCCCCATATGCCCTGTCAACCGTACGCCCCCCCCCAATCCTCTCCCTCACCTTTTTCCCCTGTTTCTATCCCTTCCGCAACACGCCCCACTCTTCCTGTTGCTTATTGCTGTTTCTCGCTCCCTCCGCCTCATCAACTCCGTCAGTGTTTCCTCCCATTCTGCTCCCACGCATGCACAGCCTGGGCTGGCACGCAGGGGCTGGGGCTCAGTGCCTGGGTGTGCAGGGGTGAAGCTGAATGGCAAAGGTGTTGCACACAGATCCTGCCCACTCCCAAACTGACGCGGTGCACCTGTTTTGTTCGATTATCCCCTGAGGTATGTAACACCAACCCCATGTTTGCAGGCCTGTCAACCCGCCTGGGCACGGCACAGCCTAAATGCCGTTCTGTGCCCCCACGGATTGCTTTGTGTTTGGGGTGTTTGTAGGCGGTGCCGATACGCCTCTGGAGCACTGTCGGGGCGGTGTTGGCGGATTGCATTCTTTTCGGTTTGTTGAGAAAACGGTTTCAGGCGGTTTGCCGACGGCGGTCGGGGCTGCGCAGACGGTAATCGGCAGGTGGACAACTGCTTTGCAGTCGATGGTCCATGGACGGCAGCAGGCGGGTGACCGACAGCGGTTGCCGCTCGACTGAGCCGGTTTGGTGACCAGGTTTTCAGGCGAAACATACCCCTGGGGCCTGATTCTGGTGTGGTTGGCCACACCGAGGGTTCCCTGCAAAGTGAGGAGCGCATGAGTTTACCAGCTTTTGGGGGGGTGCCTGGGCAAACCGTGGGCATGCGCTCTACCGACCGTAACCCCTCTCCGCCCCACCCCCCACCCACACCGCATCTTCCCTTCTGCTTTCAGCTGCAGGCGTTGTGTTACACCCGACATCTGGACCAGGACAAGACTGACACGGCCCTTGCCCATGCACTGAAGTCTTGCTCTCAGTTGCAGTCCCTGAGCATCATTCATTACACAATGGAAGAATTGGTGGTGTGGCCGCGATGCCAACCATCCAATGAAGCGGTATTGAAGTACGCAATGCTGAAGGTATATGGGCTGCGCATATTCACTGGTAAGGCCTTCCCCCAACAGGAGCCAAGATATCCCTGGCCTCCCGGGAGTGGTGGTTGGATCTTTTTGTGTGGCCTTGTTTGTCCTTTTGGTATTGCCCCCCGAGCGATATGCCTCGTTATTGGTGGTCCGGGTTTTGTTTCCGTGGTCACATTACAGCGCAAATAATGAACATTGCATCGCGCTTTGAGGCCATGGACGGCCACTACGGCCATGGACGGCCACTACGGACCTGGTGTTCTTGCACATGCCCAAAATGCCTTGGGCAAGCTTGGGCGGCAAGTGGCTTGTTTTCAGTCGAAAAGCGGTCCAAAGTACATTGTTTCAAACGCAACACCAGATCTCTTAGGAAGGCAGAAATGATTTTTGGGCCCATGTTGAGATCTTTTTGGCAGCATGCGAGAGACGTTGATGCAATGATTGTCGTATGCATCGCCGCATCTCTGCCACAAGACGCTTTTGTTGCCTTTTGTCGATCAGATACACCTCCCAAGCACTTCCTTCTGCTGCGCCAACAGCTTCAAAACATCCGTCGACCAAAAGCTTGTCTCATTCCTGTCGTCAGATCATGAAAAAGAAAGGAGATGCGTTCATTTTGTTGGCTGCACATGGAGAGGCAGCAACGAAGCGCTCTGAAGCATACGAACCAGCACTTGTTCTAATTTTGGGTGGAGTAAATTTTCTGTTTCTGTGGCACAGCCATGGGCCCAATCTACAGCGACTATGTTCCCTTTGGGGCTCCAGCCCGAGGGTGTAGCAGAACACCATTCGTCCCATCCAGGTGGTCTTTGATGACTGAGTGTCACGGAGGGCTAGGTCTGGCGTCTTTTGGGCCTGGCTGTACACATTGACGTCCCCAAGTAGGTAACCCCCCCTTCAATTTTAGGCACCCCCCTCTAAGCTTCAGGTACCCCCAAAAAAGTTCAGGTAACTCCCACCCCCCCTAAACTTAGGTGCACCCCCTTTAAACTCTTTGCCCCATCTGAGCGTTGAGTCGACGGGCATAGTGACACCAAATACCTGCCCACGAGCGCCGGACTAAGGGGTGTGATGACATCAAATACCGGTTCAGAAGCGCTGGGCTGGGGGGCACCAAGACAACAAATACCTGCCCCAGTACACAGTACCCTCCTCTGTCCAGCCCCCCTTCGTGCCTCCCTCCTCTCTTTCTCCGTCCTCTCGCAAGGCTCATACATCATCCTCCGGGGTGCCTACTTTGGGCCTCATCCCCGCAGGATTCCTAGTATGGGCCCGAGCCTTCGTTGGGCTGAGTTGCGATGGCCCAAGCTGGGTGTTGCTGGGCTTTGAACACCTCCTCCTATTTTGGGCGTTGGTGTATCAGAGTCATGGGCTTGCTTGACTGCATGGCCTGTGACTTTGGGCACGCCCCCTTGAAGCACGAAGCTCCAATCCCAATCCAATCCCAACATTGCCCCCTCGGACCCCCCCCCCCAAAAAATGCCGCCATATGATGTGACAGCAATGGCATTTAACACAGGGCAGGCATGGCACAGGGACTCGGAACGGGGAGGGCCTCCAATTGTGGGGTGACGCCGGCATGCATCCCGAGATGGCGTTGGGCTTTGGCCAACATCTCCTTTGGGGGGGTGGGGGGGGGGGGGGCACACGTCAAACCGAGGAACCATACGGAAAATGGGGCAAATCAAGGAACTGGGGAAGGTGCAGGAAAATGGGGAAACATGGGAGGGTGGACAAAGGGACCGAATTTCCCAATTTTCCGCAAAATGGCCGTCATTCTTGACGTCCACGGACAACTGACAGCCCTTGTTTTGCGTTTAATTTCAACAACGTCTCGCAGACACTGTGCATTCTTGTTGGCAGTTGAGGAAAATCACAGCCATTCTAAGCTCCCCAATGGCGGGTGGGGGTCCTAACAAATATTAAAAAAAAAATCTCTTCGGGTCCCCACAAAAGCAGCCCAGATTTCCCCCCAGGATCTGAGCCCTTTTTTCTTGTATGTTTCTGCCTTGTGTTTATGCCTTGATGATGGGTATAGCAATACTCTTCCACCTTTTTGCATCTCAATTCATGGCAGCCCGCTACATTGATGCCGCTCACATTTCTCGTGTTTCTCAGCACAAAGCAAAGCCTCAGCTGCTGCACACGTTGTTGGCCATGAGCTTGTGCCCGATGCTTTGCGAAACGGCCGTTCTCGGGGCTGCATTCGATCCCACTGAAGCCCAGGCGTTGTGCTGTGCTCTGGGCAGTGCCCAAGCCAATATCCAGCGGCTGAAAATCGTTGCCACATGTGTGAGAGCCGATTGTTTGGATGGGGATAGTATTACATTGCCTGGACCAGGTCTGTATTTGGTGTGCATATCCCTTGGGATCGTGTGGTCGTCCGTATGGTACCAGGCCCTGATGGTACCCTATTGACGTTGTAGAGGTTTGGTTGTCGAACTGCGGACAGCGTTTTTGGTGGTGGTCTGGTGGCATTCCCCTAGAGAGGTCTGTCTGTAGAGGAGGTGTGGAGGCCCATTTTGTGGCCTCCAGCCCTGCGGTATTCAGCAACTCTGGCTAGCTTGAACTCCATTTGCCTAGAAGTGAATGGTGAGCAGCAGTGGGAAACTGAATGGAACACGGATGGGTTCCGATTACCGATACCCGAGTCACAGTCACTGTGCAATGAGCGGTGCCGGACGCCCTTTGGTGGACGACCGATTGAGCAGTATTTCCGCCATCGGTGCCTTGCAAATTCGTTGCTGGAGAGCCCTTTACCATGCCCTATGGTCGAGATGGCCAGCTGCCCGTTGGGTTGCAGTTCTTCATGAGTCATGTCGCCTGCTTGCACTCCCTCCGGCCTGTTTGCCTCCGTATGCATGGTTCGCTCTTATCAATTTCCAATTGCCAATTTGCGTCCAGAGGGTCTCCACAAAAATTGCGTTGCTGTGACGCAAGAGTCTTAATCTGGTGTAATTTTGAAGGTCTGTCTTTGCGAGTACCAAGAATTAAATAGGAATATTCGCGAGTATCACAGAATGCATGAGCGTATTGGCGAGTAATTCACTTTGTGGTACTCGCAAACGGCACGCACGCACGCACGCACACACACACACAATATCCAAAATGGAGCTCTTCGTCGGCATAAAAAGAAGATGCACGACACGCCGCCTTCAAATCAGTCACAACATCGCAGAGACTGCGTGACGCAATATTTGAACTTTTTTTGGTCATGTGCTTCTGCATGAAGGCGCTGATTCGACTGAACGTCCTCGGCATTACGGCTCAGAACAAACGATCGCATCACAAATTTCATGATGCATCAACACGAAAGAATATTTTTTTCACCCGCTGATGCAACAAAAGACAACGACCCACGACCACGAATGTGTGCATGTACCCTACAATACTGTGGACACAAGCATTAATATGTGCAGTACATACGCATGCAAAAACTTGTGACTGAAATACGCATGTACAATGTGAAGGATACCAAAAACTTCAGCGGCGGCAGCAGCAGGGCGATCTCTAACGGCGAAAAACAAAAGCATGGCGGCCGTCACGCCCCAATACAGAGGGGAAAATGACGGTGCTTGAAGTGGAGTGTGACCGACCGCTGGTTTGGAAGGAGCATCGCTGAGCAAAGAATCAACAGGAACGTGATTGTAGTGGGAGCGTAACGGACGCGATCAGGCAATCGACAACCGTTGAAGGGTGAGCGTAAGAAATCAATGGAAGGCAGTTGCACTGTGACCTTCGTAGCACCTTTGGATCGTCGTGCCTCAAAAAGCAAACAAATAGCGGTACAAAAGCACAAGCCAAGCGCTTGTGTGTGTGTGTGTGTGTGTGTGTGTGTGTGTGTGTGTGTGTGTGTGTGTGTGTGCGTGCGTGCGTGCGTGCGTGCGTGCGTGCGTGCGTGCGTGCGTGCGTCGGCGGGGGGCGCGGGGGGGGGTGGGCCCCAATACAACAGGGGATATGCTCAGTGACATTTGTGGTATGATTTGTTTTGTGTGCTTGAAGATGCAATTTTCACGCGCGCCCGCTGCAAATGCCAGTCACAAACGCAGGCGCTCTCTTTTCACAGACACGCAATGCACTCTACAATTGTTGGATTATCAAGTGACGGGGGACGCCTCCCTTGCGAATTCCGTACAGGTACTTTGCAGCGCACGCGCTTCAGAAGTGTGAATATTTGTGCAGCGGACGACGTCCACAGTGATCTGACGCATGACACCAAGTTTTCGTTGTATGTGTTCGAGCAAAACGCATTGGTCATGGTGGTGTAGCTGCTTTTGTGTGCTCTTGTTTGCTGCGTCTTTTTGTTTAGACCAGCCCCCCTTCCCTCCACCCGCACACACACGCACGCACGCACGCACGCACCCACCCACCCACCCACCCACCCACCCACGCGCACGCACACACACACACACACAACATCATGTTTGTTCATGTCTGCTCCTGCAGACCGTATTGAAGGGGGCTATTGGCCCCCAGGCCCCAAAATTGAATGGTCACCTCCTTTGCATCGCTTCTCCCTCTGTGCGCAGGAATTCCTCTGCAACTCACAGCGTTTGTTGCGGATTTCTCCGATGTACCAGGACAAACTGGAGGGCGGGCCCATTCGTGTACTCCCTCACACCCTGAGGGCCTTGAATCTGTACCGCACTACGCTGCATCCGGACGGGGTGCAGGCGCTCTGTGTGGTGCTGCCGAAGATGAAGAGGCTGCGCAGATTGATCATGACCGAGAAGCTGGAGGCGAAACAGGCGGAAGGCATTTTGCAGGCATGAGTGCGGGCATCAGCCAACCCTGACCTCACCCCCACCAAATTCATGTTGCAGCCATTTTCGGAGCAACTACAACAAAATAGTGGGATCGGCGAACCTCGGAACATGACCCCAAAGGCTTGCAACGGTTGTGTTCTGTCTCTACAAACGAGGGGGGGGGGGGGGGATGTCAGGGGACAATTCGCAGGGAAATTTTGGACCCATGAAGAAAGGTGGCGAAGTTTTCCCCTGCGAAATTTTTTTCGGGGGGGGGTGCACTCTGGAGGTATCCAGAGGGCCATACGGCTGTCACAGTGCACAAGGCTGTCACACACACTTCCGCTTTCAGGTGGCATTCCTGACGGGAGTTTGGCAGCAATTCTGTGACCGTGATGTGGCAATGTGCTGCAAGTTTGGAGTCTCTTTCTTGTGCATGTTTTGTGTGTTTTTATTGCAGTCATTTTTGGGCATATGGCACTTTGAGCTTTGGGGTTGGCGACATTTTCCTCCGGCGAAATCGTTCCCGGGCGAAATCCCCCCCCCCATATGTCGGCCAAGCCTCCCCGCGCCTCGACCTCAAAGTTTACCTTTTCTGGGGGGGGGAGGGGGTCAGAGGCCACAAAAGAAATTGCGTACCGTTTCGACCTCCAATTTCAGGCCCCTTTGATGAATTTCATTCTTTCCGAACCTACTGCTGCCAACCCTCACCGCTGAGCTGAGCTCTGTGCCGGGCAGAATCACGCCCGCCGAGGCGTCCCAGCCCCCTTCCCCCGTGCAGACAGCACCCGACCTCAAGTACCCTCGTGAAATGTGTTGCAATCTGTGGAATGTTTTTGCTGGTCTGCCTCTATTCCCATTGAAGTACGAGCCTGGCCCCTGCTTCAAGCACTCACTTCTGGGCCCTGTCTGCTGTGCGTGATGGACCGCCCGTATGCCAGGACCAGCAGCGCGCTTTTTACGCCGGGCCGTGCACGCCGTCGAGCACCTGGTGGCCTCACGTTGAGGCATCCCAGCTGCGGTGCGCCCGTCATGCTTCTCCCCCCGGGTCTCTATCACAGGCATTGAGTACGTTGGATCGCCTGGAGTTCTTTCGGTTTGGGTTCAAAGCATCTGATCCGTCTTGCCCAAGTCCGACTGCTCCGCCTGCGTGTATCCGTCTGCTGACGCAAGTCATGTCCAAGCCCAGACTGCAGCATGTAGACCTGAACCTCTTTGACGCGGGGCCCAAGTTTGTGGGCCATGCACTGGCGGATGGAATGCTGGACGCTCTTCCAAAGGTACTGTGATCTCCCTTGTGGCGGGAGCAGCTGTAAGGTGCACACACACACACGCTTGGCGCTGTGTGCAGAAGTAGTCCCACTTTGGTGGCTGCCAATGGCGACGTTGTCCAGGTTTGCAGGTTGACACTTCCAGTTCGCGGGTTTGGCGCCCCGACCCCCCGGATGTCAGCAGCGGCTTTTATGGTGTTGGCTGTTGCCCTGCGCACTGTGTGTGCACCGCGCGGCCGCCCCTCACGGGCCAACACCGTGGCAGAAGGGAATCATTGTTGTGTGCAACGTCTCCTTGACGGTACTGTTTGGACCACACCACAGCACAACGGTGTATTCAGGGGTGAGACCACCACCCTCCTTTCCAGAGCGTATTGCAAAAACTAATGCATTTTTCACAGTAATCCTGCCATGAATTATGTAGTCACTGGCACAATCGCCCCGTAGTGCCAGCATAGTGGCCATTCGTGCATGCCACTGCCGGTCTCTGATTTCCCGTCAAACCACAACGCGCAGGGTAATCGTCCGCTTCTCAAGCACCTCCGAGGCAACCCATTTTCAAGCCTTCCAATTTTTGAGGTTGTGCAAACGGTTGGGCCAGGGAGTGGGCACGCCACAGGAGAAGGGAGAAGGTCGTTTTTTCGTGCGCTGCAGTCTTCCATCTTGGAGCATGTGCCTCCCAAGGTTGGAAGGAACATTTTTGACGAACTTTCATTGAGCCAGGGAAAAGGCTGAAAAAATGGGGGGACACAAGAATACAAGGATGAGGATGAGAATCGCAGAATGCGTGGAGGCGACAAGCGCTGTGTAGTGCAAAAAGAAGGATTCGGTACACACGCCCGTGCGCCACGAAATGCTTCAGGCTGTGCAGAGGTGCATCAGCCATGTTTATGATTTCGCTCACCGATGGTGTCATTGTTATGCAGCAAGTTCTTTCAGGGTCCTTTATGACACCCCCGGATAAGATTTGGTTGGCCTTCAGTGTTGCTTCCCTGCAAAGCCCTCACTTTTGCGCACTTCTGCTGGGCCCTTTTTCGTTTTGTGTACTCCGCCCCGCGGTCTTGGCCCCTCTCAGTTGTGGAAATGTTCTGCTTACATCTGTGCATTCATATTTGGTGTTCCCTTCTGTTTTCTTCCCTTGGGTTTCGGCGTTTTTCCTGCTTTTGTTTTGGGGTTTTCGTTCTTCATTACTGGTCATATTGTCAATTTGTGTATTCTTGACATCCACCTTTTCCTCTTGGTTTCACGGGGGGAGGGAACGTTAGTGCACCAAGGGCATACTATATTTTTAGGCCGAAACGACCAACACTATACTAAGCAACCAAGGGCTATGCTCATTGATATGCTTTCCGAGGGGGGCGGCCGGTTCAAATCTTGACCCCCCCCCCCCTCCAGACCCCCCAAACTTTTCGAATTTGTCTTTCTCCAATGTGAGATTTTAGGGGAAAGTGCTGGCGCCTTTTTTTTTGTTTTGGCCTCCTGAGTGAGTAATTTTCTTTTTTACCTTATGTATCTGTACTCAAAATACTAAGAATTTTGTGGAGAATTCAAAAATGGGTGAAAAACACAAAAAAGAATTTGACCCCTGACCTGACCTGCGGGTCGGACCTTGGCTGATGGGAGCCTGAGCTGATGGGCAAATTTTTTCTGAAAAAAAATTTACCCCAGCTATGTATGTTCCAAATGATCAGCGCGTCATGGGGATCATTTTGAGGTATGTATGTTGGGGTACCCATGGACCCCCCCCCTCCAGACCCCCGAAAAGATTTCGCACACAGTTGGGTGTCAAGAGCCTGCCCCCCTCGATGCATTCTTACCACTGTGCTCTGGATACTCGAGGAGGCAGGGTTATGTAGCCACTTTGATTCATCTTCGCTTTGGGGAAATCAAGACAGTAGTGGTTACATGGCCACTTTTGATTGTGTCTGCCCATCCTTCCGGTGCTATTGAAGTTTACCGTCCCATGTGATTACTCTCCACGTTGCAGACCCTAAGAAAGCAGAGGCTATGTAGCCATTTCAGTTTCAGTTTCAGGTCTGCCACCCCCCCTATGGACCATGGGAACGCGTTGTTCCTCATGTTTGGCAATACTGTTGATGCAAGCAACTCAACTGCCAGATGATGGAGTGGATGAGGTAGACGTTCGTGCATTGTGCTCCCAGAAGCACACCACCACATTTTGTGGTGAATGTAATGAAAATTATTGTGCCGAGTGTATTGAGCCCCACACATGTGGGGACAAAACTGTTTATTTGGCTCAATGCATGTCACATGTGTTGAGGAAGTGGAATTCACAGCTTTGGTCTTGTGTTGTGTGCTCTTTGTAGGGAAGGGTTTGAGGTTGATTCTGGTCTGCTCGGAGGGCTTCTGAAGGGTAGGGTCAAGCTGGGGCTAAAGTCCGGACACATGGTACAAAAGCAGCGTGCACTGGGCAAACCCACCCCCATTGGGCAGTTCTGTTTCTTGCATGTCTATGCATTGAGGCTCTCTTGTTTCAGTTTCCACTTTCGCTTTATCCCCATCCATTTTTGGATCATCCTTCTGCGTCTGTGGCGTGTCCAATTACAGTTCGTTCCTCTACTGCCATGGTTGTGTGTTCAATGTTCATGTTTGATCACATTCCATATGTCCCCAAATCAAATGCCTCTGCGAGTTATGCTCTGGCTCTGCCCAAATCGTGCTCTGGCTCTGCGGATTCAGGCGGAAAGATTGGATACCCTCATGTTCCGAGGGCCCCCTTGGGACACTCGGGGGGCTGCGCTTGTGGCTGAGGCGATCGCCATGGCGCCATGTCTGCGAACCCTTTGCGTCGAGGCCCCACGTTTGGCACAGAGCAGCAACATTGCGCTGGCTGGAGGCGTGGCGAGGTCGAGTACCATTACAACGTTCCACGTTGGGGTTGAGGCTGCCCAGGATGTGTTCAATGTTGTGAAGTTGAAGTCGAAGGGAAAGGTGTGCATTCGGCATTGGACTTGACGAGTTCTGCCCTGCAACGCGTTCAGGACATTTTCAGTGGGTCTCATTGTGAAGGCATACCACTAATTGCGCTGTTCACAGGGCTTCATGCTCTACGACAGTCCCGCCCCCTGACCCTCTCAACCTGCTCCATACCTGTTGGACCCCCTCTCCCGTAACGCTCCCACGCAGCCGTGCATAGCAAACCGTCCTGCCCTCCCCGCTCCCCCGGCGTTCCATTGTAAGGCGATCAATAGAAGCTTAGAAGGTCACCAGTGTAACTGACCCTCGACAACCCTCAACAACCTTCGGCAACCCTTGGCAGGCCTCAATAGCATCAGCCAGCCTCATCAACCCTCGTTAACCCTCGACCAAGCCTTAACAACTGTCATCCAGACTTAACAACCCTCATGCAGCCTCAACACCCCTTATCTAGCCTTTATTCAGCCTCAACAACCTTTATACATCCCCAGCATCCCTCATCAAGTAATCTTTCTCCAACTGCAACAACTCTTTCGAATATGCAATTATTTGTGTCCATAGGCCACGTTGGTGTTTGATGACACATTCTTTGGAACCGTCACCATTGATCGAGGATCTGGGTGACGCTGAGCCGCATTCAGAGCACGACAATTTGCTGCACCTGAAGTTGAGGTCTGCCGATGGCAGTAGTGCATGACCTGTGATCTCAGAGGGAGGGTCTGTTGGCAATATGCTATGCTCACGTTGAAGGGCGAGCTCGTGGTCACACGCACACGACCACATCTGCATCAGGATCCGGTCTGCATCTCCTACAGATGCTGGAGATTTAGCCATGCCACACAGGCAACTGTGGGTTTGCCCTCCATTGGCTGAAGGCCGCTTTCTCTGAGTTGCTGGCCACTGAATGTGCTCCGGCATACACTCATTTTGGCATGACAAGGGCTTTGTACAACAACAACCCCTGTCCCAGGCCCCAATTGAGATCATATTGCCATGCAGAAGTTGTGTGCATTTCGCTGCGGGCTTGACACACAGCGTTGCTGCCATGGCAATGTTTACGGAGGCTTCTTCGTTTTGTGAAGTGTTTGGTTGCAACTCAACCCTAAATAACCGCCACATTTTCTTCCTAACCACCCTCGGCTACCCTCCGTCAGCGGCGGGATTCCACGCAATGCACGCTAGAGTGTTGTTTTGTGTTGTTGTCAAATACTGCACTGGCGTCTGCTCAGGGGCGGTCGACTGGTGATGTGAAGTGTGGTGTGAATTTTACTTTGCAACTGCGTGGGTGAGTAATTGAAGGAGCCTCAGAAGTGGTTGCGAACCCAACACTGCCAACCTGAAAAATACAGCAAATTCTGCACCATACGCAAAGCATAGCTGGAGCCTTTTCGCTGGGGCCGAGAAAAGGCCCCAGCCTGTCCAAAACCAGGAACGTCCAGATTGTTTCATGAATGAAGTATTTTGTAAACAAAGGCATAAGCCAGTGGACTGACCATAGGTTTGTGCTTTTGTGCCTGTGTTTTTCAAAATTCTTTGTGTTTTACTTCTGGCCCCAGTCAGCTAATTTGCCACTATTCATGATTTTATTCCATGTTACAGATACTCCCCATCTTGTTTCTTCCATTTCCTGGCTACCTGCAGAACACAGCCCCCGATTCTTGGCGTCCGTTTTGGGCCGTTCTACCAGTTGTGAACCACACACGGGATTTACAGGTGGAGTAGGTGCCCTGGGAATTGAGTTTTGAGCCATATCACCCCTGATAAGGTCCCATCTTGGTCTGGGAGTGGCAAGCCAAAGTTGGGATGGTCCAGTTAGGCCATTTTCTGCACTTTTGGGGGCACTGCTAGGACATATCGTGCCGTTGGCGGGTGAAGCAGCCTGCCAAACAAAGAGTGGATGGACAGATGAATGGATGGATGGATGGATGGATGGATGGATGGATGGATGGATGGGTGGATGATTCAATGAGTAAATGCAGGAATGAATGAGTGAGCGAGTGGGTGGGTGGGTGGGTGGGTGGGTGGGTGGCTAAGTGGGTGAGTACGTGTGTGGGTGGGTGGCCAGGTGAGTGACTGAATAATTGAATAAAGAAGGCAACAAGTGGACAAATGAATAGGCTTATGGCAGTCATCCAGTGGTCTCATTTGTTGGTTTCTGTTTTGTACTACGCAGTCAAAAGATGGCACAAGCTGTCTAAATGGTCAAATCACATGGTTTGCACAGAATTCGCCCTGCTGACCACTCAAACCACACCTATTCGTCTCCTGCCTGCGGGCACAGGTATATACAGCACAATTTACAGTGGTGACAAGACTGGCAACAGCCCCGCGTGTTATGTTTTATGCATGTTACATTTTCTGTTGCAGGTGGAACATTTTCATATACTCTCGTTCCAAGGGATGAGAATGATTTGTTGGGTTAGGTGATTTTGTGCATTGCTCACACAGAAGCTATGCCCCAAGCGTATGATCCCAAAGAAAGATGAAAAGAAGTGTGGTTTCTTTTTGAAAGAAAGTTAGGCTTTTAGTTGCGCCTACATTTCTCCAGAATCTTTTGAGGCAATGTGTGCAATTTGTTGAATGAAGAGAGGGAAGTGGTGAAAAGGTGCCTCTCTCGTTGCGTGCAGTAGGAACCATGGATAAACATGGGCATGGGGACACTTTGCATTGCCAAAAAGCCCCTGTATGTGGGCATTGGAACACTTTGCCCACCCAACAAGCCCGCGATACAGGGGTATAGAGATATTTTGCACTGCCAAGAAGCCCACAATATATGGTATAGTTTGCACTGCCACAAACTATTTTATATCTGGGCATAGGGACACTTTGCACTTCCAAAAAGCACCCCATATATGGGCGTGGAGACATTTTGCACTGCCAAAAAGCCCCCTCTATATGGGCATGCCGACACATTACACTCCCAAAAAGCGCACAAAATATGCCCAAAAAGCGCACAAAATATGGGCACAGGGACACTTTGCACTACCAAAAAGCACCCCATATATGGGCGTGGAGACATTTTGCACTGCCAAAAAGCCCCCTCTATATGGGCATGCCGACACATTACACTCCCAAAAAGCGCACAAAATATGCCCAAAAAGCGCACAAAATATGGGCACAGGGACACTTTGCACTACCAAAAAGCCCACCATATATGGGCATGGGGATAAACTGCACTACCACAACGTCCCCTGTATGTGCCCATGAGGCCACTTTGCACTGCCAAAAAGCCCCCCATATATGGGCATGCAGACACATTGCATTACCAGAAAGCCCCTATATGCCGGCATGGGGACATTTTGCCCATCTAACAAGCCCGCTATGTAAGGGCATGGAGACATTTTGCACTGCCAAGAAGCCCACAATATATCATATAATTTGCACTACCAAAAACCATTTTATATCTTGGAATGGGGACATTTTGCACTACACCCCATATTTGGGGATGGGTATTTTTGCACTGCCAAAAAGCCCTTTATAAATGGGCACAGAGACAGATTGCGCTCCCAAAAAGCCCACCATATATGGGCACGGGAACACATTGCACTGCCAAAATGTCTCCTATATGTGCCCATGGGGACACTTTGCACTGCCAAAAGGCCTTTTCTATAGGGGTATGCTGACACATTGCACTCCCAAAAAGCCCACAAAATATGGGCATGGAGACACTGTGCACTCTCAGAAAGCCTCCCATGTATGGGCATAGAGATTATGCACTGCCAAGAAACCCTTATCTGTGGACACGGGAATATTTTGCACTCCCAACAAGCCATTTATATCTAGGCACGGAGACATTTTTCACTGCCAAATGATCCTCCGTATATGAGCATGGGACACTTCACTGCCAAAAGGTCCCGCATGTATGGACATGGAGACACTTTGTACTGCCAAAAACCTCTCTACATATGTTGGCATGGGGGCAATTTGCACTGACAAAACGCTGTTTAAATATGGGCATGGAGACACTTTGCACTACCAAAAAGCCCACCATACACGGGCATGGAGACACTTTGCACTGCCAAAACGTCCCCGATATGTGGGCATGCAAACATTTTGCATTCATCCAACAATCTTCGTATATGGACATGGGGACATTTTGCACTACCAAAAAGACTTCTCATGTATTGCCATGGGGACACTTTGCCCTACAAAAAAGCTGCCTAAATTTGGCCATGGAGACAGCTTGGACTGCAAAAGCACCCTCCATAAGTGTGCATAGAGATATTTTGCACTACCAAAAGGCTCACCATACATGTGCATGGGGAGACTTTGCATTGACAAAAAGCACACTATCTTTGGGCATGGACACATTTTGCGCTGCCAGAACGCCCCTAATATATGGATGTGTAGACGCTTTGCACTGAGCCAAAGCCCTCATGTATATGGACATAGAGACACTTTGCGCTGCCAAAATGTCCTGTATATGTGCGAATAGGGACAGCTTGCACTGTCCAAAAGCATCATATACATTCCCATGCAGACATTTTGTGCTCTAAAGGCGCCTACTATATATAGGCATGGGGGCACTTTGCACTATCCAGAAGCCTCCATGTATTTCAGCCTTGAAACACTTCCTTAGGTGGCTTAAACTGCCCATTTTTGAACGGAAATTTAAGAGAAAGTCAAATTTTAGGTTTGGAAAAACCCTATGGTTTTCACCAAAAAACATAATATGCAAAATTTGACGTTACTCTAGAGGGCAAGATAAGCTTCTATAGAAACAAATATAGCATAAAACCTAGTAAAAAGGATGGATTTCACCACGGCGTAATGAGCAATTGTGCATTACAAAAGGAAAGGTCAACCACAGTTGACCACAGAAATGGATTTTGCAGCTGATTTCGAATAAATTCCTTCTATAAAAAGGTCACTTGACACAAAAGCACATGCGTCCGACTAAAGGAAGTATAAGCCACCTCAAGCAATTACGTATTGGAACATTGGATAGCAAAACCCCAAAACAAGGAGTTTTTGACACTCAATTGTGCATTAGAGGGTCAAAAAACCGGGGCTTTCATCTATTTTTCAATACATCGCATGCAAAAACGATGCCACTCTCCGGTGGGTTCATCGAAGGGTTGTAGAGATTGAATATGAGGCTCCTACATACTATATCGCTTTAACATGTACTTTTGTAACATGCAGCTGCGCGTTACTATAGCTAAAGAAGTTGGGTTTTCCTCATGGTGTCGATGAATAACTTCTAGGCTCTAAACTTCTGCAGCAAAAATGATGCTAAACATAGCAATATTGGTTGTTGATGCATGGCTAAATCTTGAAAAGGCGTAAAGGCCTACATTCATGGGTCCAATTACAGAAAGGTCATCGTGAAGAGCAAATTTTGCTCTCAATGCTTGCACATTTGATAAAAAAATGCATTTTGAACGCGCAATGGCGCATTTCAAAGGCAGAAACACCCATGCGGTGACATGTTTTTTGGGTCCATTTTATCCCAATTTATGAATTACACCGGAGGCTCTATGCAAGGCTCAAATATGTACAATATAAAGACTTGTACCTTCTCAACATACCATTTTGTGTTAATGCAGCCGAAGGAGTCGGATTTTTTTCATTTTATCAATGACTATTGACTACGAAGTGCATCAATGTTGGCTTCAAATAACCAAGCATGAAATACTGCGTAACAAGCTACTGGTGCCTACACCGTCAGTCTGTAGCTGCCGGAGAAATCCTTTTTCCGAGGTCCAGTTACAGAAAACGAGTGCTCTTCATGGCTTTTTGTATGTTGCGTTGGGGAGCTCTAGGGAATTGCAAGAGTGCAGCAACACGTATCAAAAGAAATCATTAAAATTTGCGAAAAGCATAGGTTCTTACTGCCACTTTTAAAACTCACTATTTGGGTTTGCCACCTTGTAGCTTTCAGCACTAATGCGCAATTGCATGTTAACTTTACCGCAAGAAAAAAGCCTTTTCGCTACTAGGAACAGCAGCGGAGTACCGTAGCTACGGATTTTTTCTTTTCTAGGAGCTCTCTTCTTTTTTCCGATCCCCATTATCACCTTGTATTGCTTTGGTTGGTGTGATGCACTCCTTTGCAAGGTTAATGAGCATTTACGCTTTGTTGTGCGGCCCCCGCTATGGGTTTTCACAAGAAAAACACTCCATGCTCTTGCAATTGCCAAACTTTTCCATATTTCAAGGGGTACATTCACTTTGTCAAAGTCCCAACTCTTGCAAACTGGTGCAACCTTCCGCGTTCGAAAAGCAAAGCCTTTTTTCCCATCATTTTCAAGGATGTCATCACTTTTTTTGTGGTTGGCATTGCCCGTAAACAACATACTTTTCTAAATCAAAACATGCCTTTTTTCCCGGCCTGCATTTAGAAAAACCCAAATGTGGTGGAAAGCACAAGTTTTCTCAAACTGCCTTTTTCGTCCACTTTTGTCAAACCGGTACAAAATTGGCAATCTAGGCAACCCAAGACTTTGCAATCCCAAAAAGTACCTAATATATTGGCATGAAAACACATTGCACTGTCAAAAAAGTCCTTAAGTTTGGGGAAGGAGACACTTTGCACTGCCAAAACGCCGACAAGATGTGGGCACGGAGACACTTTGCTTTGTCCAAACGCCCTTAACTTTGGGCGTAGAGACACTTTGCACTGCCAAAATGCTGAGAATGTTTGGGCATGGTTTGCATTGCTAAAAAGCACCTCACACAAGGTCATGGAGACACTTTACACTGCCAAAACATCCACAATATATAGGTATGGCGACATTTTGCACCGCCAAAAGGCGCCCTATGTGGGCATGGGGACACATTGCATCCACCTAAAGCCCTTATGAAACACTGTGCACGCTCAAGAAACCCGCTATATCCAGGCATAGGGGCATTATGCACTGCCAAAAAGCCTACAATTTATGAGGTTTGAGGTTTGAGGTTTGATTTTGCGGGTACTAGACGCCTTTCGGCCCCGGGGGGCCACCTGGTCGGGCCAGGTGATATCCTCCCCACTGGGTCCTAGTGGGGGGCCCTCCAAGACGCACCTCCTGCCTGGTGGTTCACAGGGCTCGGAGCCCCGTCCTTCCCCGGCTTCCCCGTTTTGCCACTCCCCGGTCAGTGCATCAATTCGCAGCCGTGGCTGCGGGCGCTTACCCACTGCGTCGCCCCCCTGATGCGTGGTCGCCCGGGGCGCCGGCGCTGCCGGGCCCGTGCTACTGGCTTGTCGCCAGTGGGACCCCCTTGGGCTGGCGCGGAGGCTGCCTAGCCTAGAGGTTGGGGCGTGGCGTTGTGCGCCACTACTGCCTTGGCGGGTGCAGTGCCCCGTCTGTGTGTGCGCGGCGCTCGCGGCCGGTTCGGGGGGTTCGGGCCGGTACCTGGTGTTGTGTCTCACTCGTTTCCCCCTTCCCGCCCCGCGTGTTCCGCGCTGCGTGTGGCGGGCCGTCCCGTCCGGGTGTCCCTTACCCTCGCTCGCTGGTACGCCATTCCACGCGGTCTGTGCGTTCCGCGCGCTCGGTCCGGTTGCCCTTCTGGTAGTCCCCGCGTGCCCCTTTCGTGTGTGTGCGCTCGCGCTCCCGCGGCGTCCGCTACCCCCCCCCCCTGGGTGGTGTGGCGTGCGCACCTCGCGTGGTCCCGGCTCTGGGCACTGGTAGGCCGTTCCACGTGGTCCGTGCCCCTCCGCGTGTCCTGCCCCGGTCCCTTGCTCCGTCTAGCGTGCTTGGGGGGGGGGCGGTCCGGTCCCGGTTCCCCCCTACTTGGCTTGGGGTTGTGGGGGTGGCGGTAGGGCGTCCCCGGGGGGGGTGCCTTGGGGCGTCCGGTGTCGGACGCTCTCCCACCCCCGACTGCCCGCCCTCTGGGCGGGCTGCCGAGGCCGGTGTGGGGCGTCCGGGGTCGGGCGCTCTCCCACCCCGGACTGCCCGCCCTCTGGGCGGGCTGCCGGGGCCGGTGTGGGGCGTCCGGGGTCGGGCGCTCTCCCACCCCCGACTGCTCGCCCTCTGGGCGGGCTGCCGGGGCCGGTGTGGGGCGTCCGGGGTCGGACGCTCTCCCGACTCCAAATGCCCGCCCTCTGGGCGGGCTGCCGGGGCCGGTGTGGGGCGTCTGGGGTCGGGCGCTCTCCCAGCCCCGACTGCTCGCCCTCTGGGCGGGCTGCCGGGGCCGGTGTGGGGCGTCCGGGGTCGGACGCTCTCCCACCCCCGACTGCCCGCCCTCTGGGCGGGCTGCCGGTGCCGGTGTGGGGCGTCCGGGGTCGGGCGCTCTCCCTGCCCCGACTGCCCGCCCTCTGGGCGGGCTGCCGGGGCCGGTGTGGGGCGTCTGGGGTCGGGCGCTCTCCCATCCCCGACTGCTCGCCCTCTGGGCGGGCTGCCGGGGCCAATGTGGGGCGTCCGGGGTCGGGCGCTCTCCCACCCCCGACTGCCCGCCCTCCGGGCGGGCTGCCGGGGCCGGTGTGGGGCGTCCGGGGTCGTGCGCTCTCCCACCCCCGACTGCTCGCCCTCTGGGAGGGCTGCCGGGGCCGGTGTGGGGCGTCCGGGGTCAGGCGCTCTCCCACCTCGACTGCCCGCCCTCTGGGAGGGCTGCGGGGCCGGTGTGGGGCGTCCGGGGTCGGACGCTCTCCCACCCCCGACTGCCCGACCTCTGGGCGGGCTGCCGGGGCCGGTGTGGGGCGTCTGGGGTCGGGCGATCTCCCATCCCCGACTGCTCGCCCTCTGGGCGGGCTGCCGGGGCCAATGTGGGGCGTCCGGGGTCGGGCGCTCTCCCACCCCCGACTGCTCGCCCTCTGGGCGGGCTGCTGGGGCCAATGTGGGGCGTCCGGGGTCGGGCGCTCTCCCACCCCCGACTGCCCTTCCTCTGGGCGGGCTGCCGGGGCCGGTGTGGGGCGTCCGGGGTCGTGCGCTCTCCCACCCCCGACTGCTCGCCCTCTGGGAGGGCTGCCGGGGCCGGTGTGGGGCGTCCGGGGTCAGGCGCTCTCCCACCCCCGAATGCCCGCCCTCTGGGCGGGCTGCCGGGGCCAGTGTGGGGCGTCCGGGGTGGGACGCTCTCCCACCTCCAAATGCCCGCCCTCTGGGCGGGCTGCCGGCGCCGGTGTGGGGCGTCTGGGGTCGGGCGCTCTCCCAGCCCCGACTGGTCGCCCTCTGGGCGGGCTGCCCGGGCCGGTGTGGGGCGTCCGGGGTCGGACGCTCTCCCGACCCCGACTGCCCGCCCTCTGGGCGGGCTGCCGGTGCCGGTGTGGGGCGTCTGGGGTCGGGCGCTCTCCCACCCCCGACTGCCCGCCCTCTGGGCGGGCTGCCGGGGCCGGTGTAGGGCGTCCGGGGTCAGGCGCTCTCCCGGCCCCGACTGCCCGCCCTCTGGGCGGGCTGCCGGGGGCCGGTGTGGGGCGTCCGGGGTGGGACGCTCTCCCACCCCCGACTGCCCGCCCTCTGGGCGGGCTGCCGGGGCCGGTGTGGGGCGTCTGGGGTCGGGCGCTCTCCCATCCCCGACTGCTCGCCCTCTGGGCGGGCTGCCGGGGCCAATGTGGGGCGTCCGGGGTCGGGCGCTCTCCCACCCCCGACTGCCCGCCCTCTGGGCGGGCTGCTGGGGCCGGTGTGGGGCGTCCGGGGTCGTGCGCTCTCCCACCCCCGACTGCTCGCCCTCTGGGAGGGCTGCCGGGGCCGGTGTGGGGCGTCCGGGGTCGGACGCTCTCCCACCCCGGAATGCCCGCCCTCTGGGCGGGCTGCCGGGGGCCGGTGTGGGGCGTCCGGGGTCGGACGCTCTCCCACCCCCGACTGCCCGCCCTCTGGGCGGGCTGCCGGGGCCGGTGTGGGGCGTCTGGGGTCGGGCGCTCTCCCATCCCCGACTGCTCGCCCTCTGGGCGGGCTGCCGGGGCCAATGTGGGGCGTCCGGGGTCGGGCGCTCTCCCACCCCCGACTGCCCGCCCTCTGGGCGGGCTGCTGGGGCCGGTGTGGGGCGTCCGGGGTCGTGCGCTCTCCCACCCCCGACTGCTCGCCCTCTGGGAGGGCTGCCGGGGCCGGTGTGGGGCGTCCGGGGTCGGACGCTCTCCCACCCCGGAATGCCCGCCCTCTGGCTGGGCTGCCGGGGCCGGTGTGGGGCGTCCGGGGTCGTGCGCTCTCCCACCCCCGACTGCTCGCCCTCTGGGTGGGCTGCCGGGGCCGGTGTGGGGCCACCGGGGTTGGATGCTCTCCCATCCCCGACTGCCCGCCCTCTGGGCGGGCTGCCTGGGCCGGTGTGGGGCGTCCGGGGTTGGGCGCTCTCCCACCCCCGACTGCTCGGTCTCTGGGCGGGCTGCCGGGGCCGGTGTGGGGCGTCCGGGGTCGAGCGCGCTCCCACCCCCGACTGCCCGCCCTCTGGGCGGGCTGCCGGGGGCCGGTGTGGGGCGTCCGGGGTCGGGCGCTCTCCCACCCACAACTGCCCGCCCTCTGGGCGGGCTGCCGGGGCCGGTGTGGGGCGTCCGGGGTCGTGCGCTCTCCCACCCCCGACTGCTCGCCCTCTGGGAGGGCTGCCGGGGCCGGTTTGGGGCGTCCGGGGTCGACGCTCTCCCACCCCCGAATGCCCGCCCTCTGGGCGGGCTGCCGGGGCCGGTCTGGGGCGTCCGGGGTCGGGCGCTCTCCCAGCCCCGACTGCTCGCCCTCTGGGCGGGCTGCCGGTGCAGGTGTGGGGCGTCCGGGGTCGGGCGCTCTCCCGGCCCCGACTGCCCGCCCTCTGGGCGGGCTGCCGGGGGCCGGTGTGGGGCGTCCGGGGTCAGGTGCTCTCCCGGCCCCGACTGCCCGCCCTCTGGGCGGGCTGCCGAGGGCCGGTGTGGGGCGTCCGGGGTCGGACGCTCTCCCACCCCCGACTGCCCGCCCTCTGGGCGGGCTGCCCGGGCCGGTGTGGGGCGTCTGGGGTCGGGCGCTCTCCCATCCCCGACTGCTTGCCCTCTGGGCGGGCTGCCGGGGCCAATGTGGGGCGTCCGGGATCGGGCGCTCTCCCACCCCCGACTGCCCGCCCTCTGGGCGGGCTGCCGGGGCCGGTGTGGGGCGTCCGGGGTCGTGCGCTCTCCCACCCCCGACTGCTCGCCCTCTGGGAGGGCTGCCGGGGCCGGTGTGGGGCGTCCGGGGTCGGACGCTCTCCCAGCCCCAAATGCCCGCCCTCTGGGCGGGCTGCCGGGGCCGGTGTGGGGCGTCCGGGGTTGGGCGCTCTCCCACCCCCGACTGCTCGCCCTCTGGGCGGGCTGCCGGGGCCGGTGTGGGGCGTCCGGGGTCGGACGCTCTCCCACCCCCGACTGCCCGCCCTCTGGGCGGGCTGCCGGGGCCGGTGTGGGGCGTCCGGGGTCAGGCGCTCTCCCACCCCCGACTGCCCGCCCTCTGGGCGGGCTGCCGGGGCCGGTGTGGGGCGTCCAGGGTCGGACGCTCTCCCACCCCCGACTGCCCGCCCTCTGGGCGGGCTGCTGGGGCCGGTGTGGGGCGTCCGGGGTCGGGCGCTCTCCCACCCCCGACTGCTCGCCCTCTGGGCGGGCTGCCGGGGCCGGTGTGGGGCGTCCGGGGTCGGGCGCTCTCCCACCCCGACTGCCCGCCCTCTGGGCGGGCTGCCGGGGCCGGTGTGGGGCATCCGGGGTCGGACGCTCTCCCACCCCCGACTGCCCGCCCTCTGGGCGGGCTGCTGGGGCCGGTGTGGGGCGTCCGGGGTCGGGCGCTCTCCCATCCCCGACTGCTCACCATCTGGGCGGGCTGCTGGGGCCGCTGTGGGGCGTCCGGGGTTGGACGCTCTCCCATCCCCGACTGCCCGCCCTCTGGGCGGGCTGCCTGGGCCGGTGTGGGGCGTCCGGGGTTGGGCGCTCTCCCACCCCCGACTGCTCGCTCTCTGGGCGGGCTGCCGGGGCCGGTGTGGGGCGTCCGGGGTCGAGCGCGCTCCCACCCCCGACTGCCCGCCCTCTGGGCGGGCTGCCGGGGGCCGGTGTGGGGCGTCCGGGGTCGGGCGCTCTCCCACCCACGACTGCCCGCCCTCTGGGCGGGCTGCCGGGGCCGGTGTGGGGCGTCCGGGGTCGTGCGCTCTCCCAGCCCCGACTGCTCGCCCTCTGGGAGGGCTGCCGGGGCCGGTTTGGGGCGTCCGGGGTCGACGCTCTCCCACCCCCGAATGCCCGCCCTCTGGGCGGGCTGCCGGGGCCGGTCTGGGGCGTCCGGGGTCGGGCGCTCTCCCAGCTCCGACTGCTCGCCCTCTGGGTGGGCTGCCAGGGCCGGTGTGGGGCGTCCGGGGTCGGACGCTCTCCCACCCACGACTGCCCGCCCTCTGGGCGGGCTGGGGGGGCCGGTGTGGGGCGTCCGGGGTCGTGCGCTCTCCCACCCCCGACTGCTCGCCCTCTGGGAGGGCTGCCGGGGCCGGTTTGGGGCGTCCGGGGTCAGCGCTCTCCCAAGCCCGAATGCCCGCCCTCTGGGCGGGCTGCCGGGGCCGGTCTGGGGCGTCCGGGGTCGGGCGCTCTCCCAGCCCCGACTGCTCGCCCTCTGGGTGGGCTGCCGGGGCCGGTGTGGGGCGTCCGGGGTCGGACCTTCTCCGGCCCCCGACTGCCCGCCCTCTGGGCGGGCTGCCAGGGCCGGTGTGGGGCGTCCGGGGTCAGGCGCTCTCCCACCCCCGACTGCCCGCCCTCTGGGCGGGCTGCCGGGGCCGGTGTGGGGCGTCCGGGGTCGGACGCTCTCCCACCCCCGACTGCCCGCCCTCTTGGCGGGCTGCCGGGGCCGCTGTGGGGCGTCCGGGGTCGGGCGCTCTCCCACCCCCGACTACTCGCCCTCTGGGCGGGCTGCCGGGGCCGGTGTGGGGCGTCCGGGGTCGGGCGCTCTCCCACCCCCGACTGCCCGCCCTCTGGGCGGGCTGCCGGGGCCGGTGTGGGGCATCCGGGGTCGGACGCTCTCCCACCCCCGACTGCCCGCCCTCTGGGCGGGCTACCGGGGCCGGTGTGGGGCGTCCGGGGTCGGGCGCTCTCTGATCCCCGACTGCTCACCCTCTGGGCGGGCTGCCGGGGCCGGTGTGGGGCGTCCGGGGTTGGACGCTCTCCCATTCCGGACTGCCCGCTCTCTGGGCGGGCTGCCGGGGCCGGTGTGGGGCGTCCGGGGTCGGGCGCTCTCCCACCCCCGACTGCTCGCTCTCTGGCTGGGCTGCTGGGGCCGGTGTGGGGCGTCCGGGGTCGAGCGCTCTCCCACCCCCGACTGCTCGCCCTCTGGGCGGGCTGCCGGGGCCGGTGTGGGGCGTCCGGGGTCGGGCTCTCTTCCACCCCCAACTGCCCGCCCTCTGGGCGGGCTGCCGGGGGCCGGTGTGGAGCGTCTGGGGTCGGACGCTCTCCCACCCCCGACTGCCCGCCCTCTGGGCGGGCTGCTGGGGCAGGTGTGGGGCGTCCGGGGTCGGGCGCTCTCCCACCCCCGACTGCCCGCCCTCTGGGCGGGCTGCCGGGGCCGGTGTGGGGCGTCCGGGGTGGGGCGCTCTCCCATCCCCGACTGCTCGCCCTCTGGGCGGGCTGCCGGGGCCGATGTGGGGCGTCCGGGGTCGGACGCTCTCCCAGCCCCGACTGCCCGCCCTCTGGGCGGGCTGCCGGGGCCGGTGTGGGGCGTCCGGGGTCGTACGCTCTCCCACCCCCAACTGCCCGCCCTCTGGGCGGGCTGCCGGTGCCGGTGTGGGGCGTCCGGGGTCGAGCGCGCTCCAACCCCCGACTGCTCGCCCTCTGGGCGGGCTGCCGGGGCCGGTGTGGGGCGTCCGGGGTCGGGCGCTCTCCCACCCCCGACTGCCCGCCCTCTGGGCGGGCTGCCGGGGCCGGTGTGCGGCGTCTGGGGTCGGACGCTCTCCCACCCCCGACTGCCCGCCCTCTGGGCGGGCTGCTGGGGCCGGTGTGGGGCGTCCGGGGTCGGGCGCTCTCCCACCCCCGACTGCCCGCCCTCTGGGCGGGCTGCTGGGGCCGGTGTGGGGCGTCCGGGGTCGTGCGCTCTCCCACCCCCGACTGCTCGCCCTCTGGGAGGGCTGCCGGGGCCGGTGTGGGGCGTCCGGGGTCGGACGCCCTCCCACCCCCGACTGCTCGCCCTCTGGGCGGGCTGCCGGGGCCGGTGTGGGGCATCCGGGGTCGGGCGCCCTCCCACCCCCGACTGCTCGCCCTCTGGGCGGGCTGCCGGGGCCGGTGTGGGGCGTCCGGGGTCGGACGCTCTCCCGGCCCCGACTGCCCGCCCTCTGGGCGGGCTGCCGGGGCCGGTGTGGGGCGTCCGGGGTCGGGCGCTCTCCCACCCCCGACTGCTCGCCCTCTGGGCGGGCTGCCGGGGCCGGTGTGGGGCGTCCGGGGTCGGACGCTCCGCCACCCCCGACTGCCCACCCTCTGGGCGGGCTGCCGGGGCCGGGGTGGGGCGTCCGGGGTCGGGCGCTCTCCCAACCCCGACTGCTCGGTCTCTGGGCGGGCTGCCGGGGCCGGTGTGGGGATCCGGGGTCAGGCGCTCTCCCACCCCCGACTGCCCGCCCTCTGGGCGGGCTGCCGGGGCCGGTGTGGGGCGTCCGGGGTCCGACGCTCTCCCACCCCGGACTGCCCGCCCTCTGGGCGGGCTGCCGGGGCCGGTGTGGGGCGTCCGGGGTCGGGCGCTCTCCCACCCCCGACTGCTCGCCCTCTGGGCGGGCTGCCGGGGCCGGTGTGGGGCGTCCGGGGTCGGGCGCTCTCCCACCCCCGACTGCCCGCCCTCTGGGCGGGCTGCCGGGGCCGGTGTGGGGCATCCGGGGTCGAGCGCGCTCCCACCCCCGACTGCCCGCCCTCTGAGCGGGCTGCCGGGGGCCGGTTTGGGGCGTCCGGGGTCGGACGCTCTCCCACCCCCAACTGCCCGCCCTCTGGGCGGGCTGCTGGGGCCGGTGTGGGGCGTCCGGGGTTGGGCGCTCTCCCACCCCCAACTGTCCGCCCTCTGGGCGGGCTGCCGGGGCCGGTGTTAGGCGTCCGGGGTCGGGCGCTCTCCCAACCCCGACTGCTCGCCCTCTGGGCGGGTTGCCGGGGCCGGTGTGGGGCGTCCGGGGTTGGGCGCTCTCCCATTCCCGACTGCCCGCCCTGTGGGCGGGCTGCCGGGGCCGCTGTGGGGCGTCCGGGGTCGGGCGCTCTCCAACCCCCGATCGCCCGCCCTCTGGGCGGGCTGCCGGGGCCGGTGTGGGGCGTCCGGGGTCGGACGCTCTCCCAACCCCGACTGCCCGCCCTCTGGGCGGGCTGCCGGTGCCGGTGTGAGGCGTTTGGGGTCGGGCGCACTTGCATCCCCGACTGCTCGCCCTCTGGGCGGGCTGCCGGTGCCGGTGTGGGGAGTCCGGGGTCGGGCGCGCTCCCACCCCCGACTGCTCGCCCGCTTGGCGGGCTGCCGGGGCCGGTGTGGGGCGTCCGGGGTCGGGCGCTCTCCCAACCCCGACTGCTCGCCCTCTGGGCGGACTGCCGGGGCAGGTGTGGGGCGTCCGGGGTCGGGCGCTCTCCCACCCCCGATCGCCCGCCCTCTGGGCGGGCTGCCGGGGCCGGTGTGGGGCGTCCGGGGTCGGACGCTCTCCCACCCCCGACTGCCCGCCCTCTGGGCGGGCTGCCGGGGCCGGTGTGGGGCGTCCGGGGTTGGAAGCTCTCCCACCCCTGACTGCCCGCCCTCTGGGCGGGCTGCCGGGGCCGGTGTGGGGCGTCCGGGGTCGGGCGCTCTCCCACCCCCGACTGCTCGCCCTCTGGGCGGGCTGCCGGGGCCGGTGTGGGGCGTCCGGGGTCGGGCGCTCTCCCACCCCCGACTGCCCGCCCTCTGGGCGGGCTGCCGGGGCCGGTGTGGAGCATCCGGGGTCGGACGCTCTCCCACCCCCGACTGCCCGCCCTCTGGGCGGCCTGCCGGGGCCGGTGTGGGGCGTCCTGGGTCGGGCGCTCTCCCACCCCCGACTGCTCGCCCTCTGGGCGGTCTGCCGGGGACGGTGTGGGGCGTCTGGGGTCGGACGCTCTCCCACCCCCGACTGCCCGCCCTCTGGGCGGGCTGCCTGGGCCGGTGTGGGGCGTCCGGGGTCGGGCGCTCTCCCACTGCCGACTGCTCGCTCTCTGGGCGGGCTGCCGGGGCCGGTGTGGGGCGTCCGGGGTCGAGCGCGCTCCCACCCCCGACTGCTCGCCCTCTGGGCGGGCTGCCGGGGCCGGTGTGGGGCGTCCGGGGTCGAGCGCGCTCCCACCCCCGACTGCTCGCCCTCTGGGCGGGCTGCCGGGGCCGGTGTGGGGCGTCCAGGGGTCGGGCGCTCTCCCACCCCCGACTGCCCGCCCTCTGGGCGGGCTGCCGGGGCCGGTGTCGGGCGTCCGGGGTCGGGCGCTCTCCCACCCCCAACTGCTCGCCCTCTGGGCGGGCTGCCGGGGCCGGTGTGGGGCGTCCGGGGTTGGGCGCTCTCCGATTCCCGACTGCCCGCCCTGTGGGCGGGCTGCCGGGGCCGCTTAGGGGGCATCCGGGGTCGGGCGCTCTCCCACCCCCGATCGCCCGCCCTCTGGGCGGGCTGCCGGGGCCGGTGTGGGGCGTCCGGGGTCGGACGCTCTCCCAACCCTGACTGCCCGCCCTCTGGGCGGGCTGCCGGTGCCGGTGTGGGGCGTTTGGGGTCGGGCGCACTTGCATCCCCGACTGCTCGCCCTCTGGGCGGGCTGCCGGTGCCGGTGTGGGGAGTCCGGGGTCGGGCGCGCTCCCACCCCCGACTGCTCGCCCTCTTGGCGGGCTGCCGGGGCCGGTGTGGGGCGTCCGGGGTCGGGCGCTCTCCCAACCCCGACTGCTCGCCCTCTGGGCGGGCTGCCGGGGCAGGTGTGGGGCGTCCGGGGTCGGGCGCTCTCCCACCCCCGATCGCCCGCCCTCTGGGCGGGCTGCCGGGGCCGGTGTGGGGCGTCCGAGGTCGGACGTCCTCCCAACCCCGACTGCCCGCCCTCTGGGCAGGCTGCCGGGGCCGGTGTGGGGCGTTTGGGGTCGGGCGCACTCCCATCCCCGACTGCTCGCCCTCTGGGCAGGCTGCCGGTGCCGGTGTGGGGAGTCCGGGGTCGGGCGCTCTCCCAAGCCCGACTGCTCGCCCTCTGGGCGGGCTGCCGGGGCAGGTGTGGGGCGTCCGGGGTGGGACACTCTCCCATCCCCGACTGCTCGCTCTCTGGGCGGGCTGCCGGGGCCGGTGTGGGGCGTCCGGGGTCGAGCGCGCCCCCAACCCCGACTGCTCGCCCTCTGGGCGGGCTGCTGGGGCCGGTGTGGGGCGTCCGGGGTGGGGCGCTCTCCCACCCCCAACTGCTCGCCCTCTGGGCGGGCTGCCGGGGCCGGTGTGGGGCGTCCGAGGTCGGACGCTCTCCCACCCCCGACTGCCCACCCTCTGGGCGGGTTGCCAGGGCCGGTGTGGGGCGTCCGGGGTTGGGCGCTCTCCCACCCCCAACTGCCCGCCCTCTGGGCGGGCTGTCGGGGCCGGTGTGGGGTGTCCGGGGTCGGGCGCTCTCCCACCTCCGACTGCTCGCCCTCTGGGCGGGCTGCCGGGGCCAGTGTGGGGCGTTCGGGGTCGGGCGCTCTCCCGTTCCCGACTGCCCGCCCTGTGGGCGGGCTGCCGGGGCCGCTGTGGGGCGTCCGGGGTCAGGCGCTCTCCCACCCCCGATCGCCCGCCCTCTGGGCGGGCTGCCGGGGCCGGTGTGGGGCGTCCGGGGTCGGACGCTCTCCCACCCCCGACTGCCCGCCCTCTGGGCGGGCTGCCGGGGCTGGTGTGGGGCGTTTGGGGTCGGGCGCACTCCCATCCCCGACTGCTCGCCCTCTGGGCGGGCTGCCGCTGCCGGTGTGGGGAGTCCGGGGTCGGGCGCGCTCCCACCCCCGACTGCCCGCCCTCTGGGCGGGCTGCCGGTGCCGGTGTGGGGAGTCCGGGGTCGGGCGCGCTCCCACCCCCGACTGCTCGCCCTCTTGGCGGGCTGCCGGGGCCGGTGTGGGGCGTCCGGGGTCGGGCGCTCTCCCGACCCCGACTGCCCGCTCTCTGGGCCGGCTGCCTGGGCCGGTGTGGGGCGTCCGGGGATGGACGCTCTCCCACCCCTGACTGCCCGCCCTCTGGGCGGGCTGCCGGGACCGGTGTGGGGCGTCCGGGGTTGGACGCTCTCCCACCCCCGACTGCCCGCCCTCTGGGCGGGCTGCCGGTGCCGGTGTGGGGCGTCCGGGGCCGGGCGCCCTCCCACCCCCGACTGCCCGCCCTCTGGGCGGGCTGCCGGGGCCGGTGTGGGGCGTCCGGGGTCGGGCGGTCTCCCACCCCCGACTGCTCGCCCTCTGGGCGGGCTGCCGGGGCCGGTGTGGGGCGTCTGGGGACGGGCGCTCTCCCACCCCCGACCACCCGCCCTCTGGGCGGGCTGCCGGGGCCGGTGTGGGGCGTCCATGGTGGGACGCTCTCCCACCCCCGACTGCCCGCCCTCTGGGCGGGTTGCCGGGGCCCGTGTGAGGCGTCCGGGGTCGGGCGCTCTCCCACCCCAGACTGCCCGCCCTCTGGGCGGGCTGCCGGGGCCGGTGTTGGGCGTCCGGGGTCGGACGCTCTCCCACCCCCGACTGCTCGCCCTCTGGGCGGGCTGCCGGGGCCGCTGTGGGGCGTCCGGGGTCGGGCGCTGTCCCATCCCCGACTGCTCGCCCTCTGGGCGGGCTGCCGGGGCCGGTGTGGGGCGTCCGGGGTCGGACGCTCTCCCAGCCCCGACTGCCCGCCCTCTGGGCGGGTTGCCGGGGCCCGTGTGGGGCGTCCGGGGTCGGGCGCTCTCCCACCCCTGACTGCCCGCCCTCTGGGCGGGCTGCCAGGGCCGGTGTGGGGCGACCGGGATGGGGCGCTCTCCCAGCCCCGACTGCTCGCCCTCTGGGCGGGCTGCCGGGGCCGGTGGGGGGTGCCTGGGGTCGGACGCTCTCCCACCCCCGACTGCCCGCCCTCTGGGCGGGCTGCCTGGGCCGGTGTGGGGCGTCCGGGGTCGGGCGCGCTCCCACCCCCAACTGCTCGCTCTTTGGGCGGGTTGCCGGGGCCGGTGTGGGGCGTCCGGGGTCGGGCGCTCTCCCAGCCCCGACTGCCCGCCCTCTGGGCGGGCTGCCGGGGCCGGTGTGGGGCGTCCGGGGTCGGACGCTCTCCCATCCCCGACTGCCCGCCCTCTGGGCGGGCTGCCTGGGCCGGTGTGGGGCGTCCGGGGTCGGGCGCTCTCCCACCCCCGACTGCTCGCTCTCTGGGCGGGCTGCCGGGGCCGGTGAGGGGCGTCCGGGGTCGGACGCTCTCCCATCCCCGACTGCCCGCCGTCTGGGCGGGCTGCTTGGGCCGGTGTGGGGCGTCCGGGGTCGGGCGCTCTCCCACCCCCGACTGCTCGCTCTCTGGGCGGGCTGCCGGGGCCGGTGTGGGGCGTCCGGGGTCGGACGCTCTCCCACACCCCACTGCCCGCCCTCTGGGCGGGCTGCTGGTGCCGGTGTGGGGCGTCCGGGGTCGAGCGCGCTCCCACCCCCGACTGCTCGCCCTCTGGGCGGGCTGCCGGGGCCGGTGTGGGGCGTCCGGGGTGGGACGCTCTCCCGGCCCCGACTGCCCGCCCTCTGGGCGGGCTGCCGGGGCCGGTGTGGAGCGTCTGGGGTCGGACGCTCTCCCACCCCCGACTGCCCGCCCTCTGGGCGGGCTGCTGGGGCCGGTGTGGGGCGTCCGGGGTCGGGCGCTCTCCCACCCCCGACTGCCCGCCCTCTGGGCGGGCTGCCGGGGCCGGTGTGGGGCGTCCGGGGTCGGGCGCTCTCCCCCCCCCGACTGCTCGCCCTCTGGGCGGGCTGCCGGGGCCGGTGTGGGGCGTCCGGGGTTGGGCGCTCTCCCATTCCCGACTGCCCGCCCTGTGGGCGGGCTGCCGGGGACGCTGTGGGGCGTCCAGGGGCGGGGGCTCTCCTATCCTCGACTGCCCGCACTCTGGGCGGGCTGCCGGGGCCGGTGTGGGGAGTCCGGGGTCGGGCGCGCTCCAACCCCCGACTGCTTGCCCTCTTGGCGGGCTGCCGGGGCCGGTGTGGGGCGTCCGGGGTCGGACGCTCACCCATCCCCGACTGCCCGCCCTCTGGGCGGGCTGCCTGGGCCGGTGTCGGGCGTCCGGGGTCGGGCGCTCTCCCACCCCCGACTGCTCGCTCTCTGGGCGGGCTGCCGGGGCCGGTGTGGGGCGTCCGGGGTCGGACGCTCTCCCACACCCGACTGCCCGCCCTCTGGGCGGGCTGCTGGTGCCGGTGTGGGGCATCCGGGGTCGAGCGCGCTCCCACCCCCGACTGCTCGCCCTCTGGGCGGGCTGCTGGGGCCGGTGTGGGGCGTCCGGGGTCGGGCGTGCTCCCACCCCCGACTGCTCGCCCTCTGGGCGGGCTGCCGGGGCCGTTGTGGGGCGTCCGGGGTGGGGCGCTCTCCCAACCCCGACTGCCCGCCCTCTGGGCGGGCTGCTGGGGCCGGTGTGGGGCGTCCGGGGTCGGGCGTGCTCCCACCCCCGACTGCTCGCCCTCTGGGCGGGCTGCCGGGGCCGTTGTGCGGCGTCCGGGGTGGGGGGCTCTCCCAACCCCGACTGCCCGCCCTCTGGGCGGGCTGCCGGGGCCGGTGTGGGGCGTCCGGGGTCGGACGCTCTCCCACCCCCGACTGCCCGCCCTCTGGGCGGGCTGCCGGGACCGGCGTGGGACGTCCGGGGTCGGGCGCTCTCCCACCCCCGACTGCCCGCCCTCTGGGCGGGCTGCCGGGGCCGGTGTGGGGCGTCCGGTGTCGGGCGCTCTCCTAACCCCGACTGCCCGCCCTCTGGGCGGGCTGCAGGGGCCGGTGTGGGGCGTCCGGGGTCGGAAGCTCTCCCACCCCCGACTGCTCGCCCTCTGGGCGGGCTGCCGGGGCCGGTGTGGGGCGTCCGGGGTCGGGCGCTCTCCCACCCCCGACTGCCCGCCCTCTGGGCAGGTGCCGGGGCCGGTGTGGGGCGTCCGGGGTCGGACGCTCTCGCACCCCCAACTGCCCGCCCTCTGGGCGGGTTGCCGGGGCCGGTGTGGGGCGTCCGGGGTCGGGCGCTCTCCCACCCCCGACTGCCCGCCCTCTGGGCGGGCTGCCGGGGCCGGTGTGGGGCGTTTAGGGTCGGGCGCTCTCCCATCCCCGACAGCTCGCCCTCTGGGCGGGCTGCCGGGGCAGGTGTGGGGCGTCCGGGGTCGGACGCTCTCCCACCCCCGACTGCCCGCCCTCTGGGCGGGCTGCCGGGGCCGATGTGGGGCGACCGGGGTCGGGCGCTCTCCCAGCCCCGACTGCCCGCCCTCTGGGCGGGCTGCCTGGGCCGGTGTGGGGCGTCCGGGGTTGGGCGTGCTCCCACCCCCGACTGCTCGCTCTTTGGGCGGGCTGCCGGGGCCGGTGTGGGGCGTCCGGGGTCGGACCCTCTCCCACCCCCGACTGCCCGCCCTCTGGGCGGGCTGCCGGGGCCGGTGTGGGGAGTCCGGGGTTGGACGCTCTCCCACCCCCGACTGCCCGCCCTCTGGGCGGGCTGCTGGGGCCGGTGTGGGGCGTCCGGGGTCGGACGCTCCCCCACCCCCGACTGCTCGCCCTCTGGGCGGGCTGCCGGGGCCGGTGTGGGGCGTCCGGGGTCGGGCGCTCTCCCACCCCCGACTGCTGGCCCTCTGGGCGGGCTGCCGGGGCCGGTGTGGGGCGTCCGGGGTCGGACGCTCTCCCACTCCCGACTGCCCGCCCTCTGGGCGGGCTGCCGGGGCCGGTGTGGGGCGTCCGGGGTCAGGCGCGCTCCCACCCCCGACTGCTCGCCCTCTGGGCGGGCTGCCGGAATAAGAAAAAGTGCTTTTCCAATTTTTTGAGGCATACTCTAGTTGTATTAGAGATGCACTGAGCATCCATGCATTTCTATCTTAGTATTGGTCCCACCAAAAACTCGTGATAACACATTTTGACCTATGGAACCAAACACCCAATCAGGATATGGAGTGGACCCCTTAATCCCCTTTCTAAGTGAGGCAAATCATCTTTTCCTGAGTTGACTGAGAACTGACATAGCCAAGGCAGAGCCTATGAATTTATCTATGTTTTTCCATGAATTCTTAGCTATCCTAGTGGTATGCACCCTAGGGGGCTGGGCACCTCTTTTTGAGAGGTCCTGGGTTCAATTCCTGGTCAGCCTAGCTAAGTAGGAAGAGCCCATGTGACATGGCAGTGACCTCATCGCCACATACCATGCCACCTCAGCACATATGAGACCCAAAACAAAGAGTGCACATCTCCTAAGATGGCACTATGGAGAGAGAGTGACCATGGGGCAGTTTTCCAACTCTTTTCCAAAACATTTCAGCTATCTTTGTGAATATGCATTCCGATTTGACCTGAGTTGCAGTTTATGTGAATATCCAATCATCTTTCACTGTTTACACTGCAGCCCTTCATGCTTTGATCCTCATTATCTTCTCCTTGCACACCTCTGGCTTGGGTTATCCTGGATTGACTCTATTTCTGCAAACAAAAGGTTTTCATCATCCAAAACAAGCAGCAGGAAACCCTACACCAGCAGCAGGCAGCAGGAGAGACAAAAACACAGTGCTGAAACCACTATAAACTTTTCTTGTAGCAGAGGCAGTCTGTCTCTGCGCACCGGCAGCAAACCCGCGCCGTACATCCAGTGCGCCGAGTACAGGCACATATAAGCAGAAGGGTGACTGAAGATGGACACAAGGAAGGAGGACGCCGACGTGAAGACAGCGCCAGCGCCTGAGGCACCGGCAAGGCCAGCACCTGGCGCTGTACCTTCGGCGGAGCCCTTACATGGGCCAGTGGATGCGGCTGAGGACTCCCTGGATGAACTCCAGACGGCCTTCGGGGCCCTGTCTGTCGAAGAGGTGGTCTCTCAGCCTGTGAAGAGGAAGAGAGAGAGCGAGAAGGATGCTGGAGACGAAGCAGACGAAGGAGAGGAACAAGGGCAAGACCTGACAAATGTCCCTACCTTCGAATGCGCACCAAGCGCTTCTGACCTCCACGCATCACCCTCTCCTTTAACCACCACACTCCCAGCCGCTGCAACATCCACTTCCACAACCAACCCGCCTATGGCAGAGGGCACAGGCTTTACTGGCATGCCTCCCTACCCCGCCTATGGTATGGGCCCACCTACCACTGCGCTCCTCGAGGCAACTACTGCCAGTGAGCCGGTGGCTTCCAGCTATGCGCCGCGATGGTATGCGGCTGAATATCCCCATCCACTACCCGCTACTGGAACCTATGTGGATGTTCCTGGGTATGCACCTGGGTATGCACCCTTGAGTGGGTTGAGGAGAGGACCCGAGTCTCTTGGTGGCAGGAGTAGAGGATCGGGAAGATCCTCCAACAGGTCCCTGACGCGGTCGGAGATCAACGAGGTGCTCCGAGGAGCCACTTCAAAAATCGTGTGCGACCTCACTGAAGAGATCCGAGAGAAACTGGAGCCCCTGATGATCCCGCCCCAAGCGTCACCTACTACGGTGGGAATGTCACCCCACCGAGTACAGGCCAACCACCTGGCGGCAGGGTTGACAAATACCCTGGGGAGCCTGAGGAGCAGACCGATGCTGACTCCTGCAGCTATTCCGAGAAGTCCTTTCGTGCCGAGAACGGCCCAGCCGCCCTACAGCCACGTGACGAACTCGACGAGGGCCGAGCTGCACCGGCTGGGGCTAACAGCCTTGAGGGCTATGGTGGACGTAGAGCCTTATGGCTCTAGTGATCTAGGCGGAGATCCATCTGATGACGAGCTGCCGTCGATGACCTCTACTTCGCCCTCGGAGGACGATGACCCGGAGGACCCCGAGGACCCAAAGGGGAAGAAGAAGAAGAAGAAGAAGAAGAAGACCCGACGCCCTGAGGGACGCAGGTCTCAGGAGGCGAAGGCTATTGCCACCTCCAAGATCGTGGTGAACCTGCCCGAGTTCACAGGCAAGGACCTCAGCGAGTTCGCCGAGAATTTTGGCCGGTTTCTCCGATTGACCGGCCAAACCCACGCGAGTGGGCGAGTGAAGTGCGATCTGCTCCTGCAGTGCTGCAAGACCAAGTACCTGGAGAAGCAGGTCAGGCAGATCGTGACCAACTCCGCCACCTTTGCCGATGTGTTGGTTGCCCTGGAGAGGCAGTACCCGACCTACGAAACCGACCTCTCCATCAGGGCCGAGATCCAGAACCTGCCCGTGCTGCCCAACAACCCCAAACCTGGCAGGGTATCTGAGCTGTTGGCTGACCTGGATCACTGGGCTGGACGACTGACGCCCGGTTCCTACAGCAGCGACGACCTGCTGTTCTGGTTGGTGGCCAAGCTCCCTCGTGAGCTATGGGACGAGTGCCGTTCGACAGCGGAGCGCAAGGCTAGATCCCTCCGCTACGAGGATCTATGCGTGCTACTCCTGGAGCTGGCGCTGGAGAAGGAGAGCGACCAGCACTTGAACAATTACCGTCTGTTTCACCGTCCTGGAGGAGGAGGTTCTGGAGGTCATGGCAAAGGGTACCAAGGGTCCCGACCTGGGCAGGGGACTACCCCCAAACACGCCCACGCCCGTATCATGGAGAACGTGAAGGAGCTATTCTGGTGTGATACCACAGACGAGCAGGGCCACCTGCAGCACGCCCCTGACTGCGAGCAGCGAGACTGCTTCGTCGTCCAGGGGAAGCAGCAGGAGAAGAACACCGGCGCCAAAGCGAAGCTGCCAGATCATTACCGGTGCACCATCACGTGTGCATTCTGCGGTAAGCGGAAGCACTACGAGGATGAGTGCTACCATAAGCAACGCCTATCGGCGAAGCTTAAGGGTGAAGATCCTGGCAAAGGCTCAGGCAAAGGTGGAGGCAAAGGCAAAGGCAACGACTCCGGCAAGGGCAAGTCGAAAGAACGTGGTCAAGGGCAAGACAAAGGTCAAGGTGGACGAGGAGGAGGCGCTAACCGCCAGCCCGACAACAAGAACAAGGACAAGAACGGAGGTAACCCCAACCCTAATCCAGGGGGGAACTCCGAGCCCTCTGGAGGGCAGTCTGGTCCTACCACACGCTCACAAACGCAGGCCCAGCAAGAACAAGGAGCCAAGCGTGAGCATAAAGGTGGTGATGACGGCAACGCTAAGAAGAGGAGCCGTTTCATGAGGATGTCCCGCAAATTGCGGAACAAGGGGTTCGAGGTGACCTGTCCCGCGGAGTTCTGACGGGGACGCTCTGGTGGCACCCCAGACCTGGTGTTTTGGGTACGTATCCGACTAGGGGGACGCGAATACCTGGGGGTATTGGACACTGGCGCCACCATATCTATAGTGGCCAAGAAAATTTTACCTTTTTGGAGCCTGAAGAACACCATGACCACCGCTGCTATACGCATGTGGGATGGACATGTGGTGCACAGCTGCGGGGACTGTGAAGTGGAGGTACCTATGGGCCCCCGGACTATCGCCCATCGGTTCTATGTGATGGATACTGAGGCCTTCGACTTTGTACTGGGGACTGACTTCTTCGTACAGCAGTCCCAGATACAATCCCTGACGCTGCAAGCGCCCTACCTCCTCTACGTGGACCACGGCAGTGGCAGAGAGTCTGTGCCACTGGAGCAGTCGGAACATACCTCGAGTTACCTGAGACTATCGAAGGAGGAGCCCTCGAACATGATGGCGGCCTCCAAAACTGAGGACTATCAACTATTGGGGGAAGTCCCAGACCAAGGTCTGAAGGAGTTGGGTTACTCTCGAGAAGACCTAAGTGTGGAGTTGTTCGCCAGCGACAAGCAGCATGTACTGGACCTTTACTGCAGCAAGGGGAAGAACTGCAGCTACAAATTTTACTGGCCCTCTTTTGGGATGGCCTACGGGAACCCCAGGTTCAGTGAACTGGGGAAGGTGCTTACCAAGGTGGCCTTGGAACGTTCCCGTATGGTCCTGTGTTCCCCCGATTGGGGAGCCCATGGGGGCAACGAGTACTGGCGAAACCTCCTGGACAGGCTGACTATCAGCTCTGTTCGGTTACCTGATGAGGCCATCTACGTGCCTCTGGGGCGTAAGACGCCTATTGGGAAACCCGGATGGGGGAGTATGCTGAGCGTGGTGGACGGAGGTCTTACCTCTATTCCCTGGGAGGATCTGGACCCGACTCTGGTCCAGGCTATACAGCGAGAAAGCGATGGACTCGCCTTGGGCGACTTGAAGGATCGCCTACGACCTCAAGATGCTGTTGAGACTACACCCGGAGGAGATGAGTACGTCGTGACTGACACCAACGCCCCCAACTCTCCCTGTCATGTACCTGTTCCTGATGGAGTCTCTGAGTGTGGACTATCTGAGCTACCTAGCTCTATCCACTCAGAAGACGAAACTGAGCACGACGCCTTCTTCGTGCAGACCTGTGTGCAGGAAGTGGAGAACGCCGAGTACGTCGCCCCACTAAAACCCCTACTCTCCATGAGGGTGGAAGACCCCGTGGACGAGGAGCTGGACCCTCGATCCAGGCTCAGGGAGTATGTGGATTCCAAGAGGAAGTTGGTGGCGAAAAAGCTATGCTACGCGAAGCCTACCCGCAGCTCATGGCCACTGAAGCAAGGACGTATGGGAGACCTATCCCAATTGAAGGGGGACCTCGAACAGAAGATCACCACCTGGCAGAGGGAGCTAGATCTTAAGCTCATGAAGAGCGTGTGGGGCGCCCATGTGAGGACCCCAGAAGAGGACGACCTCTCGGAGGAATGTGTATGTGAACCCCCTCGAGCGTGCCTATGTTGCCATCGTCCACCGGAGATGGTTGAACAAGACCTTCTATATGCCTACCAAGGGCTGAAGGACACTACCACGGGCAAAGAGTCGGTGGAGCACAATTCCCGACGTCTATTACTCAGGGGGCAAGCAACTTACACTCCGACGAGGACATGGAGGACAAGATCAAGGTATTGGACCCGCGGGTACAGAAGCTTATAAGGACCTATCTGGACGTGTTCGGAGAACTACCCCCTCCAGCCTCGTGTGACAAGCTGGTACAGATGGACCTCAAGCTGAAGCCCGAGTTTGTGGGTCACAAGATCCGGAGGAGACCCTATCCAGCTCCTAAAGAGCAGGCCGACGAGATCGAGCGACAGATACAAGAATGTATCGACGCTGGCCTAGTCCTGGAGTACAAGGACGGGGACTACCCCCTACACTGCAGCCCCTGTCTCCTGGTGGCTAAACCTGGGTCTACAGCCAAACGGCTGGTAGTGGACTACAGAGAGCTGAACAAGAAGACGCTGAACCACTCAGGGTCCATTCCCAATATGGAGTCTACCCTGGAGAAGATAGCCTCCTGCCGCTACAAGACCAAGATGGACAAGAGGAGCGGATTCTGGCAAGTGGACCTGACGCCCAACGCACAGGAACTACTGGCCTTCATCACCCCTCAGGGGAGGGTGTTCAAGTGGAAGGTTATGCCGTTTGGTGTGGCCAACGCACCCGCTCTATTCCAAGAGCTGATGAACAAGATCTTGTCCATCCTACGGAGGAGACCTAAGGTGCAGGAGCTCATATCCCGTGGTGCCCAGATGGAGGCTCACATCGACGATGTATGCCTCGGGACCAATACCCAGGAGGATCACCTAATCCTCTTGGGTGAGTTCTTTGCGGTCTGCCAGGAGAACCACACACGACTCAAGCTGGAGAAGTGTGAGTTCACGCAGGAGACCATGCAGTACCTGGGGTTTGACGTTGGCTATGGGTGGTGAACTCCAGCGGCCTCTAAGGCCAAACCCCTGATGGATGCCATGGTACAACACGAAGACCCCAAGAAAGGACTTCATGATGTACGCAGTTTCATTGGGGCGTGCAACTTCTACCGCCGCCACATCAAAAACTTCACCTACACCAGCGCCGTTCTGACTGACTTGATCAAGAAGAGTACTACTTGGCGCTGGGGCCCACAAGAGCAACAAGCGTTTGACGAGCTCAAAGACAAGGTAGCCAACACTAAGTGCTTGGGCGTGCCTAGGGCACAAGGGGAGATTATCCTGGTGACCGACGCCAGCAATGTGGGCGGTGGTCGAACGTTGTTCCAATGGCAAGCACTAGGGAAGGAGGAGTTCGACTCGGCCATTTCCCAATGGGGGACGGAAGGTCTCAACCGAGATGGAACCCTCAAGCACGGCTACCCTGATGACAAGTGGGTCCTAGTACCTCTGGGCCACTGGAACTGGAAGTGGAACCAGGCCAGGGGGAACTACTCCACCTATGAGCAGGAATTTTTTGCAATCATTGTCCACTTTTAGGCCCATACCGGGCCGCAGCATTGTGTTCAGGATGTGATCAGGATGTTCGAGGGGTATGTACACAATGGAGCTGCACGGGATGCCTGAGCTGTGAAGGGACAGGCATGAGGCACAGGTCAATTGAGTGAACGGCCTCGGTCGGGGCAGGGAGGATGCCCAGTGGGCTGCTGACTGTGCCGACTTGTCCTGACGTGCTGCTTGGGGGGGGGGGGGGCGAAGGGAGGGGAAGCTGTGTGCACGCAGTGGTGTGTGAGGAAGAGAGGGGCTTGCCCTGTTGTACCTCGAAACCGTGCGCTCTTCAGCTGGACTGGATTTGGTACGGAGCGGTGTAGGTAAGGTTGAAGGCGAGGGGGGGGGGGGTAGTGTATCCTAGGGGGGGGCGGAAGGGGTTACCCATTGGTGCCGCGCTGAGCCAAGATGCTGTGCGCGGTCCATGTCTGGGACCATGAGGACGAGCTTCCCGTGAATATGTTGTGAGACTGTGGGGGGCGCTCTCCTGGGGGGGGGCAGGGGTGTGTGGAGACCTGAAACTGTCGTGTGTACAGGGATGTTCCTGTGCAGGGGACCCAGGGATGGTCAGTCAGGGATCGCTGAAACCAGGCATGACAGGCGAGGGCTGTTCGTTTAACCAGGGCTGATGGCGCCCAGAGTTGGGCTGCAAGGGACGCCTGTGTTCAGAGTCACGCATAGTCTTGATATTCGAGACGACGATTCGATTTGGTCAGTACTGAAGGCGCACTATTGATTCCCTTCAATCTCAAGGAGGCTGCAGTGAGGGATGGAAGCCACGTGACTGGCACTGAAGCTGTTGGGTGTACAGGAATTGCCCTGCAAGGGACCCAGGGGTGGGCAAGGAACTGCTGTAACCAGGCAGGATACCCAGGGACGGCCAAATCTAAGTCACGCTCAGACCCGATGTTCCAGTCGCCGATTTAGTTGAGGACTGATGGCACACAAACAAGGAGGCTCAGGGAGGCTGCTGGACGAAAATTCTGTGATGAGTACCACGGTGTGCTTATGCTTCGGAAGCTGCAGTGAGGGATGGAAGCCAGGTGACTGAGCACTGAAGCTGTCGGGTGTACAGGAATTGCCCTGCAAGGGACCCAGGGGCGGGCAAGGAACTGCTGTAACCAGGCAGGATACCCAGGGACGGCCCAATCTAAGTCACGCTCAGACCCGATGTTCGAGTCGCCGATTTAGTTGAGGACTGATGGCACACAAACAAGGAGGCTCAGGGCGGCTGCTGGACGAAAATTCTGTGATGAGTACCACGGTGTGCTTATGCTTCGGAAGCTGCAGTGAGGGATGGAAGCCAGGTGACTGAGCACTGAAGCTGTCGGGTGTACAGGAAGTGCCCTGCAAGGGACCCAGGGGTGGGCAAGGAACTGCTGTAACCAGGCAGGATACCCAGGGACGGTCAAGTCTAAGTCACGCGCAGAAGCAATTCGAGTCGCCGGCTTAGCTGAGAATTGATGGCACACATACAAGGAGGCCCAGGGAGGCTGCTGGACGAAAATTCTGTGATGAGTACCACGCTGTGTTTAGGCCTCGGAAGCTCAGGAGCAATCATGCAGGCAAGGGTCACGGGTGCTGGGGTGGGGGCTGGGCAGAACTGGCAGAGGCGGATGCATCGCATGCTCTGAAGGCGGAATCGATGGTTCTTTGCCACGGGGGGGGGCCATATGGAGCCGGTTTGGGGCGAGGCACGCGTTGTCCGCCGTGAGGATCATTTGGGGGAGGGGGGGGGGGGGGCGAAAAACAGGGTAGTTTGGATGCCGGAGGGCCTGGGGCGTTTTGCTGGGGGGGGCTCGCTGGGAGGACGTTTGGGGGCCCTAGCGGCGGGGCCCGCCTGACGAGTGATGCGCCGTGCCTTTCTCGGGCGAGGTGGAGCACTTGCGGTTTCCGGGCGCGCGCGTTTACGAAGAGGTGGCGGTCTAACTGTCAGAGGGAGGGGCGCCGGCGCCTGATACCGATAATCGTGAGGGGGCGGGGGGGTGTGAGACGTGCTGAAGGGACAGCCCACTGTGCCCCATGTGTTGGCGGAGAGCGGGGCAGGTCTCGGCAGCTGTGGACTATGTTCGCGGAGCCACTCGACAGCTTTAGGGATGGCTGAGTGAAGAGCTCGTCGTCTCACGGGCAGGGCCTCCTGCAGTTGACGGCGACGTTCAGGATTGGTTTGGCCTGAGGTTGGAACAAGGAAGGCCTGGTGCAGAGATGTGGGAACGAGGGTGCGGACAAAGTTGCGCTTGTCTCCTACCGGGGGGGGGGTTGCCCACCATTGCTGGGTGATTGCATCAAACGGGTGCGGCCACGTGTGAATGAGGCTCTGTAGGATGGGGTCCGCGGAAGGGCATAAGGCAAGGTGTGCCAGCATTTCCATTACATGTGGAGTGCCACACAAATGGCATGGATACACGCGTAAGTCATCATGTAGCGGCCAGGTGGTGACATTCAGGTTTCCCGAAGTCCACTTAAAAGGGCGAATTGAAAACCAGCTGCTGTGGGCATAATAGTCAAAGCTGGTGGCAGTGTGAATGTTGTAATTAGCGTGTGTGGGGTAAAGGCGACGAAGGTGAGAGGGAGTGATTTTGTGGGCAATTGGAAGAAGACCGTCAGAGATAGTGCCGAGGGGGGGCGGGGGGAGCAAGGAGGGTGACCATTCACACACATAGGCGATCCACTTGCTGAATGCATCACTGATCTCGTTACCCTGAAAACCTGCATGACCTTTTATCCAAGCCGCTTGGATTGAAATGTGGGAGGGGAGAGAGGAAATTTCGCTCTTGAGAGCCCATGACCACATGCCGTCTGTGGTGCATGAGGGGTGCTGCGGAGGTGGGGAGGAGGGGTCGAACATGCTGATCACCTGTGTGTTGTCCCCGAGAACATGGATTGTGGAGTGGGGGAGGGCAGTGGCGACCCATCGTACCATCAGGATAGCAGCCCAGAATTCTGCCCCCCCTGAGGACTGAAAAGGGGACGGGAGGCACAAAACAAGGGTTGTCCCTGCAGGGAGGTAAATAGTGGCGGCCGACCCATAGCCTCCCCTGCCAGCCGAGCCATCTAAGTAGATCCAGACTGTTGCACCGGAGGCTCGTGCTAGCAAGCGGGCGGCCGCGTGGCAGCCCCACGCCTTGAGGTCCGTGGGCCTCAGAGAGTGCGGGTCTACCTGTAGTTCGTACACGAGGGCATCAGGTGACGATCGGAGGTGCACGCCGCCGTACGGTGGGGGGGGTAGGGGTTTGTTCTGAGAGGGGCAGAAGAAAATCCAAGTGTTGAGAAGCTTGGGGGCGGCCAAGGCGGGGTAGCGAAAAAATTCAGGTTGGACGGCGGTTACTGGGGGGTGCAGAACGTACTCCTGATCCAGTGAATCGCAAAGGGTATACCGTTGCGTTCCAACGTGGGAGCAGAAAGACATGCTGGCCGTCGTCGCTGACGTGTCTTCGACCACGCCCTGGAACATATCGCACTCTCTGCCCACCACTCCCCTGAACTTAGCCCAGACCGGTTCACCCCGCTGAAGTTGGTGAGGGAGAGCCGGGCTCCATGGGCCCAGGGCGTTAAAGCGAAGGCCAAGGCCCTGAGCCGGGTCAACCACAGTGTCTTGCAACGCGGAGCGGCAGGGTGTGAGAAGGGCCTCTCTGACCATTCGGCATACAGCCTGGGGTCCGTCCCCATTAAGATACCTGATGGCTGAATTTACGGTGTCCTGAAGGACTACGTACATAAAGTGCCTGCTGCCGAGGCCCCCTTTTTTCCGCGGGGTGTATTTGGGATGGACATGTGATGCACAGCTGCGGGGACTGTGAAGTGGAGGTACCTATGGGCTCCCAGACTATCGCCCATCGGTTCTATGTGATGGACACTGAGGCCTTCGACTTTGTACTGGGGACTGACTTCTTCGTACAGCACTCCCAGATACAATCCCTGACGCTGCAAGCGCCCTACCTCCTCTACGTGGACCACGGCAGTGGCAGAGAGTCTGTGCCACTGGAGCAGTCGGAACATACCTCGAGTTACCTGAGACTATCGAAGGAGGAGCCCTCGAACATGATGGCGGCCTCGAAAACTGAGGACTATCAACTATTGGGGGAAGTCCTAGACCAAGGTCTGAAGGAGTTGGGTTACTCTCGAGAAGACCTAAGTGTGGAGTTGTTCGCCAGCGACAAGCAGCATGTACTGGACCTTTACTGCAGCAAGGGGAAGAACTGCAGCTACAAATTTTACTGGCCCTCTTTTGGGATGGCCTACGGGAACCCCAGGTTCAGTGAACTGGGGAAGGTGCTTACCAAGGTGGCCTTGGAACGTTCCCGTATGGTCCTGTGTTCCCCCGATTGGGGAGCCCATGGGGGCAACGAATACTGGCGAAAGCTCCTGGACAGGCTAACTATCAGCTCTGTTCGGTTACCTGATGAGGCCATCTACGTGCCTCTGGGCCGTAAGATGCCTATTGGGAAACCCGGATGGGGGAGTATGCTGAGCGTGGTGGACGGAGGTCTTACCTCCATTCCCTGGGAGGATCTGGACCCAACTCTGGTCCAGGCTATACAGCGAGAAAGCAAAGGACTCGCCTTGGGTGACTTGAAGGATCGCCTACGACCTCAAGATGCTGTTGAGACTACACCCGGAGGAGATGAGTACGTCGTGACTGACACCAACGCCCCCAACTCTCGCTGTCATGTACCTGTTCCTGATGGAGTCTCTGAGTGTGGACTATCTGAGCTACCTAGCTCTATCCACTCAGAAGACGAAACTGAGCACGACGCCTTCTTCGTGCAGACCTGTGTGGAGGAAGTGGAGAACGCCGAGTACGTCGCCCCACTAAAACCCCTACTCTCCATGAGGGTGGAAGACCCCGTGGACGAGGAGCTGGACCCTCGATCCAGGCTCAGGGAGTATGTGGATTCCAAGAGGAAGTTGGTGGCAAAAAAGCTATGCTACGCGAAGCCTACCCGCAGCTCATGGCCACTGAAGCAAGGACGTATGGGAGACCTATCCCAATTGAAGGAGGACCTCGAACAGAAGATCACCACCTGGCAAAGGGAGCTAGATCTTAAGCTCATGAAGAGCGTGTGGGGCGCCCATGTGAGGACCCCAGAAGAGGACGACCTCTTGGAGGAATGTGTATGGGAACCCCTTCGAGCGTGCCTATGTTGCCATCGTCCACCGGAGATGGTTGAACAAGACCTTCTATATGCCTACCAAAGGCTGAAGGACACTACCACGGGCGAAGAGTTGGTGGAGGACCACCTCCCGACGTCTATTACTCAGGGGGCAAGCAACTTACACTCCGACGAGGACATGGAGGACAAGATCAAGGTATTGGACCCGCGGGTACAGAAGCTTATAAGGACCAATCTGGAGGTGTTCGGAGAACTACCCCCTCCAGCCTCGTGTGACAAGCTGGTACAGATGGACCTCAAGCTGAAGCCCGAGTTTGTGGGTCACAAGATCCGGAGGAGACCCTATCCAGCTCCTAAAGAGCAGGCCGACGAGATCGAGCGACAGATACAAGAATGTATCGACGCTGGCCTAGTCCTGGAGTACAAGGACGGGGACTACCCCCTACACTGCAGCCCCTGTTTCCTGGTGGCTAAACCTGGGTCTACAGCCAAACGGCTGGTAGTGGACTACGGAGAGCTGAACAAGAAGACGCTGAACCACTCAGGGTCCATTCCCAATATGGAGTCTACCCTGGAGAAGATAGCCTCCTGCCGCTACAAGACCAAGATGGACAAGAGGAGCGGATTCTGGCAAGTGGACCTGACGCCCAACGCACAGGAACTACTGGCCTTCATCACCCCTCAGGGGAGGGTGTTCAAGTGGAAGGTTATGCCGTTTGGTGTGGCTAACGCACCCGCTCTATTCCAAGAGCTGATGAACAAGATCTTGTCCGTCCTACGGAGGAGACCTAAGGTGCAGGAGCTCATATCCCGTGGTGCCCAGATGGAGGCTCACATCGACGATGTATGCCTCGGGAGCAATACCCAGGAGGATCACCTAATCCTCTTGGGTGAGTTCTTTGCGGTCTGCCAGGAGAACCACACACGACTCAAGCTGGAGAAGTGTGAGTTCATGCAGGAGACCATGCAGTACCTGGGGTTTGACGTTGGCTATGGGTGGTGGACCCCAGCGGCCTCTAAGGCCAAACCCCTGATGGATGCCATGGTACAACACGAAGACCCCAAGAAAGGACTTCATGATGTACGCAGTTTCATTGGGGCGTGCAACTTCTATTGCCGCCACATCAAAAACTTCACCTACACCAGCGCCGTTCTGACTGACTTGATCAAGAAGAGTACTACTTGGCGCTGGGGCCCACAAGAGCAACAAGCGTTTGACGAGCTCAAAGACAAGGTAGCCAACGCTAAGTGCTTGGGCGTGCCTAGGGCACAAGGGGAGATTATCCTGGTGACCGACGCCAGCAATGTGGGCGGTGGTGGAACGTTGTTCCAATGGCAAGCACTAGAGAAGGAGGAGTTCGACTCGGCCATTTCCCAATGGGGGACGGAAGGTCTCAACCGAGATGGACCCCTCAAGCACAGCTACCCTGATGACAAGTGGGTCCTAGTACCTCTGGGCCACTGGAACTGGGAGTGGAACCAGGCCAGGGGGAACTACTCCACCTATGAGCAGGAATTGCTCGCGGGTATGCTGGTGCTATCCTCACAAGCATGACTGTTGGGGAGTAACCCTGTGGTCTGGCTGTGCGACCAAGAACTGGTCCGCAGTTTCCAGAAGGGTCCCCCACCTGAGAAGGCCAAGCTCCGACGCTGGTGGACCTACCTCAGTCAACTACGGCTGACGGTACACCATATCCAGGGAGTGAAGAACGAGTGTGCCAACTACATCAGCCGCAACAACCTCGACGCCCTGATTGGTGCCCGGTCTGAAGCGCTGGCTGAGGAGGCGTTCAGCCGTATGGACGTCCACTTGGACCTCAACATGACGATGATACGCCCCCTGGATGGACTCCAACAATCGGAGTACCTGAAGGAGTTTGGGGATATCTACAAGCGCCTGGAGAAACGCCTTGAACCCCTCCTGGTCAACCAAGACCAGGGGAAGAGGGACAAGAGCTACCTCTGGCACGAGGACCGCATCGTGGTGCCTAGTGACCGAGTCCCAGCGCTGCTGAAGTGGACCCATGAGCCCAGTGGTCATGTGGGTGCTGACCGTACCCTGAGGTTGTTCAAGCAGTGGTTCCACACTACGTGGACTGACGACCAACTGCGGAAAGCCCTCCAGCCTATCGTGGACAAGTGCCCGTGCAGGTCCTGTAAACCAGGGGATATCAGGGACAGAGGTCTCTACTCGACCCTGCCCATCCCCCACTGTGCTAACAGTGTTCTATACGTGGACTACACGGAGATGCCGAAGTTCGGGGGCTATGACTTCGCCCTCGTGGTAACCTGTGGGTTGACCAGGTTTACCCGGGTGTTCCCATGTACCAAGCACATTACCGGGGAGGAGACTATCAAGATACTCCTGGAGGAGTGTTTTTGTGTCTATGGGGCGCCCAAGGAGATCAACTCCGATGAGGACGTACGAGTACGGTCAGATACTGGCTGGTACAAGAGGGTCCTGAGATCCCTCAATGTCCAGGTGTCTACGGGGATTCCCTACTCGCACACGAGCAACCCCCTATGTGAGCGACAGATCCGTGTCCTGAAGGAGAACGTACGGATATGGTGCAAGACTGAACGCACCAGAGACTGGGTGAGACTACTCCCCGTCATATCCTTGATGATGAACTCCCAAGAGAGTTCAGCTACTGGCTACTCGCCCCATGAGCTATTCCTAGGGCGCCCGGCATGGTTCCTACATGCCCCCTATCCAGAGGACAACCATTCTTCTGTGCGTGAATGGGTCCAAGAGCAACAAGCGAAGGTGGACAAGGCCAAGGCTATGCTCCAGAGAGTGAGGGAGCGTCAGTGGAACAAGAAGAACAAGCACCGAGTACCGGCCACCTACCAAGAGGGGGACTGGGTGCTGGTGCACCACAGTCGACTACCCGCCTGGCCACGCTCTACCAGCGATGACCCATACTTCGGGCCGTACAAGATCCTATCAGTGGATGGACACCGTATCACAGTGCGGTGTTCTCCCCGTCTAGGGGGGACCCTGGTGTGCGCTGCTCAACACCTGAAGCGCTACTATGATTCTGAAGACCTCTGTGGGGAGGAGTGGGAGCTGAACGACGAGGAAATCGCCGCTCTGGACCTACAAGGGGCTGCCAGCCCTATGGAAGTTGAAGGTGAACTCCCCGACATGAACGCCGAGGAGATGGCTAACGAGGGCTTCTACCTGGTGAAGTCTGTCCTACGCCACCGCTATCGCCAGGGTTGGCGCTTCCTCACCCTCTGGGAGGGGTTTGGAGTCGAAGAGGCCACCTGGGAGCCCTTCGCTGCATTTGTTCTACCTGAGGGACACCTAAACTCAGTTCTGGTTGACTACTTGTCCCAGAACAACCTTGGTGAGTTGCTGAGGCTCGCCGAGACGCTTGCCTCCAAGACTAAAGCTAGGGACTGAACCTTACCCTTACCTGCCAAAGCGTATGTGTGAGTGTGCTAGTCCTAAGATCCCGAGAGCAAGCCGCAGAAGTGGTGTCCTAATTATACCCAACTCTGCACGCTTGCTAAACCTGGAGGGTTGGCTTATTGATGCCACGGGGTACGCCCCGGGTCTCCCCTCCCCTAAGCGCCCGATTTCTGTGCTGGCGCAAAACCTTTGGGGAATACCCAGCGTACTAATCCAGGTATTGTTTTCCCTACCTATCTGTCTACTACAGGGAGGGGTGGCCAAAAGCTATGAAGGCATGAAAACGCCGTTTTGCTATGTGGCCAAAACACTGACCTAACCACTGCCACAGCCCACCAACCCTGCTAAAATTGCAGGAAACGGGTGGGACAGTGACACACGCACTACAGGTCCTACACACCCTACAGTGGCACCATTCTGGTGGGCAAGCACTGGGGCAACTGGCTCAAGCCCCCACTCAGGACTACCACTCCTACACACACTCTCTACTTGGTGTTGTTGAAGAACATGTCGTGGGTCCTAGCGACCCTCCTGTGAAGATGACAAGAGAACACAGCGCTGCTAAGCGACTGTGGCCTAACAGGGGACGCCAGAACGTGTTTCCCCTGCTAGGGCTTGGAGGGAAGAGGTGCTCTTGCGTGCACGGCGCAGATGTCGATGGAGTCGGACTCCCTGCTCTGGCACAGGCAGAGGGGAGTTACCTGTTTGTGTGATCTGCGCCCTTGTTTAGCAGGGCATGAAAAAAATGGTATGCTGCTGCACCAATCACCCTACCTGCCCACCTGTAAAGCAAAGGCAAATAGAAGGGCGTTTGCGGCGGAGGAACCAAGCCACACTCCCCGTATTATACGGTTCTCAGTGTGACCTATAATACACTGTCCGCAAACACGCTGAAGAATCAGCTATCCTTGTCAAGCAAGCAAGCGTTAAGGGACTCCTCGGGTTCTCTTAAAGAACGTACCAAGGAGCCCCTGGGTAGCCTAAACAAGGTTTACCGTGCGCACTTCGCTTGGGCTACCCTTTAATGCGTGTGTGCATGCGCGAGTATGCACGACAGTTTTGGGCAAACCTGCCCATCCGTACCACAATCACGAACTCCACCAGGGGGTGGCCCCGCCTGGGCTTACTCACCTTAGCTACCGCTGGAGAGAGAGAGCAAGTGAGGGGCGCACGCGAAGAACGTTGCTATGCACTTGTGTGTATGTCTAATCACCCTGATCTGACCTCTAATCATCTGCAATCTTTCTAATCAATCCCTCTATCGCGTCCTATCGTTGTTAGCGCTGCTACAAGACTCGTTCACGGAGACACGAGACGAGCAATGTGTATGCGGCATACGAGACGAGCATACCTGTAGTTTATACCTGATTCATTGAAGTCTTTTTCGTTGATTTTCGAATTGTTAAATTTTTGATTCTTCTAATAGTGTGGGTGGAATCTGTATGTTTATTTATTAATGTGTGTCTCGTCATTTTCAAGACTACGTGAGACATATGTTTATAATTCCATTATTTCTCCATTTTCCGGCGCTTCGCTAGGAGCCGCTCCTGCGCGCCGCCATTTTATGCGTATGAATTTCTGGATTTAAAAAATCCAGAGATGACTATAATTTTTATAAAAATGTGCTTCTGATGCACAAATGGATTCTGCTCAGGTGTGTTGTTTCAGAAACATTCTAGGCCGTCATTTGACGGATTTTGGTGTCGTCGCTTCGTTTTTGCGTGGATTCGTCCATAAATCTCCCATTCCTGCCTCTGCAGATACCCACGCGCAGCCTCGCTGAGTAGGCCGTGTTCTGGCCGAAACGCAGCAGCCTGGAGAGACTGAGCAGAACCCAAGACCCCACCAAGGTGCAAATTAATTTTTTTCACGACTCCCTTCGCCCTAAGACAGGTCACTGGTCGCCAGCAGGTTTACGAGAACCCATGCGAGTGTGTATATTGTGTCTTGCGTTGGGTTTGTGTCGCGCTGCGTCTTGGAGGGAGGGATGCACATGCAAATGTTTTGGCATGCTCCCAAACTAACCCAACCAAGCCACAGGAGCCCCGGCAGCGCCATGAGCGCTGAGTCTTCTGTAGGAAATGTTACAAACAGAGCAGCAAAAGAGCGCCAGCCATGGTGAGCGCCCATTTTTCTGTGTGAGGGAAACTATAGGTATTTTAAAGTAGATGTGGAAACCAAGGAAAGGCCAAGAAAAATTCCCTTTTCCCTAAAATGCGACAGTGGTGGCCACCACAGCACAAGGGGGGAGTAAGAAAAAGTGTTTTTCCAATGCTTTGAGGCATACTCTAGTTGTATTAGAGATGCACTGAGCATCCATGCATTTCTATCTTAGTATTGGTCCCACCAAAAACTGGTGATAACACATTTTGACCTATGGAACCAAACACACAATCAGGATATGGAGTGGACCCCTTAATCCCCTTTCTAAGTGAGGCAAATCATCTTTTCCTGAGTTGACTGAGAACTGACATAGCCAAGGCAGAGCCTATGAATTTATCTATGTTTTTCCATGAATTCTTAGCTATCCCAGTGGTATGCACCCTAGGGGGCCGGACACCTCTTTTTGAGAGGTCCTGGGTTCAATTCCTGGTCAGCCTAGCTAAGTAGGAAGAGCCCATGTGACATGGCAGTGACCTCATCGCCACATACCATGCCACCTCAGCACATATGGGACCCAAAACAAAGAGTGCACATCTCCTAAGATGGCACTATGGAGAGAGAGTGACCATGGGGCAGTTTTCCAACTCTTTTTCAACACATTTCAGCTATCTTTGTGAATATGCATTCCGATTTGACCTGAGTTGCAGTTTATGTGAATATCCAATCATCTTTCACTGTTTACACTGCAGCCCTTCATGCTTTGATCCTGATTCTCTTCTCCTTGCACACCTCTGGCTTGGGTTATCCTGGATTGACTCTATTTCTGCAAACAAAAGGTTTTCAACTTCCAAAACAAGCAGCAGGAAACCCTACACCAGCAGCAAGCAGCAGGACCACCCCCGACGGCTCGCCCTCTGGGCGGGCTGCCGGGGCCGGTGTGGGGCGTCCGGGGTCGGACACTCTCCCACCCCCGACTGCCCGCCCTCTGGGCGGGCTGCCAGGGCCAGTCCGGGGCGTCCAGGGTCGGGCGCTCTCCCACCCCCAACTGCTCGCCCTCTGGGCGGGCTGCCATGGCCGGTGGTGGGCGTCCGGGGTCGGACGCTCTCCCACACCCGACTGCCCGCCCTTTGGGCGGGCTGCCGGGGCCGGTGTGGGGAAGGGGTCGGACGGTCTCCCACCCCCGACTGCCCGCCCTCTGGGCGGGCTGCCGGGGCCGGTGTGGGGCGTCCGGGGTCGGGCGCTCTCCCACCCCCGATTGCCCGCCCTCTGGGCGGGCTGCCGGGGCCGGTGTGGGGCGTCCGGGGTCGGGCGCTCTCCCACCCCCGACTGCCCGCCCTCTGGGCGGGCTGCCGGGGCCGGTGTGGGGCGTCCGGGGTCGGACGCTCTCCCGGCCCCGACGGCCCGCCCTCTGGGCGGGCTGACGGGGCCGGTGTGGGGCGTCCGGGGTCAGGCGCTCTCCCATCCCCGACTGCCCGCCCTCTGGGCGGGCTGCCGGGGCCGGTGTGGGGCGTCCGGGGTCGGGCGCTCTCCTACCCCCGACTGTCGCCCTCTGGGCGGGCTGCCGGGGCCGGTGTGGGGCGTCCGGGGTCGGGCGCTCTCCTACCCCCGACTGCCCGCCCTCTGGGCGGGCTGCCGGTGCCGGTGTGGGGCGTCCGGGGTCGGGCGCTCTTCCACCCCCGACTGCCCGCCCTCTGGGCGGGCTGCCAGGGCCAGTCCGGGGCGTCCAGGGTCGGGCGCTCTCCCACCCCCAACTGCTCGCCCTCTGGGCGGGCTGCCATGGCCGGTGGTGGGCGTCCGGGGTCGGACGCTCTCCCACACCCGACTGCCCGCCCTTTGGGCGGGCTGCCGGGGCCGGTGTGGGGAAGGGGTCGGACGGTCTCCCACCCCCGACTGCCCGCCCTCTGGGCGGGCTGCCGGGGCCGGTGTGGGGCGTCCGGGGTCGGGCGCTCTCCCACCCCCGATTGCCCGCCCTCTGGGCGGGCTGCCGGGGCCGGTGTGGGGCGTCCGGGGTCGGGCGCTCTCCCACCCCCGACTGCCCGCCCTCTGGGCGGGCTGCCGGGGCCGGTGTGGGGCGTCCGGGGTCGGACGCTCTCCCGGCCCCGACGGCCCGCCCTCTGGGCGGGCTGACGGGGCCGGTGTGGGGCGTCCGGGGTCGGGCGCTCTCCCATCCCCGACTGCCCGCCCTCTGGGCGGGCTGCCGGGGCCGGTGTGGGGCGTCCGGGGTCGGGCGCTCTCCCATCCCCGACTGCCCGCCCTCTGGGCGGGCTGCCGGGGCCGGTGTGGGGCGTCCGGGGTCGGGCGCTCTCCCACCCCCGACTGCCCGCCCTCTGGGCGGGCTGCCGGGGCAGGTGTGGGGCGTCCGGGGTCGGACGCTCTCTCGCCCCGGACTGCCCGCCCTCTGGGCGGGCTGCCGGGGCCGGTGTGGGGCGTCCGGGGTCGGACGGTCTCCGACCCCCGACTGCCCGCCCTCTGGGCGGGCTGCGGGGGCCGGTGTGGGGCGTCCGGGGTCGGGTGCTCTCCCACCCCCGACTGCCCGCCCTCTGGGCGGGCTGCCGGGGCCGGTGTGGGGCGTCCGGGGTAGGGCGCTCTCCCACCCCCGACTGCCCGCCCTCTGGGCGGGCTGCGGGGGCCGGTGTGGGGCGTCCGGGCTCGGACGCTCTCCCGGCCCCGACTGCCCGCCCTCTGGGCGGGCTGCCGGGGCCGGTGTGGGGCGTCCGGGGTCGGGCGCTCTCCCATCCCCGACTGCTCGCCCTCTGGGCGGGCTGCCGGGGCCGGTGTGGGGCGTCCGGGGTCGGGCGCTCTCCTACCCCCGACCTCCCAGCCCTCTGGGCGGGCTGCCGGGGCCGGTGTGGGGCGTCCGGGGTCGGGCGCTCTCCCACCCCCGACTGCCCGCCCTCTGGGCGGGCTGCCGGGGCAGGTGTGGGGCGTCCGGGGTCGGACGCTCTCCCGCCCCGGACTGCCCGCCCTCTGGGCGGGCTGCCGGGGCCGGTGTGGGGCGTCCGGGGTCGGGCGCTCTCCCGACCCCGACTGCCCGCCCTCTGGGCGGGCTGCCGGGGCCGGTGTGGGGCGTCCGGGGTCGGACGCTCTCCCACCCCCGACTGCCCGCCCTCTGGGCGGGCTGCCGGGGCCGGTGTGGGGCGTCCAGGGTCGGACGCTCTCCTACCCCCGACTGCCCGCCCTCTGGGCGGGCTGCCGGGGCCGGTGTGGGGCGTCCGGGGTCGGGCGCTCTCCCACCCCCAACTGCCCGCCCTCTGGGCGGGCTGCCGGGGCCCGTGTGGGGCGTCCGGGGTTGGGCGCTCTCCCACTGCCGACTGCCCGCCCTCTGGGCGGGCTGCCGGGGCCTGTGTGGGGCGTCCAGGGTCGGACGCTCCCCCACCCCCGACTGCCCGCCCTCTGGGCGGGCTGCCGGGGCCGGTGTGGGGCGTCCGGGGTTGGGCGCTCTCCCACCCGCGACTGCTCGCCCTCTGGGCGGGCTGCCAGGCCCGGTGTGGGGCGTCCGGGGTCGAGCGCGCTCCCACTCCCGACTGCCCGCCCTCTGGGCGGGCTGCCGGTGCCGGTGTGGGGCGTCCGGGGTCGGGTGCGCTCCCACCCCTGACTGCTCGCCCTCTGGGCGGGCTGCTGGGGCCGGTGTGGGGCGTCCGGGGTCGGGCGCTCTCCCACCCCCGACTGCTCGCCCTCTGGGCGGGCTGCCGGGGCCGGTGTGGGGCGTCCGGGGTCGGACGCCCTCGCACCCCCAACTGCCCGCCCTCTTGGCGGGCTGCCGGGGCCGGTGTGGGGCGTCCAGGGTCGGACGCTCTCCCACCCCCGACTGCCCGCCCTCTGGGCGGGCTGCCGGGGCCGGTGTGGGGCGTCCGGGGTGGGGCGCTCTCCCACTTCCGACTGCCCGCCCTCTCGGCGGGCTGCCGGGGCCGGTGTGGGGCGTCCGGGGTTGGACGCTCTCCCATCCCCGACTGCCCGCCCTCTGGGCGGGCTGCCGGGGCCGGTGTGGGGCGTCCGGGGTCGGACGCTCCCCCACCCCCGACTGCCCGCCCTCTGGGCGGGCTGCCGGCGCCCGTGTCGGGCGTCCGGGGTCGGGCGCTCTCCCACCCCTGACTGCTCGCCCTCTGGGCGGGCTGCCGGGGCCGGTGTGGGGCGTCCGGGGTCGAGCGCGCTCCCACTCCCAACTGCCCGCCCTCTGGGCGGGCTGCCGGTGCCAGTGTGGGGCGTCTGGGGTCGGGCGCTCTCCTACCCCCGACTGCCCGCCCTCTGCACGGGCTGTCGGGGCCGGTGTGGGGCGTCCGGGGTCGGGCGCTCTCCCTCCCCCGACTGCCCGCCCTCTGGGCGGGCTGCCGGGGCCGGTGTGGGGCGTCCGGGGTCGGGCGCTCTCCCACCCCCGACTGCCCGCCCTCTGGGCGGGCTGCCGGGGCAGGTGTGGGGCGTCCGGGGTCGTACGCTCTCCCGCCCCCGACTGCCCGCCCTCTGGGCGGGCTGCCGGGGCCGGTGTGGGGCGTCCGGGGTCGGGCGCTCTCCCGACCCCGACTGCCCGCCCTCTGGGCGGGCTGCCGGGGCCGGTGTGGGGCGTCCGGGGTTGGGCGCTCTCCCACCCCCGACTGCCTGCCCTCTGGGCGGGCTGCCGGGGCAGGTGTGGGGCGTCCGGGGTCGGACGCTCTCCCGCCCCCGACTGCCCGCCCTCTGGGCGGGCTGCCGGGGCCGGTGTGGGGCGTCCGGGGTCGGGCGCACTCCCACCCCCGACTGCCCGCCCTCTGGGCGGGCTGCCGGGGCCGGTGTGGGGCGTCCGGGGTTGAACGCTCTCCCACCCCCGACTGCCCGCCCTCTGGGCGGGCTGTCGGGGCCCGTGTGGGGCGTCCGGGGTCGGACGCTCCCCCACCCCCGACTGCCCGCCCTCTGGGCGGGCTGCCGGGGCCGGTGTGGGGCGTCCGAGGTTGGGCGCTCTCCCACCTGCGACTGCTCGCCCTCTGGGCGGGCTGCCGGGCCCGGTGTGGGGCGTTCGGGGTCGAGCGCGCTCCCACTCCCGACTGCCCGCCCTCTGGGCGGGCTGCCGGTGCCGGTGTGCGGCGTCCGGGGTCGGGCGCACCCCACCCCCGACTGCTCGCCCTCTGGGCGGGCTGCCGGGGCCGGTGTGGGGCGTCTGGGGTCGGGCGCTCTCCCACCCCCGACTGCTCGCCCTCTGGGCGGGCTGCCGGGGCCGGTGTGGGGCGTCCGGGGTCGGACGCCCTCGCACCCCCAACTGCCCGCCCTCTGGGCGTGCTGCCGGGGCCGGTGTGGGGCGTCCAGGGTGGGACGCTCTCCCACCCCCGACTGCCCGCCCTCTGGGCGGGCTGCCGGGGCCGGTGTGGGGCGTCCGGGGTCGGGCGCTCTCCCACCCCCGACTGCCCGCCCTCTCGGCGGGCTGCCGGGGCCAGTGTGGGGCGTCCGGGGTTGGACGCTCTCCCACCCCCGACTGCCCGCCCTCTGGGCGGGCTGCCGGGGCCGGTGTGGGGCGTCCGGGGTCGGACGCTCCCCCACCCCCGACTGCTCGCCCTCTGGGCGGGCTGCCGGGGCCGGTGTGGGGCGTCCGGGGTCGGGCGCTCTCCCACCCCCGACTGCTCGCCCTCTGGGCGGGCTGCAGGGGCCGGTGTGGGGCGTCCGGGGTTGAGCGCGCTCCCACTCCCAACTGCCCGCCCTCTGGGCGGGCTGCCGGTGCCGGTGTGGGGCGTCCGGGGTCGGGCGCACTCCCACCCCCGACTGCTCGCCCTCTGGGCGGGCTGCCGGGGCCGGTGTGGGGCATCCGGGGTCGGGCGCTCTCCCACCCCCGACTGCCCACCCTCTGGGCGGGCTGCCAGGGCCCGTGTGGGGCGTCCGGGGTTGGGCGCTCTCCCATCCCCGACTGCTCGCCCTCTGGGCGGGCTGCCGGGGCCGGTGTCGGGCGTCCGGGGTCGGACGCTCTCCCAACCCCGACTGCTCGCCCTTTGGGCGGGCTGCCAAGGCCGGTGTGGGGCGTAGGGGGTCGGGCGCTCTCCCACAACCGACTGCCCGCCCTCTGGGCGGGCTGCCGGGGACGGTGTGGGGTGTCCGGGGTCGGGCGCTCTCCCACCCCCGACTGCCCGCCCTCTGGGCGGGCTGCTGGGGCCGGTGTGGGGCGTCCGGGGTCAGGCGCTCTCCCACACCCGACTGCCTGCCCTCTGGGCGGGCTGCCGGGGTCGGTGTGGGGCGTCCGGGGTCGGACGCTCTCCCACCCCCGACTGCCCGCCCTCTGGGCGGGCTGCCGGGGCCGGTGTGGGGCGTCCGGGGTCGGGCGCTCCCCCATCCCCGACTGCTCGGCCTCTGGAAGGGCTGCCGGGGCAGGTGTGGGTCGTCCGGGGTCGGACGCTCTCCCACCCCCGACTGCCCGCCCTCTGGGCGGGCTGCCGGTGCCGGTGTGGGGCGTCCGGGGTCGGGCGCGCTCCCACCCCCAACTGCTCGCCCTCTGGGCGGGCTGCCGGGGCCGGTGTGGGGCGTCCGGTGTCGGACGCTCTCCCAGCCCCGACTGCCCGCCCTCTGGGCGGGCTGCCAGGGCCGGTGTGGGGCGTCCGGCGTCGGGCGCTCTCCCACCCCCGACTGCCCGCCCTCTCGGCGGGCTGCCGGGGCCGGTGTGGGGCGTCCGGGGTCGGTTGCTCCCCCACCCCCGACTGCCCGCCCTCTGGGCGGGCTGCCGGGGCCGGTGTGGGGCGTCCGGGGTCAGGCGCTCTCCCAATCCCGACTGCCCGCCCTCTGGGCGGGCTGCCGGGGCCAATGTGGGGCGTCCGGGGTCGGGCGCTCTCCCACCCCCGACTGCCCGCCCTCTGGGCGGGCGGGCTGCCGGTGCCGGTGTGGGGCGTCCGGGGTCGGGCGCGCTCCCACCCCCGACTGCTCGCCCTCTGGGCGGGCTGCCGGGGCCGGTGTGGGGCATCCGGGGTCGGGCGCTCTCCCATCCCCGACTGCTCGCCCTCTGGGCGGGCTGCCGGGGCCGGTGTGGGGCGTCCGGGGTCAGACGCTCTCCCACCCCCGACTGCCCGCCCTCTGGGCGGGCTGCCGGTGCCGGTGTGGGGCGTCCGGGGTCGGGCGCGCTCCCACTCCCGACTGCTCGCCCTTTGGGCGGGCTGCCGGTGCCGGTGTGGGGCGTCTGGGGTCGGGCGCTCTCCCACCCCCGACTGCTCGCCCTCTGGGCGGGCTGCCGGGGCCGGTGTGGGGCGTCCGGGGTCGGACGCTCTCCCACCCCCGACTGCCCGCCCTCTGGGCGGGCTGCCGGGGCCGGTGTGGGGCGTCCGGGGTCGGACGCTCTCCCACCCCCGACTGCTCGCCCTCTGGGCGGGCTGCCGGGGCCGGTGTGGGGCGTCCGGGGTCGGGCGCTCTCCCACCCCCGACTGCTCGCCCTCTGGGCGGGCTGCCGGGGCCGGTGTGGGGCGTCCGGGGTCGGACGCCCTCGCACCCCCAACTGCCCGCCCTCTGGGCGGGCTGCCGGGGCCGGTGTGGGGCGTCCGGGGTTGGACGCTCTCCCAGCCCCGACTGCCCGCCCTCTGGACGGGCTGCCGGGGCCGGTGTGGGGCGTCCGGGGTCAGGCGCTCCCCCACCCCCGACTGCCCGCCCTCTGGGCGGGCTGCCGGGGCCGTTGTGGGGCGTCCGGGGTCGGACGCTCTCCCACCCCCGACTGCCCGCCCTCTGGGCGGGCTGCTGGGGCCGGTGTGGGGCGTCCGGCGTCGGGCGCTCTCCCATCCCCGACTGCTCGCCCTCTGGGCGGGCTGCCGGGGCAGGTGTGGGGCGTCCAGGGTCGAGCGCGCTCACACTCCCGACTGCCCGCCCTCTGGGCGGGCTGCCTGTGCCGGTGTGGGGCGTCCGGGGTCGGGCGCGCTCCCACCCCCGACTGCTCGCCCTCTGGGCGGGCTGCCGGGGCCGGTGTGGGGCGTCCGGGGTCGGGCGCTCTCCCACCCCCGACTGCTCGCCCTCTGGGCGGGCTGCCGGGGCCGGTGTGGGGCGTCCGGTGTCGGACTCTCTCCCAGCCCCGACTGCCTGCCCTTTGGGGGGGCTGCCGGGGCAGGTGTGGGGCGTCTGGGGTCGGGCGCTCTCCCACCCCCGACTGCCCGCCCTCTGGGCGGGCTGCCGGGGCCGGTGTGGGGCGTCCAGGGTCGGACGCTCTCCCACCCCCGACTGCCCGCCCTCTGGGCGGGCTGCCGGGGCCGGTGTGGGGCGTCCGGGGTCGGGCGCTCTCCCACCCCCGACTGCCCGCCCTCTGGGCGGGCTGCAGGGTCCGGTGTGGGGCGTCCAGGTTCGGGCGCTCTCCCACACCCGACTGCCCGCCCTCTGGGCGGGCTGCCGGGGCCAGTGTGGGGCGTCCGGGGTCGGACGCTCTCCCACCCCCGTCTGCCCGCCCTCTGGGCGGGCTGCCGGGGCCGGTGTGGGGCGTCTGGGGTCGGGCGCTCTCCCACCCCCGACTGCTTGCCCTCTGGGCGGGCTGCCAAGGCAGGTGTGGGGCGTCCGGGGTCGGACGCTCTCCCACCTCCGACTGCCCGCCCTCTGAGCGGGCTGCCGGGGCCGGTGTGGGGCGTCCGGGGTCGGACGCTCTCCCACCCACGACTGCTCGCCCTCTTGGCGGGCTGCCGGGGCCGCAGTAGGGCGTCCAGGGTCGGACGCTCTCCCACTCCCGACTGCCTCCCCTCTGGGCGGGCTGCCGGTGCCGGTGTGGGGCGTCCGGGGTCGGACGCTCTCCCACCCCCGACTGCTCGCCCTCTGGGCGGGCTGCCGGTGCCGGTGTGGGGCGTCCGGGGTCGAACGCTCTCCCACCCCCGACTGCTCGCCCTCTGGGCGGGCTGCCGGGGCCGGTGTGGGGCGTCCGGGGTCGGGCGCACTCCCACCCGGGACTGCTCGCCCTCTTGGCGGGCTGCCGGGGTCGCAGTGGGGCGTCCGGGGTCGGACGCTCTCCCACTCCCAACTGCCCGCCCTCTGGGCGGGCTGCCGGCGCCGTTGTGGGGCGTCCGGGGTCGGACGTTCTCCCAACCCCGACTGCTCGCCCTCTGGGCGGGCTGCCGGTGGCGGTGTGGGGCGTCCGGGGTCGGACGCTCTCCCACCCCCGACTGCTCGCCCTCTGGGCGGGCTGCCGGGGCCCGTGTGGGGCGTCTGGGGTCGGGCGCTCTCCCACCCCCGACTGCTCGCCCTCTTGGCGGGCTGCCGGGGCCGCAGTGGGGCGTCCGGGGTCGGGCGCTCTCCCATCCCCGACTGCCCGCCCTCTGGGCGGGCTGCCGGGGCCGGTCTGGGGCGTCCGGTGTCGGACGCTCTCCCAACCCCGACTGCCCGCCCTTTGGGCGGGCTGCTGGGGCCGGTGTGGGGCGTCTGGGGTCGGACGCTCTCCCACCCCCGACTGCCCGCCCTCTGGGCAGGCTGCCGGGGCCGGTGTGGGGCGTCCAGGGTCGGACGCTCTCCCACCCCCGACTGCCCGCCCTCTGGGCGGGCTGCCGGGGCCGGTGTGGGGCGTCCGGGGTAGGGCGCTCTCCCACCACCGACTGCCCGCCCTCTGGGCGGGCTGCCGGGGCCAGTCTGGGGTGTCCGGGGTCAGGCGCTCTCCCACACCCGACTGCCCGCCCTCTGGGCGGGCTGCCGGGGCCGGTGTGGGGCGTCCGGGGTCGGACGCTCTCCCACCCCCGACTGCCGGCCCTCTGGGCGGGCTGCCGGGGCCGGTGTGGGGCGTCCGGGGTCATGCGCTCCCCCATCCCCGACTGCTTGCCCTCTGGGCGGGCTGCCGGGGCAGGTGTGGGGCGTCCGGGGTCGGACGCTCTCCCACCCCCGACTGCCCGCCCTCTGGGCGGGCTGCCGGGGCCGGTGTGGGGCGTCCAGGGTCGGGCGCTCTCCCATCCACGACTGCTCGCCCTCTTGGCGGGCTGCCGGGGCCGCAGTGGGGCGTCCGGGGTCGGACGCTCTCCCACTCCCGACTGCCCGCCCTCTGGGCGGGCTGCAGGGGCCGGTGTGGGGCGTCCGGGGTCGGACGCTCCCCCACCTGGGACTGCTCGCCCTCTTGGCAGGCTGCCGGGGCCGCAGTGGGGCGTCCGGGGTCGGACACTCTCCCACTCCCAACTGCCCGCCCTCTTGGCGGGCTGCCGGGGCCGTTGTGGGGCGTCCGGGGTCGGACGTTCTCTCATCCCCGACTGCTCGCCCTCTGGGCGGGCTGCCGGGGTCGGTGTGGGGCGTCCAGGGTCGGGCGCTCTCCCACCCCCGACTGCTCGCCCTCTTGGCGGGCTGCCGGGGCCGCAGTGGGGCGTCCGGGGTCGGACGCTCTCCCACGCCCGACTGCCCGCCCTCTGGGCGGGCTGCCGGGGCCGGTCTGGGGGGTCTGGGGTCGGGCGCTCTCCCAGCCCCGACTGCCCGCCCTCTGGGCGGGCTGCCGGGGCCGCTGTGGGGCGTCCAGGGTCGGACGCTCTCCCACCCCCGACTGCCCGCCCTCTGGGCGGGCTGCCGGGGCCGATGTGGGGCGTCCGGGGTCAGGCGCTCTCCCACCCCCGACTGCCCGCCCTCTGGGCGGGCTGCCAGGGCCGGTGTGGGGCGTCCGGGGTCGGGCGCTCTCCCACACCCGACTGCCCGCCCTCTGGGCGGGCTGCCGGGGCCGGTGTGGGGCGTCCGGGGTCGGACGCTCTCCCACCCCCGACTGCTCGCCCTCTTGGCGGGCTGCCGGGGCCGCAGTGGGGCGTCCGGGGTCGGACGCTCTCCCACTCCCGACTGCCCACCCTTTGGGCGGGCTGCCGGTGCCGGTGTGGGGCGTCCGGGGTCGGACGTTCTCCCACCCCCGACTGCTCGCCCTCTGGGCGGGCTGCCGGTGCCGGTGTGGGGCGTCCGGGGCCGGACGCTCTCCCACCCCCGACTGCTCGCCCTCTGGGCGGGCTGCCGGGGCTGGTGTGGGGCGTCCGGGGTCGGGCGCTCTCCCACCCCCGACTGCTCGCCCTCTTGGCGGGCTGCCGGGGCCGCAGTGGGGCGTCCGGGGTCAGACGCTCTCCCACCCCCGACTGCCCGCCCTCTGGGCGGGCTGCCGGGGCCGTTGTGGGGCGTCCTGGGTCGGACGTTCTCCCACCCCCGACTGCTCGCCCTCTGGGCGGGCTGCCGGTGCCGGTGTGCGGCGTCCGGGGTCGGACGCTCTCCCACCCCCGACTGCTCGCCCTCTGGGCGGGCTGCCGGGGCCGGTGTGGGGCGTCCGGGGTCGGGCGCTCTCCCACCCCCGACTGCTCGCCCTCTTGGCGGGCTGCCGGGGCCGCAGTGGGGCGTCCGGGGTGGGACGCTCTCCCACCCCCGACTGCCCGCCCTCTGGGCGGGCTGCCGGGGCCGGTCTGGGGCGTCCGGTGTCGGACGCTCTCCCAACCCCAACTGCCTGCCCTTTGGGCGGGCTGCCGGGGCCGGTGTGGGGTGGCCGGGGTCGGGCGCTCTCCCACCCCCGACTGCTCGCCCTCTTGGCGGGCTTCCGGGGCCGCAGTGGGGCGTCCGGGGTGGGACGCTCTCCCACCCCCGACTGCCCGCCCTCTGGGCGGGCTGCCGGGGCCGGTCTGGGGCGTCCGGTGTCGGACGCTCTCCAACCCCCGACTGCCCGCCCTCTGGGCGGGCTGCCGGGGCCGGTGTGGGGCGTCCGGGGTCGGGCGCTCTCCCACCCCCGACTGCCCGCCCTCTGGGCGGGCTGCCGGGGCCGGTGTTGGGCGTCCGGGGTCGGGCGCTCTCCCACCCCCGACTGCTTGCCCTCTGGGCGGGCTGCCGGGGCCGGTGTCGGGCGTCCGGGGTCGGGGGCTCTCCCACACCCGACTGCCCGCCCTCTGGGCGGGCTGCCGGGGCCGGTGTGGGGCGTCCGGGGTCGGGCGCTCTCCAACACCCGACTGCCCGCCCTCTGGGCGGGCTGCCGGGGCCGGTGTGGGGCGTCCGGGGTCGGACGCTCTCCCACCCCCGACTGCCCGCCCTCTGGGCGGGCTGCCAGGGCCGGTGTGGGGCGTCCGGGGTCGGGCGCTCTCCCAACCCCGACTGCTCGCCCTCTGGGCGGGCTGCCGGGGCCGGTGTGGGGCGTCCGGGGTCGGGCGCTCTCCCACACCCAACTGCCCGCCCTCTGGGCGGGCTGCCGGGGCCGTTGTGGGGCGTCCGGGGTCGGACGCTCTCCCACCCCCGACTGCCCGCCCTCTGGGCGGGCTGCCGGGGCCGGTGTGGGGCGTCCGGGGTCGGACGCTCTCCCACCCACTACTGCTCGCCCTCTGGGCGGGCTGCCGGGGCCGGTGTGGGGCGTCCGGGGTCGGGCGCTCTCCCACCCCCGACTGCTCGCCCTCTTGGCGGGCTGCCGGGGCCGCAGTGGGGCGTCCGGGGTCGGACGCTCTCCCACCCCCGACTGCCCGCCCTCTGGGCGGGCTGCCGGGGCCGGTGTGGGGCGTCCGGGGTAGGGCGCTCTCCCACCCCCGACTGCTCGCCCTCTGGGCGGGCTGCCGGGGCCGGTGTGGGGCGTCCGGGGTCGGACGCTCTCCAACACCCGACTGCCCGCCCTCTGGGCGGGCTGCCGGGGCCGGTGTGGGGCGTCCGGGGTCGGACGCTCTCCCACCCCCGACTGCTCGCCCTCTGGGCGGGCTGCCGGGGCCGGTGTGGGGCGTCCGGGGTCGGGCGCTCTCCAACACCCGACTGCCCGCCCTCTGGGCGGGCTGCCGGGGCCGGTGTGGGGCGTCCGGGGTCGGACGCTCTCCCACCCCCGACTGCCCGCCCTCTGGGCGGGCTGCCAGGGCCGGTGTGGGGCGTCCGGGGTCGGGCGCTCTCCCACCCCTGACTGCTCGCCCTCTGGGCGGGCTGCCGGGGCCGGTGTGGGGCGTCCGGGGTCGGGCGCTCTCCCACACCCAACTGCCCGCCCTCTGGGCGGGCTGCCGGGGCCGTTGTGGGGCGTCTGGGGTCGGGCGCTCTCCCACCCCCGACTGCCCGCCCTCTGGACGGGCTGCCGGGGCCGGTGTGGGGCGTTCGGGGTCGGACGCTCTCCCACCCACTACTGCTCGCCCTCTGGGCGGGCTGCCGGGGCCGGTGTGGGGCGTCCGGGGTCGGGCGCTCTCCCACCCCCGACTGCTCGCCCTCTTGGCGGGCTGCCGGGGCCGCAGTGGGGCGTCCGGGGTCGGACGCTCTCCCACCCCCGACTGCCCGCCCTCTGGGCGGGCTGCCGGGGCCGGTGTGGGGCGTCCGGGGTAGGGCGCTCTCCCACCCCCGACTGCTCGCCCTCTGGGCGGGCTGCCGGGGCCGGTGTGGGGCGTCCGGGGTCGGACGCTCTCCCACCCCCGAACGCCCGCCCTCTGGGCGGGCTGCCGGGGCCGGTGTGGGGCGTCCGGGGTCGGGCGCTCTCCCATCCCCGACTGCTCGCCCTCTGGACGGGCTGCCGGGGCCGGTGTGGGGCGTTCGGGGTCGGACGCTCTCCCACCCCCGACTGCTCGCCCTCTTGGCGGGCTGCCGGGGCCGCAGTGGGGCGTCCGGGGTCGGACGCTCTCCCACCCACGACTGCCCGCCCTCTGGGCGGGCTGCCGGGGCCGGTGTGGGGCGTCCGGGGTCGGACGTTCTCCCACCCCCGACTGCTCGCCCTCTGGGCGGGCTGCCGATGCCGGTGTGGGGAGTCCGGGGTCGGACGCTCTCCCACCCCCGACTGCTCGCTCTCTGGGCGGGCTGCCGGGGCCGGTGTCGGGCGTCCGGGGTCGGGCGCTCTCCCACCCCCGACTGCTCGCCCTCTTGGCGGGCTGCCGGGGCCGCAGTGGGGCGTCTGGGGTCGGACGCTCTCCCACCCCCGACTGCCCGCCATCTGGGCGGGCTGCCGGGGCCGGTCTGGGGCGTCCGGTGTCGAACGGTCTCCCAACCCCGACTGCCTGCCCTTTGGGCGGGCTCCCGGAGCCGGTGTGGGGCGTCTGGGGTCGGGCTCTCTCCCACCCCCGACTGCCCGCCCTCTGGGCGGGCTGCCGGGGCCGGTGTGGGGCGTCCGGGGTCGGACGCTCTCCCAGCCCCGACTGCCCGCCCTCTGGGCGGGCTGCCGGGGCCGGTGTGGGGCGTCCGGGATCAGGCGCTCTCCCACCCCCGACTGCCCGCCCTCTGGGCGGGCTGCCGGGGCCGGTGTGGGGCGTCCGGGGTCGGGCGCTCTCCCACCCCCGACTGCCCGCCCTCTGGGCGGGCTGCCGGGGTCGGTGTGGGGCGTCCGGGGTCGGGCGCTCTCCCACACCCGACTGCCCGCCCTCTGGGCGGGCTGCCGGGGCCGGTGTGGGGCGTCCGGGGTCGGACGCTCTCCCACCCCCGACTGCCCGCCCTCTGGGCGGGCTGCCGGGGCCGGTGTGGGGCGTCCGGGGTCGGGCGCTCTCCCACCCCCGACTGCCCGCCCTCTGGGCGGGCTGCCGGGGCCGGTGTGGGGCGTCCGGGGGCGGGCGCTCTCCCACACCCGACTGCCCGCCCTCTGGGCGGGCTGCTGGGGCCGGTGTGGGGCGTCCGGGGTCGGGCGCTCTCCCACACCCGACTGCCCGCCCTCTGGGCGGGCTGCCGGGGCCGGTGTGGGGCGTCCGGGGTCGGACGCTCTCCCACCCCCGACTGCCCGCCCTCTGGGCGGGCTGCCGGGGCCGGTGTGGGGCGTCCGGGGTCGGACGCTCTCCCACCCCCGACTGCCCGCCCTCTGGGCGGGCTGCCGGGGCCGGTGTGGGGCGTCCGGGGTCGGGCGCTCTCCCACCCCTGACTGCTCGCCCTCTTGGCGGGCTGCCGGGGCCGCAACTGGGGCGTCCGGCGTCGGACGCTCTCCCACTCCCGACTGCCCGCCCTCTGGGGGGTGCCGGTGCCGGTGTGGGGCGTCCGGGGTCGGACGTTCTCCCGACCTGACTGCTCGCCATCTGGGCGGGCTGCCGGTGCCGGTGTGGGGCGTCCGGGGTCGGACGCTCTCCCACCCCCGACTGCTCGCCCTCTGGGCGGGCTGCCGGGGCCGGTGTGGGGCGTCCGGGGTCGGGCGCTCTCCCAACCCCGACTGCCCGCCCTCTTGGCGGGCTGCCGGGGCCGCAGTGGGGCGTCCGGGGTCGGACGCTCTCCCACCCCCGACTGCCCGCCCTCTGGGCGGGCTGCCGGGGCCGTTGTGGGGCGTCCGGGGTCGGGCGCTCCCCCATCCCCGACTGCTTGCCCTCTGGGCGGGCTGCCGGGGCAGGTGTGGGGCGTCCGGGGTCGGACGCTCTCCCATCCCCGACTGCCCGCCCTCTGGGCGGGCTGCCGGGGCCGGTGTGGGGCGTCCGGGGTCGGGCGCTCTCCCACCCCGGACTGCTCGCCCTCTTGGCGGGCTGCCGGGGCCGTTGTGGGGCGTCCGGGGTCGGACGCTCTCCCACTCCCGACTGCCCGCCCTCTGGGCGGGCTGCCGGTGCATGTGTGGGGCGTCCGGGGTCGGACGTTCTCCCACCCCCGACTGCTCGCCCTCTGGGCGGGCTGCTGGTGCAGTTGTGGGGCGTCCGGGGTCGGACGCTCTCCCACACCCGACTGCCCGCCCCCTGGGCGGGCTGCCGGGGCCGGTGTGGGGCGTCCGGGGTCGGGCGCTCCCCCATCCCCGACTGCTTGCCCTCTGGGCGGGCTGCTGGGGCAGGTGTGGGGCGTCCGGGGTCGGACGCTCTACCACCCCCGACTGCCCGCCCTCTGGGCGGGCTGCCGGGGCCGGTGTGGGGCGTCCGGGGTCGGGCACTCTCCCACCCCTGACAGCTCGCCCTCTTGGCGGGCTGCCGGGGCCGCAGTGGGGCGTCCAGGGTCGGACGCTCTCCCACTCCCGACTGCCCGCCCTCTGGGCGGGCTGCCGGTGCCGGTGTGGGGCGTCCGGGGTCGGACGTTCTCCCACCCCCGACTGCTCGCCCTCTGGGCGGGCTGCCGGTGCCGGTGTGGGGCGTCCGGGGTCGGACGCTCTCCCACCCCCGACTGCTCGCCCTCTGGGCGGGCTGCCGGGGCCGGTGTGGGGCGTCCGGGGTCGGGCGCTCTCCCAGCCCCGACTGCTTGCCCTCTTGGCGGGCTGCCGGGGCCGCAGTGGGGCGTCCGGGGTTGGACGCTCTCCCACCCCCGACTGCCCGCCCTCTGGGCGGGCTGCCGGGGCCGTTGTGGGGCGTCCGGGGTCGGGCGCGCTCCCACCCACGACTGCTCGCCCTTTGGGCGGGCTGCCAGTGCCGGTTTGGGGCGTCTGGTGTCGTACGCTCTCCCACCCCCGACTGCTCGCCCTCTGGGCGGGCTGCCGGGGCCGGTGTGGGGCGTCCGGGGTCGGACGCTCTCCCACACCCGACTGCCCGCCCTCTGGGCGGGCTGCCGGGGCCGGTGTGGGGCGTCCGGGGTCGGACGCTCTCCCACCCCCGACTGCCCGCCCTCTGGGCGGGCTGCCGGGGCCGCTGTGGGGCGTCCGGGGTCGGGCGCTCTCCCACCCCCGACTGCCCGCCCTCTGGGCGGGCTGCCGGGGCCGGTGTGGGGCGTCCGGGGTCGGACGCTCCCCCTTCCCCGACTGCCCGCCCTCTGGGCAGGCTGCCGGGGCTGGTTCGGGGCGTCCGGGGTCAGGCGCTCTCCCACTCCTGACTGCCTGCCCTCTGGGCGGGCTGCCGGGGCCAGTGTGGGGCGTCCGGGGTCGGACACTCTCCCACTCCCGACTGCCCGCCCTCTGGGCGTGCTGCCGGAGCCGGTGTGGGGCGTCCGGGGTCGGGCGCGCTTCCAGCCCCGACTGCTCGCCCTCTGGGCGGGCTGCCGGGGCCGGTGTGGGGCGTCCGGGGTCGGGCGCTCTCCCACCCCCGACTGCTCGCCCTCTGGGCGGGCTGCCGGGGCAGGTGTGGGGCGTCCAGGGTGGGGCGCTCTCCCAGCCCCAACTGCTCGCCCTTTTGGCGGGCTGCCGGGGCCGGTGTGGGGCGTCCGGGTTCAGACGCTCTCCCACCCCCGACTGCCCGCCGCCTGGGCGGGCTGCCGGTGCCGGTGTACGGCGTCCGGGGTCGAGCGCGCTCCCACCCCCGACTGCTCGCCCTTTGGGCGGGCTGCCGGTGCCGGTGTGGGGCGTCCGGGGTCGGGCGCTCTCCCACCCCCGACTGCTCGCCCTCTGGGCGGGCTGCCGGGGCCGGTGGGGGGCGTCCGGGGTCGGACGCTCTCCCACCCCCGACTGCCCGCCCTCTGGGCGGGCTGCCTGGGCCGGTGTGGGGCGTCCGGGGTCGGACGCTCTCCCACCCCCGACTGCCCGCCCTCTGGGCGGGCTGCCTGGGCCGGTGTGGGGCGTCCAGGGGCGGACGCTCTCCCACCCCCGACTGCCCGCCCTCTGGGCGGGCTGCCGGGGCCGGTGTGGGGCGTCCGGGGTCAGACGCTCCCCCACCCCCGACTGCCCGCCCTCTGGGCAGGCTGCCGGGGCCGGTGTGGGGCGTCCGGGGTCGGGCGCTCTCCCACTCCCGACAGCCCGCCCTCTGGGCGGGCTGCCGGGGCCAGTCTGGGGCGTCCGGGGTCGGACGCTCTCCCACTCCCGACTGCCCGCCCTCTGGGCGGGCTGCCGGGGCCGGTGTGGGGCGTCCGGGGTCGGGCGGGCTCCCGACCCCGGCTGCTTGCCCTCTGGGCGGGCTGCCGGGGCCGGTGTGGGGCGTCCCGGGTCGGGCGCTCTCCCAACCCCGACTGCTCGCCCTCTGGGCGGGCTGCCGGGGCCGGTGTGGGGCGTCCCGGGTCGGACGCCCTCCCAACCCCGACTGCCCGCCCTCTGGGCGGGCTGCCAGGGCCGGTGTGGGGCGTCCGGGGTCGGGCGCTCTCCCACTCCCGAAAGCCCGCCCTCTGGGCGGGCTGCCGGGGCCGGTGTGGGGCGTCCGGGGTCGGGCGCGCTCCCACCCCCGACTGCTCGCACTCTGGGCGGGCTGCCGGGGCCGGTGTGGGGCGTCCCGGGTCGGGCGCTCTCCCAACCCCGACTGCTCGCCCTCTGGGCGGGCTGCCGGGGCCGGTGTGGGGCGTCCCGGGTCGGACGCCCTCCCAACCCCGACTGCCCGCCCTCTGCGCGGGCTGCCAGGGCCGGTGTGGGGCGTCCGGGGTCGGGCGCTCTCCCACTCCCGAAAGCCCGCCCTCTGGGCGGGCTGCCGGGGCCGGTGTGGGGCGTCCGGGGTCGGGCGCGCTCCCACCCCCGACTGCTCGCCCTCTGGGCGGGCTGCCGGGGCCGGTGTGGGGCGTCCCGGGTCGGGCGCTCTCCCAACCCCGACTGCTCGCCCTCTGGGCGGGCTGCCGGGGCCGGTGTGGGGCGTCCCGGGTCGGACGCCCTCCAACCCCCGACTGCCCGCCCTCTGGGCGGGCTGCCAGGGCCGGTGTGGGGCGTCCGGGGTCGAGTGCTCTCCCACCCCCGACTGCTCGCCCTCTGGGCGGGCTGCTGGGGCCGGTGTGGGGCGTCCGGGGTCGGACGCTCTCCCACCCCCGACTGCCCGCCCTTTGGGCGGGCTGCCGGGGCCGATGTGGGGCGTCCGGCGTCGGACGCTCTCCCACCCCCGACTGCTCGCCCTCTGGGCGGGCTGCCAGGGCAGGTGTGGGGCGTCCGTGGTCAGACGGTCTCCCGTCCTCGACTGCCCGCCCTTTGGGCGGGCTGCCTGGGCCGGTGTGGGGCGTCCGGGGTCGGACGCTCTCCCAGCCCCGACTGCTCGCCCTCTGGGCGGGCTGCCGGGGCCGGTGTGGGGCTTCCGGGGTCGGGCGCTCTCCCACACGCGACTGCCCGCCCTCTGGGCGGGCTACCAGGGCCGGTGTGGGGCGTCCGGGGTCGGGCGCTCTCCCAACCCCGACTGCCCGCCCTCTGGGCGGGCTGCCGGGGCCGGTGTGGGGCGTCCGGGGTCGGGCGCTCTCCCACACCCGACTGCCCGCCCTCTGGGCGGGCTGCCGGGGCCGGTGTGGGGCATCCGGGGTCAAACGCTCTCCCACCCCCGACTGCCCGCCCTCTGGGCGGGCTGCCGGGGCCAGTGTGGGGCGTCCGGTGTGGGGCGCTCCCCCGTCCCCAACTGCTCGCCCTCTGGGCGGGCTGCCGGGGCAGGTGTGGGGCGTCCGGGGTCGGACGCTCTCCCACCCCCGACTGCCCGCCCTCTAGGCGGGCTGCCGGGGCCGGTGTGGGGCGTCCGGGGTCGGGCGCTCTTCCACCCCCGACTGCTGACCCTCTTGGCGGGCTGAGGGGGCCGGTGTGGGGCATCCGGGGTTGGACGCTCTCCCACCTCCGACTGCCCGCCCTCTGGGCGGGCTGCCGGGGCCGGTGTGGGGCGTCCGGGGTCGGGCGCTCTCCTACCCCCGACTGCCTGCCCTCTGGGCGGGCTGCCGGGGCCGGTGTGGGGCGTCCGGGGTCGGGCGCTCTCCCACCCCCGACTGCCCGCCCTCTGGGCGGGCTGCCGGGGCAGGTGTGGGGCGTCCGGGGTCGGACGCTCTCCCGCCCCCGACTGCCCGCCCTCTGAGCGGGCTGCCGGGGCTGGTGTGGGGCGTCCGGGCTGGGGCGCTCTCCCACCCCCGACTGCTCGCCCTCTGGGCGGGCTGCCGGGGCCGGTGTGGGGCGTCCGGGGTCGGACGCTCTCCCACCCCCGACTGCCGGCCCTCTGGGCGGGCTGCCGGTGCCGGTGTGGGGCGTCCGGGGTCGGGCGCTCTCCCACCCCCGACTGCTCGCCCTCTGGGCGGGCTGCCGGGGCCAGTGTGGGGCGTCCAGGGTCAGACCTCCTCCCACCCCCGACTGCCCGCCCTCTGGGCGGGCTGCCGGGGCCGGTGTGGGGCGTCCAGGGTCGGACGCTCTCCCACCCCCGACTGCCCGCCCTCTGGGCGGGCTGCCGGGGCCGGTGTGGGGCGTCCGGGGTCGGGCGCTCTCCCACCCCCGACTGCCCGCCCTCTGGGCGGGCTGCCGGGGCCGGTGTGGGGCGTCCGTGGTCGGACGCTCTCCCACCCCCGACTGCCCGCCCTCTGGGCGGGCTGCCGGGGCCGGTGTGGGGCGTCCGGGGTCGGGCGCGCTCCCACCCCCGACTGGTCGCCCTTTGGGCGGGCTGCCGGTGCCGGTGTGGGGCGTCCGGGGTTGGGCGCTCTCCCACCCCCGACTGCTCGCCCTCTGGGCGGGCTGCCGGGGCCGGTGTGGGGCGTCCGGGGTCGGACGCTCTCCGACCCCCGACTGCCCGCCCTCTGGGCGGGCTGCCGGGGCCGGTGTGGGGCGTCCGGGGTCGGACGCTCTCCAACACCCGACTGCCCGCCCTCTGGGCGGGCTGCCGGGGCCGGTGTGGGGCGTCCGGGGTCGGGCGCTCTCCCATCCCCGACTGCCCGCCCTCTGGGCGGGCTGCCGGGGCCGGTGTGGGGCGTCCGGGGTCGGACGCTCCCCCGACCCCGACTGCCCGCCCTCTGGGCGGGCTGCCGGGGCCGGTGTGGGGCGTCCGGGGCACGGGCGCTCTCCCACTCCCGACTGCTCGCCCTCTGGGCGGGCTGCCGGGGCCAGTGTGGGGCGTCCGGGGTCGGACGCTCTCCCACTCCCGACTGCCCGCCCTCTGGGCGGGCTGCCGGTGCCGGTGTGGGGCGTCCGGGGTCGGGCGCGCTCCCACCCCCGACTGCTCGCCCTCTGGGCGGGCTGCCGGGGCCGGTGTGGGGGGTCATGGGTTGAGCGCTCTCCCACCCCCGACTGCTCGCCCTCTGCGCGGGCTGCCGGGGCCGGTGTGGGGCGTCCGGGGTCGGACGCCCTCCCACCCCCGACTGCCCGCCCTCTGGGCAGGCTGCCAGGGCCGGTGTGGGGCGTCCAGGTTCGGGCGCTCTCCCACCCCCGACTGCTCGCCCTCTGGGCGGGCTGCCGGGGCCGGTGTGGGGCGTCTGGGGTCGGACGCTCTCCAACCCCCAACTGCCCGCCCTTTGGGCGGGCTGCCGGGGCCGATGTGGGGCGTCCGGGGTGGGACGCTTTCCCACCCCCGAATGCTCGCCCTCTGGGCGGGCTGCCGGGGCAGGTGTGGGGCGTCCGGGGTCGGACGCTCTCCCACCCCCGACTGCCTGCCCTCCCGGCGGGCTGCCGGGGCCGGTGTGGGGCGTCCGGGGTCGGACGCTCTCCCAGCCCCGACTGCTCGCCCTCTGGGCGGGCTGCCGGGGCAGGTGTGGGGCGTCCGGGGTCGGACGCTCTCCCACCCCCGACTGCCCGCCCTTTGGGCGGGCTGCAGGGGCCGGTGTGGGGCGTGCGGGGTCGAACGCTCTCCCACCCCCGACTGCTCGCCCTCTGGGTGGGCTGCCGGGGCAGGTGTGCGGCGTCCGGGGTCGGACGCTCTCCCACCCCCGAATGCCCGCCCTCTGGGCGGGCTGCCGGGGCCGGTGTGGCGCGTCCGGGGTCGGGCGCTCTCCCAGCCCCGACTGCCCGCCCTCTGGGCGGGCTGCTGGGGCCGGTTTGGGGCGTCCAGGGTCGGGCGCTCTCCCACACCCGACTGCCCGCCCTCTGGGCGGGCTGCCGGGGCCGGTGTGGGGCGTCCGGGGTCGGACGCTCTCCCACCCCCCACTGCCCGCCCTCTGGGCGGGCTGCTGGGACCCGTGTGGGGCGTCCGGGGTGGGGCCCTCCCCCATCCCCAACTGCTCGCCCTCTGGGCGGGCTGCCGGGGCCGGTGTGGGGCGTCCGGGGTCGGACGCTCTCCCACTACCGACTGCCCGCCCTCTGGGCGGGCTGCCGGGGCCGTTGTGGGGCGTCCGGGGTCGGGCGCTCTCCCACCCCCGACTGCTCGCCCTCTTGGCGGGTTGCCGGGGCCGGTGTGGGGCGTCTGGGGTCGGATGCTCTCCCACTCCGACTGCCCGCCCTCTGGGCGGGCTGCCGGTGCCAGTGTGGGGCGTCCGGGGTCGGGCGCTCCCAGCCCCGACTGCTCGCCCTTTGGGCGGGCTGCCGGGGCCAGTGTGGGGCGTCCGGGGCCGGGCGCTCTCCCACCCCCGACTGCTCGCCCTCTGAGGGGCGGCCGGGGCCGGTGTGGGCGTCCGGGGTCGCACGCTCTCCGACCCCCAACTGCCCGCCCTCTGGGCGGGCTGCCGGGGCCGGTGTGGGGCGTCCGGGGTCGGAAGCTCTCCCACCCCTGACTGCCCGCCCTCTGGGCGGGCTGCCGGGGCCGGTGTGGGACGTCAGGGGTCGGACGCTCCCCCAGCCCCGACTGCCAGCCCTCTGGGCGGGCTGTCGGGGCCAGTGTGGGGCGTCCGGGGTCAGACGCTCTCCAACTCCCGACTGCCCGCCCTCTGGGTGGGCTGCCGGTGCCGGTGTGGGGCGTCCGGGGTCGGGCGCGCTCCCACCCCCGACTGCTCGCCCTCTGGGCGGGCTACCGGGGCCGGTGTGGGGCGTCCGGGGTCGGGCGCTCTCCCACCCCCGACTGCTCGCCCTCTGGGCGGGCTGCCGGGGCCGGTGTGGGGCGTCCGGGGTCGGACGCCCTCCCACCCCCGACTGCCGGCCCTCTGGGCGGGCTGCCAGGGCCGGTGTGGGGCGTCCGGGGTCGGGCGCGCTCCGACCCCCGACTGCTCGCCCTCTGGGCGGGCTGCCGGGGCCGGTGTGGGGCGTCCCGGGTCGGACGCTCTCCCACCCCCGACTGCCCGCCCTTTGGGCGGGCTGCCGGGGACGGTGTGGGGCGTCCGGGGTCGGACGCTCTCCCACCCCCGACTGCCCGCCCTCTGGGCGGGCTGCCGGGGCCGGTGTGGGGCGTCCAGGGTCGGGCGCTCTCCCACCCCCGACTGCTCGCCCTCTGGGCGGGCTGCCGGGGCAGGTGTGGGGCGTCCGGGGTCGGACGCTCTCCCACCCCCGACTGCCCGCCCTCTGGGCGGGCTGCCGGGGCCGGTGTGGGGCGTCCGGGGTCGGGCACTCTCCCACTCCCGACTGCTCGCCCTCTGGGCGGGCTGCCGGGGCCGGTGTGGGGCGTCCGAGGTCGGACGCTCTCCCACCCCCGACTGCCCGCCCTCTGGGCGGGCTGCCGGGGCCGGTGTGGGGCGTCCGGGGTCGGACGCTCTCGCACCCCCGACTGCCCGCCCTCTGGGCGGGCTGCCGGGGCCGGTGTGGGGCGTCCGGGGTCGGGCCCTCTCCTAGCCCGGACTGCTCGCCCTCTTGGCGGGCTGCCGGGGCCGGTGTGGGGCGTCCGTGGTCGGACGCTCTCCCACCCCCGACTGCCCTCCCTCTGGGCGGGCTGCCGGTGCCGGTGTGGGGCGTCCGGGGTCGGGCGCGCTCCCACCCCCGACTGCTCGCCCTCTGGGCGGGCTGCCGGGGCCGGTGTGGGGCGTCCGGGGTCGGGCGCTCTCCCACCCCCGACTGCTCGCCCTCTGGGCGGGCTGCCGGTGCCCGTGTGGGGCGTCCGGGGTCGGACACTCTCCCACCCCCGACTGCCCGCCCTCTGGGCGGGCTGCCGGGTCCGGTGTGGGGCGTCCGGGGTCGGGCGCTCTCCCACCCCCGACTGCCCGCCCTCTGGGCGGGCTGCCGGCGCCGGTGTGGGGCGTCAGGGGTCGGACGCTCCCCCACCCCCGACTGCCCGCCCTCTGGGCGGGCTGCCGGGGCCGGTGTGGGGGGTCCGGGGCCGGGCGCTCTCCCACTCCCAACTGCCCGCCCTCTGGGCGGGCTGCCGGGGCCGGTGTGGGGCGTCCGGGGTCGGGCGCTCTCCCACTCCCGACTGCCCGCCCTCTGGGCGGGCTGCCTGGGCCGGTGTGGGGCGTCCTGGGTCGGGCGCGCTCCCACCCCCGACTGCCCGCCCTCTGGGCGGGCTGCCGGGGCCGGTGTGGGGCGTCCGGGGTCGGGCGCTCTCCCACCCCCGACTGCTCGCCCTCTGGGCGGGCTGCCGGGGCCGGGGTGGGGCGTCCCGGGTCGGACGCCCTTCCACCCCCGACTGCCCGCCCTCTGGGCGGGCTGCCAGGGCCGGTGTGGGGTGTCTGGGGTCGGGCGCTCTCCCGACCCCGACTGCTCGCCCTCTGGGCGGGCTGCCGGGGCCGGCGTGGGGAGTCCGGGGTCGGACGCTCTCCCACCCCCAACTGCCCGCCCTCTGGGCGGGCTGCCGGGGCCGCAGTGGGGCGTCCGGGGTCGGGCGCGCTCCCACCCCCGACTGCTCGCCCTCTGGGCGGGCTGCCGGGGCCGGTGAGGGGCGTCCGGGGTCGGGCGCTCTCCCACCCCCGGCTGCTCGCCCTCTGGGCGGGCTGCCGGTGCCGGTGTGGGGCGTCCGGGGTCGGACGCTCTGCCACCCCCGACTGCCCGCCCTCTGGGCAGGCTGCCGGCGCCGGTGTGGGGCGTCCGGGGTCGGGCGCTCCCCCACCCCCGACTGCCCGCCCTCTGGGCGGGCTGCCGGGGCCGGTGTGGGGCGTCCGGGGTCAGGCGCTCTCCCACTCCCGACTGCCCGCCCTCTGGGCGGGCTGCCGGGGCCAGTGTGGGGCATCCGGGGTCGGACGCTCTCCCACTCCCAACTGCCCGCCCTCTGGCCGGGCTGCCTGGGCCGGTGTGGGGCGTCCTGGGTCGGGCGCGCTCCCATCCCCGACTGCCCGCCCTCTGGGCGGGCTGCTGGGGCCCGTGTGGGGCGTCCGGGGTCGGGCGCTCTCCCACCCCCGACTGCTCGCCCTCTGGGCGGGCTGCCGGGGCCGGTGTGGGGCGTCCGGGGTCGGACGCCCTTCCAACCCCGACTGCCCGCCCTCTGGGCGGGCTGCCGGGGTCGGTGTGGGGCGTCCGGGGTCGGGCGCTCTCCCACCCCCGACTGCCCGCCCTCTGGGCAGGCTGCCGGCGCCGGTGTGGGGCGTCCGGGGTCGGGCGCTCTCCCACTCCCAACTGCCCGCCCTCTGGGCGGGCTGCCTGGGCCGGTGTGGGGCGTCCTGGGTCGGGCGCGCTCCCATCCCCGAATGCCCGCCCTCTGGGCGGGCTGCTGGGGCCCGTGTGGGGCGTCCGGGGTCGGGCGCTCTCCTACCCCCGACTGCTCGCCCTCTGGGCGGGCTGCCGGGGCCGGTGTGGGGCGTCCCGGGTCGGACGCCCTTCCACCCCCGACTGCCCGCCCTCTGGGTGGGCTGCCAAGGCCGGTGTGGGGCGTCTGGGGTCGGGCGCTCTCCCGACCCCGACTGCTCGCCCTCTGGGCGGGCTGCCGGGGCCGGTGTGGGGAGTCCGGGGTCGGACGCTCTCCCACCGCCGACTGCCCGCCCTCTGGGCGGGCTGCCGGCGCCGGTGTGGGGCGTCCGGGGTCGGACACTCCCCCACCCCCGACTGCCCGCCCTCTGGGCGGGCTGCCGGGGCCGGTGTGGGGCGTTCGGGGTCGGGCGCTCTCCCAGCCCCGACTGCTCACCCTCTGGGCGGGCTGCCGGGGCCGGTGTGGGGCGGCCCGGGTCGGACGCCCTTCCACCCCCGACTGCCCGCCCTCTGGGCGGGCTGCCGGCGCCGGTGTGGGGCGTCCGGGGTCGGACACTCCCCCACCCCGGACTGCCCGCCCTCTGGGCGGGCTGCCGGGGCCGGTGTGGGGCGTCCGGGGTCGGACACTCCCCCACCCCCGACTGCCCGCCCTCTGGGCGGGCTGCCGGGGCCCGTGTGGGGCGTCCGGGGTCGGACGCTCTCCCACTCCCGACTGCCCGCCCTCTGGGCGGGCTGCCTGGGCCGGTGTGGGGCGTCCTGGGTCGGGCGCGCTCCCACCCCCGACTGCCCGCCCTCTGGGCGGGCTGCCGAGGCCGGTGTGGGGCGTCCGGGGTCGGGCGCTCTCCCGACCCCGACTGCTCGCCCTCTGGGCGGGCTGCCGGGGCCGGTGTGGGGCGTGCGGGGTCGGACGCCCTTCCAACCCCGACTGCCCACCCTCTGTGCGGGCTGCCAGGGCCAGTGTGGGATGTCCGGGGTCGGGCGCTCTCCCACCCAGGACTGCTCGCCCTCTGGGCGGGCTGCCGGGGCCGGTGTGGGGCGTCCGGGGTCGGACGCTCTCCGACCCCCCACTGCCCGCCCTCTTGGCGGCCTGCCAGGGCCCGTGTGGGGCGTCCGGGGTCGGGCGCTCTCCCACCCCCGACTGCTCGCACTCTGGGCGGGCTGCCAGGGCAGGTGTGGGGCGTCCGGGGTCAGGTGCTCTCCCACCCCCGACTGCTCGCCCTCTGGGCGGGCTGCCGGGGCAGGTGTGGGGCGTCCGGGGTCGGACGCTCTCCCACCCCCGACTGCCCGCCCTCTGGGCGGGCTGCCGGGGCGGTGTGGGGCGTCCGGGGTCGGGCGATCTCCCACCCCCGACTGCTTGCCCTCTGGGCGGGCTGCCGGGGCCGGTGTGGGGCGTCCGGGGTCGGACGCTCTCCCACCCCCGACTGCCCGCCCTCTGGGCGGGCTGCCGGGGCCGGTGTGGGGCGTCCGGGGTCGGGCGCTCTCCCACCCCCGAGTGCTCGCCCTCTGGGAGGGCTGCCGGGGCCGGTGTGGGGCGTCTGGGGTCGGACGCTCTCCCACCCCCGACTGCCCGCCCTCTGGGCGGGCTTCCGGGGCCGGTGTGGGGCGTCCGGGGTCGGGCGCTCTCCCACTCCCGACTGCCCGCCCTCTGGGCGGGCTGCCGGGGCAGGTGTGGGGCGTCCGGGGTCGGACGCTCTCCCACTCCCGACTGCCCGCCCTCTGGGCGGGCTGCCGGTGCGGGTGTGGGGCGTCCGGGGTCGGGCGCGCTCCCACCCCCGACTTCTCGCCCTCTGGGCGGGCTGCCGGGGCCGGTGTGGGGCGTCCGGGGTCGGACGCCCTCCCAGCCCCGACTGCCCGCCCTCTGGGCGGGCTGCCAGGGCCGGTGTGGGGCGTCCGGGGTCGGGCGCTCTCCCATCCCCGACTGCTCGCCCTTTGGGCGGGCTGCCGGGGCCGGTGTGGGGCGTCCGGGGTCGGGCGCTCTCCCACCGCCGACTGCCCGCCCTCTGGGCGGGCTGCCGGGGCCGGTGTGGGGCGTCTGGGGTCGGACGCTCTCCCACCCCCGACTGCCCGCCCTCTGGGCGGGCTGCCGGGGCTGGTGTGGGGCGTCCGGGGTCGGGCGCTCTCCCACCCCGACTGCCCGCCCTCTGGGCGGGCTGCCGGCGCCGGTGTGGGGCGTCCGGGGTCGGACACTCCCCCACCCCCGACTGCCCGCCCTCTGGGCGGGCTGCCGGGGCCGGTGTGGGGCGTCCGGGGTCGGACACTCCCCCACTCCCGACTGCCCGCCCTCTGGGCGGGCTGCCGGGCCCGTGTGGGGCGTCCGGGGTCGGACGCTCTCCCACTCCCGACTGCCCGCCCTCTGGGCGGGCTGCCGGGGCCGGTGTGGGGCGTCCGGGGTCGCGCGCTCTCCCGACCCCGACTGCTCGCCCTCTGGGCGGGCTGCCGGGGCCGGTGTGGGGCGTCCGTGGTCGGACGCCCTTCCAACCCCGACTGCCCGCCCTCTGTGCGGGCTGCCATGGCCAGTGTGGGGTGTCTGGGGTCGGGCGCTCTCCGACCCCCGACTGCTCGCCCTCTGGGCGGGCTGCCGGGGCCGGTGTGGGGCGTCCGGGGTCGGACGCTCTCCCTGCCCCGACTGCCCGCCCTCTGGGCGGGCTGCCAGGGCCCGTGTGGGGCGTCCGGGGTCGGGCGCTCTCCCACCCATGACTGCTCGCACTCTGGGCGGGCTGCCGGGGCAGACGTGGGGCGTCCGGGGTCGGACGCTCTCCCACTGCCGACTGCCCGCCCTCTGGGCAGGCTGCCGGGGCCGGTGTGGGGCGTCCGGGGTCGGGCGCTCTCCCACCCCCGACTGCTCGCCCTCTGGGCGGGCTGCCAGGGCAGGTGTGGGGCGTCCGGGGTCGGACGCTCTCCCACCCCCGACTGCCCGCCCTCTGGGCGGGCTGCCGGGGCGTTGTGGGGCGTCCGGGGTCGGGCGCTCTCCCACCCCCGACTGCTTGCCCTCTGGGCGGGCTGCCGGGGCCGGTGTGGGGCGTCCGGGGTCGGGCGCTCTCCCACCCCCGACTGCCCGCCCTCTGGGCGGGCTGCCGGGGCCGGTGTGGGGCGTCCGGGGTCGGGCGCTCTCCCACCCCCGACTGCTCGCCCTCTGGGAGGGCTGCCGGGGCCGGTGTGGGGCGTCTGGGGTCGGACGCTCTCCCACCCCCGACTGCCCGCCCTCTGGGCGGGCTTCCGGGGCCGGTGTGGGGCGTCCGGGGTCGGGCGCTCTCCCACTCCCGACTGCCCGCCCTCTGGGCGGGCTGCCGGGGCAGGTGTGGGGCGTCCGGGGTCGGACGCTCTCCCACTCCCGACTGCTCGCCCTTTGGCCGGGCTGCCGGGGCCGGTGTGGGGCGTCCGGGGTCGGGCGCTCTCCCACCGCCGACTGCCCGCCCTCTGGGCGGGCTGCCGGGGCCGGTGTGGGGCGTCCGGGGTCGGACGCTCTCCCACCCCCGACTGCCCGCCCTCTGGGCAGGCTGCCGGGGCCAGTGTGGGGCGTCCAGGGTCGGGCGCTCTCCCACCCCCGACTGCCCGCCCTCTGGGCGGGCTGCCGGCGCCGGTGTGGGGCGTCCGGGGTCGGACACTCCCCCACCCCCGACTGCCCGCCCTCTGGGCGGGCTGCCGGGGCCGGTGTGGGGCGTCCAGGGTCGGACACTCCCCCACCCCCGACTGCCCGCTCTCTGGGCGGGCTGCCGGGGCCCGTGTGGGGCGTCCGGGGTCGGACGCTCTCCCACTCCCGACTGCCCGCCCTCTGGGCGGGCTGCCTGGGCCGGTGTGGGGCGTCCGGGGTCGGGCGCGCTCCCACCCCCGACTGCCCGCCCTCTGGGCGGGCTGCCGGGGCCGATGTGGGGCGTCCGAGGTCGGGCGCTCTCCCGACCCCGACTGCTCGCCCTCTGGGCGGGCTGCCGGGGCCGGTGTGGGGCGTCCGGGGTCGGACGCCCTTCCAACCCCGACTGCCCGCCCTCTGTGCGGGCTGCCAGGGCCAGTGTCGGATGTCCGGGGTCGGGCGCTCTCCCTCCCCCGACTGCTCGCCCTCTGGGCGGGCTGCCGGGGCCGGTGTGGGGCGTCTGGGTTCGGACGCTCTCCCATCCCCGAATGCCCGCCCTCTGGGCGGGCTGCCAGGGCCCGTGTGGGGCGTCCGGGGTCGGGCGCTCTCCCAACCCCGACTGCTCGCACTCTGGGCGGGCTGCCGGGGCCCTTGTGGGGCGTCCGGGGTCAGGCGTTCTCCCACCCCCGACTGCTTGCCCTCTGGGCGGCCTGCCGGGGCAGGTGTGGGGAGTCTGGGGTCGGACGCTCTCCCACCCCCGACTGCCCGCCCTCTGGGCGGGCTGCCGCGGCCGGTGTGGGGCGTCCGGGGTCGGGCGCTCTCCCATTCCCGACTGCTCGCCCTCTGGGAGGGCTGCCGGGGCCGGTGTGGGTGGTTCGGGGTCGGGCGCTCTCCCACCCCCGACTGCCCGCCCTCTGGGCGGGCTTCCGGGGCCGGTGTGGGGCGTCCGGGGTCGGGCGCTCTCCCACTCCCGACTGCCCGCCCTCTGGGCGGGCTGCCGGGGCAGGTGTGGGGCGTCCGGGGTCGGACGCTCTCCCACTCCCGACTGCCCGCCCTCTGGGCGGGCTGCCGGTGCCGGTGTGGGGCGTCCGGGGTCGGGCGCGCTCCCACCCCCGACTGCTCGCCCTCTGGGCGGGCTGCCGGGGCCGGTGTGGGGCGTCCGGGGTCGGGCGCTCTCCCATTCCCGACTGCTCGCCCTCTGGGCGGGCTGCCGGAGCCGGTGTGGGGCGTCCGGGGTCGGACGCCTTCCCACACCCAACTGCCCGCCATCTGGGCGGGCTGCCAGGGCCGGTGTGGGGCGTCCGGGGTCGGGCGCTCTCCCACCCCCGACTGCTCGCCCTCTGGGCGGGCTGACGGGGCTGTTGTGGGGCGTCCGGGGTCGGGCGCTCTCCCACCCCCGACTGCTCGCCCTTTGGGCGGGCTGCCGGGGCCGGTGTGGGGCGTCCGGGGTCGGGCGCTCTCCCACCGCCGACTGCCCGCCCTCTGGGCGGGCTGCCGGGGCCGGTGTGGGGCGTCCGGGGTGGGACGCTCTCCCAGTCCCGACTGCCCGCCCTCTGGGCGGGCTACCGGTGCCGGTGTGGGGCGTCCGGGGTCGGGCGCTCTTTCACCGCCGACTGCCCGCCCTCTGGGCGGGCTGCCGGGGCCGCAGTGGGGCGTCCGGGGTCGGGCGCTCTCCCACCCCCGACTGTCCGCCCTCTGGGCGGGCTGCCGGGGCCGGTGTGGGGCGTCCGGGTGGGGACGCTCTCCCACCCCCGACTGCTCGCCCTTTGGGCGGGCTGCCGGGGCCGGTGTGGGGCGTCCGGGGTCGGGCGCTCTTTCACCGCCGACTGCCCGCCCTCTGGGCGGGCTGCCGGGGCCGCAGTGGGGCGTCCGGGGTCGGGCGCTCTCCCACCCCCGACTGCCCGCCCTCTGGGCGGGCTGCCGGCGCCGGTGTGAGGCGTCCGGGGTCGGACACTCCCCCACCCCCGACTGCCCGCCCTCTGGGCGGGCTGCCGGGGCCGGTGTGGGGCGTCGGGGGTCGGACACTCCCCCACTCCCGACTGCCCGCCCTCTGGGCGGGCCGCCGGGGCCAGTGTGGGGCGTCCGGGGTCGGACACTCCCCCACTCCCGACTGCCCGCCCTCTGGGCGGGCTGCCGGGGCCGGTGTGGGGCGTCCTGGGTCGGGCGCGCTCCCGCCCCCGACTGCCCGCCCTCTGGGCGGGCTGCCGGGGCCGGTGTGGGGCGTCCGGGGTCGGGCGCTCTCCGGACCCCGACTGCTTGCCCTCTGTGCCGGCTGCCAGGGCCAGTGTGGGGTGTCCGGGGTCGGGTGCTCTCCCACCCCCGACTGCTCGCCCTCTTGGCGGGCTGCCGGGGCCGGTGTGGGGCGTCCGGGGTCGGACGCTCCCCCACCCCCGACTGCCCGCCCTCTAGGCGGGCTGCCAGGGCCCGTGTGGGGCGTCCGGGGTCGGGCGCTCTCCCACCCCCGACTGCTCGCACTCTGGGCGGGCTGCCGGGGCAGGTCTGGGGCGTCCGGGGTCGGACGCTCTCCCACTGCCGACTGCCCGCCCTCTGGGCGGGCTGCCGGGGCCGGTGTGGGGCGTCCGGGGTCGGGCGCTCTCCCACCCCCGACTGCTCGCCCTCTGGGCGGGCTGCCGGGGCAGGTGTGGGGCGTCCGGGGTCGGACGCTCTCCCACCGCGGACTGCCCACCCTCTGGGCGGGCTGCCGGGGCGGTGTGGGGCGTCCGGGGTCGGGCGCTCTCCCACCCCCGACTGCTTGCCCTCTGGGCGGGCTGCCGGGGACGGTGTGGAGCGTCCGGGGTCGGACGCTCTCCCACCCCCGACTGCCCGCCCTCTGGGTGGGCTGCCGGGGCCGGTGTGGGGCATCTGGGGTCGGGCGCTCTCCCACCCCCGACTGCTCGCCCTCTGGGCGGGCTGCCGGGGCCGGTGTGGGGCGTCTAGGGTCGGGCGCTCTCCCGCTCCCGACTGCCCGCCCTCTGGGTGGGCTGCCGGGGCAGGTGTGAGGCGTCCGGGGTCGGACGCTCTCCCACTCCCGACTGCCCGCCCTCTGGGCGGGCTGCCGGTGCCGGTGTGGGGCGTCCGGGGTTGGGCGCGCTCCCACCCCCGACTGCTCGCCCTCTGGGCGGGCTGCCGGGGCCGGTGTGGGGCGTTCGGGGTCGGGCGCTCTCCCACCCCCGACTGCTCGCCCTCTGGGCGGGCTGCCGGGTGCAACAATTCAGGACTGCCATTCAGATTAGACAGTCGCGATCAGCTGCAGATGCTCGTGAGATCGCGTGTTCCATTACAGTGGCGCTTAGCTGCAGAGGTTGCGTCTTTAATCAGACTTGGAGCTGAAAGGGCCAGACAATTCTCGATGTGTTGATGTCAGTGTTCCAATCAAACTGTAGGTTCCAATGGCAGTTGCGGATCGGTCAGAAAGTTATATAGGAGAGTCGATTCTACGTGTCCGTTGATGCCGATTGATCATACCTCAATGGTAAAGCATTGTAGGCTTGATGTTAAGATTGGTCTGCCATTGACGAGTATATGCAATCCCAATCTTGTTTTGTTATCTTGTGTTTATTTTGTGTTGCCATCCTTTAGCACGGATATATGATGGATCTATTAGAGTTTCAGTCTTCCGGACTTTGAAACTATTCAAGAACTTCAGGATTCCTTTTGGTATTGTGCCTTGCCTATCTCCTTGTGGGCCAATTGAGGATCATTGTGGTGAAAATCAAGCTTTGGGGAATATTGCGAAATATTTTGGGTTTCGAGTTCGTGGGATTGAAAACTCTAATCTCCTTCGTGTATCCACACCCAATCGGATAATTTCACCACCAAAATGGACTTGGATCTCATCAACGATATGGAAGAGGTTATTGAACAACAATTGGGTTCTCACGTTGAGCATTTATCAAACAAAAAACCGAGTGTTAAGAAGGTTATCTCGCACTTTGAGGCCATGAGTGATTCCGGCGAGACTTCAAGTGCTAATTCTATGGGTCGTCGAAAACAAATTGCCACCAAGTCTTCCGCCGGCTCTAAAGATGCATCAAAGTTGAGGAGCTCCTCAAAATCCCCATCGGATTCATTTTCGGACTTTTTACATCAAATTGGTCCCAATGTATTGTCGACAAGTACTTCACCACGTGACAAGGTGAAAATTGTGAAACGGCGACGACGTGAGAGTCGAGGACCGACAACCTTCACGCCCATTGAACAAGCCGTGCAAGTTGTGCTTAAACAAAACCTCGATGATTGCAAACATCGCACGGAACAAGTTGAATTTCGACTAGCCCGCCTTGAAGGGAACGTGACCAAGGGTGGCGACAAAATTGAGTCGTCCGGTAATGCTTTTGAAGACAATGTGAGACGAGTTGTCACACATGAAATGCAAGGAGACCTCATGAGAGACATGGTGAGGAATGCCCTTGATGATGAACGACGCCAACGTGAGTGTGATGAATTTGATGAGACGTTGTCCTCACGGTTGAATCAACAACATAGCAAGCAGGCGGACGACAAATTGTGGGATAACATTCGTCGTTTGCTTTCCAAAGAATTGTTGCATGACGGTGATATAGTGGGACAGCTAAGGGGCATCATTCAAGCCGAACAACTTCATGGGTTGGATGAGATAGCCATCATAGACAAGGTGAAGAACATTGCTCGTGAGGAACATGCAAATGGGTTACAACGAGGTGTTGTGGACACCCATATTCGGTGTCTCGTGTCTCAATCACTTGCCCAAGGAGCCGGTGCTTCGACACGTGATCAACATGGAATTGACCACTTAACCATATTGGAACAAGTGAAGCGCATTGTCCGTGAGGAAAATGCGCTGTTGATCAAACAACAATCTTTTGGTGAACGAGTTATGTGCCTCACTTCAACCATGGCGTCACGATTGGACGCACTTGAAAATGAGATGTTGAGGCGCACGGAGCTTGATGCACGACTTTCAGCCATTGATGCATCATTGATCGCGCGGAATAATGAGTTGGTGTCACTTAGTGCCAAAATGTCTACACTTGATGCACAAATTCGTTCCATGAGTCTTCCGGGTGGGGGACAGCATGTGCATGAGTCCAAAATGACTGTGGTTGAGTCTTCCTTGAACTCCCAGCTTGAGAGTGTGAGAAAACAATTGGAGACACACACCATAGACTTCCAAGCCTTGAGCCAAATGGTCAAGGAGAAAATACCTAAACATGTTTCTCAAGATGAGTTTCAAAGAACACTCACATCTACCAATACAACATTGGAGGCACTTCAAGCTAAATTTCGCATGCATGATCAATTACCACAATCTTTGGACCTCACGGAAAACAAATGTCGTGCTACTGAGGTCCAGGTGTCCCAATTACAGAGCCACCTTGCATCTAGTGGTGAGTTGGATACGACGGTTGAGCGGTTGCAATCACGGGTGAAGAGGTTAGAAGCAGCACCATTGGCCGGAGTTTCTGGTCCGCCTTTGCCTTCTTCAATTGATAATATTCCAGCGGGTGTTTTGCCTCGCTTAGATGAGATCGAAGGACAAATGAACACGTTGCAGAAGCATACTGACGGGTCACTTTTCAACATTCGGGAAGAAATTCGAAAAGAACATGCCCTTTTGGCGAATCAAATTCATGAGATTCCAGGCAGGTATGTTTCTTCCAGCATGTATGCTTCATTGGTGTCCGACATGGACCAATTCAAGGGTGAAGTGATACGAAAAAAAGAACATGAAGTGCTACAAGGCACTCTTGCATCCTTGAGGGCTGACCTTGCGGGTGGTGTGGTGCCTGCTTCTGATTTTAAGAAGTTACAGCTTGAGGTAACAAGGATTGTGGATGATGTTATACAAAAAGGTGTGTTCCAACAGTATCAACATCAGGTTCAAGCGACACTGGCCTCTTGTGTGACTGAATCCCGGTTGGTAGAATGGGGCTCTTCATTCCAACACACAATGGAGACAGCCTTGGTGTCTAAGTTACAACCAGCACAAGCTGGGGAGCCGGGTAGCAATGAGCCTACCGGTCAGGTTATTCAAGCGCAGGTACAACAGGCCACCAAGGCTGCATTTGAGGCACAAGCCAATGCGGCGGCATCCAAGGTTAATGTAGAACAAGCCATTCGCTCTAGCACGGAGGCACAGGCCAGTGCAACTCACGCTGGCCGCATTTATAAGCAGGTCATGGAGGTGCAAACTCACGTGGATGAGGCCAGGGAGGCAGTGGTGCTCAGTGAAGAGCAAGCACGGGAGCATGCACGTAGTGCTTCATCTGCCTCTGCCACTTCAGCACAGGTGTTGTCCACAGCACGTGAGGTAGAAGGAAGTGTGGTGCAACATGCCCACAATGCCATACAGTCTGCCAAGGCTGCAGCCAATGACGCTTGCACTGCATCCCAGTTAGTGACACAGGTGCAGGAGCAGTGCGAGGGTCTGAGCCAGCAAGTGGAGGCCCTTTGTGGTAGTGAGTCAGATAGTGATATGCCCCCACTGGTGAGTAGTGCAGAAGACAGCGATGATGATCAGCGCCCTAATTCACAGCAGGGTCCCGCTGGTCAGGCCTTGAAGCGCCGCTTGCGCAAGTGGCTGCAGTCAACTGCAGTGGTTGCCACTGAAGCTAACACTCAGGCTACGGCAGCGAGCCAGTTGGCTAGTGAGGCAGCTACTAAGGCACAGGAGGCACATAATAGGGCGGAACAAGGGGCTGCTACGGCTCAAGAGGCCCTGAACTGTGCCAAAGATGCCCATGGCCACATCCATGACATGGGCCAGCGGTTGTCCGATATGTCACAGGACTTTCAATCAACGAAGGATCAGTCAGACAGGGCGTCGCAACAGTGCGCACGGGTATGTGATAGGGTGGACAAGCTGCGAGGAGATTTGGAAGTGGTGGAAGTGGCCATGTCTTTCGGTTCACCCAAGACTACTTCCTGCCCACCCACAGTCCATGATCCCTATTCTGCGCCCCAAACAGATGTTAACCACTCCACACCCTCATCTGAGGCACATGGGCCTGGCAGTTTGATGGGTCGTGGTACGATGCCCACTGGACAACTTTCAAGCTCCATACCTGCAACGTTGAGTGGGGTGCCTCTGGGTGGTACAGTGCCCCCCCTGAACAATTCACTGGGCCTGGCTGGTGCAGGGCGACAACAAGTGCAGCAGCTGCAGGGCATGAATCCACTCAACAGTGGTGTACAGCCCGGTTGCCCCTCTGGTCCCTCCCAGCCAAGTTCGCAATTTTTTCAGGGCACACCGCAATCAGTTCCTCCCAATCCTACATCTCCTTCCTTATTTTCTTCGCAATTGTATGCTCAGCACACCCACCCTCACGTTTCTCCAACTCCATCTGTGCCTCCCATCCCCCCACACTTGTTGAGTACTAAACCTCCTGTTGGGTCCACTCAGGGCTTCCAAACGCTTCACGGACGAACACCGTGGGAGCCGTTGCCGCTGAGCGGGGCAATGCAGCCCCTTATAGAGCCGATGCCACACCAGGGTGCTGCCAAGATGTCGGGCACAGCGTTGGGCTATGGTCATACTCCTATCGTGAGTGTTGGACAGCCCCAAGGTATCTTTTCTCAGACCTACAACCCTGACTACCCGGAGTATGGCACACGCATGACGCTCTGGGATCGGGGTTTGGACTCCCCCGACCAAGCGCACATGTCGCATCAGGCATGGGGTCAGATCTCGCGGGCTTTCAACTCAGATGGGTTTTTCAATGCGGATAAGGCGCTTTACCCCCCCCCTGATGTGCGGGATGTGCGGCCAACAGGAATTGTGGCTGGGTTTGCTTTTCTGGAAGTACGCCCCCCCGAAAAACTTTTGGAAATGATCCGCAGCGGATCTGTCACTCTTGGGGGCACAGGTAAAACTGATGGACATCTGTTTAGGAGGGACGGCCACCCCATTCTGGACCCCAAGATGCAATCACGGGTTCAGGACATGTCGCAGGCACCTTCCTTCCGCCAAGGCGATGACTGGGACCGTTTTGAGTTCCTCGTGGTTGATTGGTTTCAGGTTAAGGGTAGGTATCTTCCTGAGGATGAACAGGTGAAGGCATTGATAGCCACACATCCACAGGAAGATGAGGTACGTTGGCTGGAGTTGGCACGCAGCCAACGCTTGGGTTTTTTTGAACTATTACGCCACATGGCCCATGATGGCCGCCGGGGGGCGGACCAGAGTCGCGCCCTGTCTGAGTTTGAAGCCATGGTGTTACCCACCACAGCTCTTAACCCTTCTTCATTGGCCAGATGGTTTGCGGAGTGGCTCAAGAAGGGACGGAAGGTCCTTGGTGGTTACACCACTCATATGGCACAGGAGAGGCTAATGAGGATTTTCCATCAACATGCCAAACTGGAGGTCACTCCGGGTTTTAAGCACGCAGTGTCCAAGGTCCGCCTCAGACAGACCCAGGCCCGCCTCAGGTTCACATATATTGAGCTTTATTTGTTCATTATGCCCTTCCTGACGACTGAGGAAGAGACAGGCTGGGATGAGGAGCACTATAGCGGCTCTACCCACCTCCGGGCCTTCTCTCAGTCTCCAGGACGTTCCCACAGTCGGTCTGGCCGGGATCCTGAGCGCACTTCTGTGCGGGGAGTTGACAGACCCAGGGACAGATCCAGGGACAGGGGCCGTGACAGGTCCCGAGAGAGAGCTGCAGGTGAATCTGGTCAGCGATATGATGGACGGTCATTCCCTTTCAGGGGTGACGGCAGATCTACAGACCAGAAGCGCTCTGGGAGCCGTGATGGCGATCGCCGGCGTTCATTGACACCGGGGCAAAACCCTGAACCCCCATCGCGCAGGAGTGTGTCCCCGGGGCGACCAAGGGAACCTGAGCGTCCGCTGCGACCTCATGATGACAACAATGTGAGGGGTCGCAGCCGGGAGCGGTCAGAGTCCAGACCGCGCACGCAGTCACGCTCCCGTGGCTGTTTTGAATGCGGGGGCGACCACATGAAGGCTGACTGCCCTAAACTAAAAGCCGATGTGGGCAGCCGCACCCGCAGTAAGGACAGAGCGCAAACTGAGGGATGTTTTGAGTGTGGAGGGCCACACATGAAGGCGGATTGCCCTAAACTGAAGGCTCAGGGTGACCGTCGGTCGGCCAGCCGAGATCGACGCGGGAATTCACCCCACCCTGGGCGCCGCGGGCGGTCCGCTGAGAGAAAACAAGGTTAGGGCACCACCAGGGGATCCCGGCTGGCATACCAGAAGCGTCCCAAGGGGCAATCTAAACAACTCTTTCGACGCTTTGCCAGTCGACTGCAAACCCCCAGTTCCCTGATGGTATTGCCTGTCGCGCCCGGTCACAAGCAGGTGTCGGCGGGGTCGTGGGCGACAAAATGCCCCCTTCAGTTGGCCGAGGCGACCCGAGCTCTTTTGCACTTTTCAGATAACATGGTTTGTGAAGTCCGGGCGCCACAAAAATTCAAAAATCGACGCCCACCCCCCAAGGAATTGGTGGTCCCTGTTCGCATGTCTCTTGAGGGCGGTGGGCAGGGGCTTCCAACAGAATGGGAGGCCCTCATTGACAGTGGGGCTCAACTTTTAGGGGCCGTTGGACGGGAGTTGGTCCCCCCTGAATGTGCTGTGTCTTCCCCATTCCCTGTTACTGTGACGGGGGCAGACCAGTCCGTCATCAAAGGTGGCGGACAGGGGGTTTGGATGAACCTCTCAGTCCCTGTTTGGGGTAAGTATGGGTCAAAGATCTTTCAGTTTGTGCATATATTTGTGTACATCCTGGACATTGGGCCCAAGTTTATCCTTGGGTACCCATTTTTGGAGCAATTTCAGCTTGCTATTATCCCAGGCATTCCACTGTTGGTGCCTGTGGAGTCTATTCGGCTGAGACCATGGGGCAAATACATTGCTGGTCCCCATCAGCCTTGTCCCAAGTGCCATCGGTGTGTAGAGGGACAGGGATGTCCTGCTCATTGCCAGGAATGTAGGTTTTTGACAGTATGCCGTATACACACACAAGTGACAGGACCTACAGCTCAGGGCCTTTCCCCCCCGAGAAATACGTTGGGACAGGATGTCTGCCCCATATTGATTCATGGTAAGAGACATCATTGCTCTATTGGGGTGGAGTCCTGTGGGTCCAGGGTGCAGGGAGTGCGGCGTAGGGTGCGTTGGGGTGGCACAGCGCCTTATGCTTATTCCCTTCTTCCTCAATTTCAGGATGGCTCAAGCTCAGAGAGCGACGAGGATGATGAGGTGCCTCAGCGATTAAAACGTCCTTCTCAGGTTTTTTCTGTTGCTTGCCCTTCCCCACCACCATCCCCTCCTTCCTCCCCTCATTGTATGGTGAAAGATGTACATACATCAATGAATTGGACCACTGCTGCTGCATGTGGGCTGCAGAGGTTTGATGCGGCGGAAGAACGCCATGTGGCTGGCCGGTGTGGGGTGCATGACCCTTATTCATTTGGCCAGGGGGTTACATTTGATATGTTATTAGAGGCCAAGACGGCCATGACTGTTATGGTGACCCCCGAGCCACAGCAGCGCATCAGAATTCAATGCCGGCCAGCGCAATGGGCTGATGGTGTGCCAGATAGGCAGCCTGCGCTTGGAGGCCAGCAGCACCAACAACAAGGGTGGACGGCTGTACCGAGGGCTCTTCGAACCACCGCATCGGTGAGACAGCCGGTGGTGCATGCGAGCCTTGAAGCGCCCACGTTTGGTCACACCAATTATTGGGCGCCATTACAGGGCAAACAGGACAGTGGGGTTGCAGAAGGGCGGGTTGAGGCGACAGCGCTGCCCCGTAAGGACCCCCCCCCTCCCACATGTTCTGCAGAAAACGTCAGCCCCACACCCACTCCCTTAAGGGTGGAGGTGGCCCAGATACAGCCATCTTCAGCCCCTGCTTGTTATTGCAGTGATTTTGCAATTTGTCATCTTTGTTTTGGTGAAGACACACCCCTTCCTCGCACTCTAAATGTCCTTTCGACAGTGGTTCAGCCTGAGCGGGCTGTACCCCCCGTCCATCCCTGCTCCTACCCCCCTTCGTCAGGTATATCATCGGTAAAGGCTAAAGCGTCCCCAGAGAACACGGGTCCTGTCCCAGTTGGGTCAGGGGATCTGAGAATCTGGAAACGGGACGCCATTAAGGAGGTTTATTTGCTCCGTATTGAGGAGCGACGAGCATGGGATGCCATGGCGGCGTCGTTTCAACATATACTGACACCTCGCGATGCTCTGAGGGGTGTTCAGATAATCATCAGGGAGGAACAGCAGGCTATTGGTGGACTGCTGGGCTCCTTCCAGCGTATCCTCCCCTCCCTCCCCCCCCCCTCTCAAGATGTTGAAATTGATTATGTGCATTTATGGCGTCGCTGGCGCCAGATTGAAGCTAATATGACCAAATATTGGCAGCGGAGTGCTGCCAAGGTGAAGGAATTATATTGGACATCGGGACTACAGTGCTTACAAGGGGTTCTGACGCCTCACATTGCTCCCTCGGTCCAGATTCCATTTGTATAAATATTGTATCGGGGTTTTGTAGAGTTCATGGTGAGTCGTGTGTTGATGTTATTCATACTGCTGGGAGCATTGACAGGGTCTACCCTGAGCTCTTTGAGACTAAGGGAGTTGTCCATGGTCTCAGACCCCCCCAATGAGAGCCTCAATATGAGGATGATTCCGGTCCAGAAGTCGCGCCCTTGTGGGCTAGCGCCGAAAACCTGTTCTGGGTTGTTCGATAGGTTCAGCAGTGCGGCAGAAAGCATGCTGAATCAGGAGCTGGGTCTGTGGTGCTCTGGCGTGCCTGCAGACCCTGTTGTTTTTTCTGTTGCTGCGTCTAGGTCTTGCAAGGCCACTGACATTGATTCCCGGAACCCAGATGGATGGGACAACTTGTCCGAGGGTGGTTCTGAGGTGTGCTCCTCAGATGCTGACACTGATAGTGACACTGGACATACATCAGTGTTACGTCAGCATGCCCCCGCGTATGCACCACTATTTCATGGGAGGATGGGGATACTCGCGTGAGGAACAGCAGAAGTTTTTTTCTGCGCCCCCCCCTGTTGAGCATATCTCAACATGTAGTCTGTCATCCATCCGTTTGGAGGATTCCACTCCGGTGAAGTCGCTTTCAGCAATGCAGGCAAAGAAAAACGCTCAAAAACGTCGTCCTGACAACCGAAATCAAGGGGTACAGCAGCGGGTGCGTCGTAAATATCGTAAATTTGGTCATACGTGGCTCGATGTAGTCCGACGTGGTGATTTATGTTTAAAGCCCAGTGTTCGGCAACGAGTGCAAGCCTGGGCCAAGGCTAATGAGTTGAATATGTCTGTAGATTGTTTTGCTAAGTCTTCCTCCCTCTCCCTTGCTCCTCGGTGGTTTGGGAATAGACAGGGTGGGGCGTTGGCCCAGAACTGGCAGGAAGAATGCCTGTGGGTCGCCCCGCCACCACATTTATATCGGCGGTGTGTGGAGAAGATCTGTGGTGAGGGTTGCCATGGATTTATGTTACTCCCCACCGGTAAGCAGCACCACTGGTGGTGGGCAATGGGAGAATTTGTTGTGGATTGGGTGGACATTGGTTCGGGAAGGGACATATTTGAGTCTGTAGATGGGTTCCCCATCCAGATGCCTGACGGGGAATCCTACAGGCTGGTATATTTTGATGCTGAAGCTGCCCAGCCTGAGGATGATGATGAGGAACAAGGGCACAGGACATCTCCCCCGAGACATGACAGAGGTGATACGCCCCCAGACCCCTCTGAGGATCCACAGGAAGTCCCTGATAATCCCCTGAAGGACAGGAGTTTACCTTTGCCTACCCATGAGGAGGCTAAAGGACGAGGGGTGCAAGGTTTTACTGAGTGTATTGGGCGGCATTTGCCGAAATTTTCGTCAGGCAGGAGTGTTCAATCTGTTATTTTGAGCGACCAGGAGTACCCTGATTGCCAAGGGTACAGGGACCTCATCCTGGACCGCTTCAAGCAATCTGTTTTTACTACAAAAAATTATGATGATGTGACCCCTGAACAGTTGGACGCCAGAGGTAAAGGGTTTGGGGAAGTGCAGTTGGAGTTGTTTCAGGATCCCACCCCAAAATCCTGTAAGGCGGTCAGGTCAGTTGGTCTCAGGGAACAGTTGTTGAAAGAAAAAATTGATGATTTCAGGAAAAGAGGGTTAATTGCACGGTGTGATGACAAAACGGAATGGTGCAGCCGGGCCTTTTTGGTTCCCAAGCCGGGCGGGAAATGGAGGCTTGTCATTGACTATCGATGGCTCAATAGTCAATTGAAAGGCCAAAATTTTCCCATTCCGGTAATTGAGGACCAGCTGGCCAAGCAAAGGGGGAAATTTGTTTTCACATTGGTGGACCTTGAGGATGGGTTCCACCAGATGAGGCTGGCTGAGGAGTCACAGCACCTCACAGCCTTCATCACCCCCTTTGGGGTTTTCAAGTGGAGGGTGCTGCCCATGGGGGTGAAAGTTGGCCCCCAGGTTTTTCAGAGAATGGTTGCCCATGTGTTGCGTCAATGTTCCGACTCCGGGCCATACATTGATGATGTTTTGTCATCCACAGGGTTACCCCCCCCTCCCCCTGAGTCTGGTAAAGGTGAAATGGAGGACAGCTTTGCATATCAGGACAGTTCTGGGTCTGGGCGGGTCACCACATTGCCTCTGGAGCCTGCAGCTCGAAAGGCATGTCTGGACCATCATTTTGGTGTAGTATGGCAGTGTTTTGAGGCATTTGAGAGGGCTGGCCTGACAGTCAAACCCTCTAAGTGCCATATGTTCATGCAGCAAGTTAGGTATGTAGGTCATGTGCTGTGTGGGGGTCAAAGATTCCCCGACCCTTCCAAAACTGAGGCAATCGCCAAGTGGAGGGCCGAGGATATCAAGACACCCAAGGCCCTCAAAGGGTTCTTGGGTATCTTGAATTGGTATAGTATATATGTAAAAAATTTTGCCAAGTATGCCGCCCCTTTGATGGATTCATTAAAGGGGAAGTATCAGTATGAACCCCCAGACCCCCAGACTAAACGGCAACTCGATGGGAATGGGAAGCCCATCAAGAAAAAGAAAATCCGGCTGTCCCCCAAGCAAATGGAGATCAAGTGGACTCCAGAAATGCTTGCCGGGTTTGACGCCTTAAAGGCTGCAGTGACTCAGGAGCTGGCCCTCTACCTACCTGGGGATGGTAGATGGAGGATTTATACTAGGGATGCAGGTTCGAATTCGCACGAATTCGCTCGAATTCGAATTCGCCCCGAATTCGCACGAATTCGTGGACCACTCCGAACTCGAATTCGCAACTTCAAATTCGAATCCTCCCTGATTCGCTTGATTGAATCCATAGGCACCTACAATTTACCTTCTAGGTTGCACTTCACCTGTTTACATATGGGTATGCCACTACCCAGTACCATATCGCATAAAAGATTTCCCAAAAGCTTCCGTAACCTTGCAGTTTTTGTTGTTTGTTGTTGCTTGCATTTGCCATGCTGAAACGATTTGACGATTTGACAGAAATAAAGCAAATCAAAACCAAGAATTCCAAAGTTCCTTGCTTCTTTCAAATGCCTTTTGGAAAAGAAGCAGGAACGAAGCATGCAAGATCACCAATCCACACACAAACCATCACATGTGAACCACTTGTTGCCCTTGTTGGGCCTTCATTCATTGCACTCTTGAATTGAATCGTTGGACTTGAAGTAATCTAAGAGAGAGCATACACGTCACCGGGAAAGGTAAGGAGGGTACCGCTGTCAAGTATACGCAAGGGCTACAAGGGGCTACGTACATAGCTTATAGGGAGGTTGGAGCAGGTGCGCTGGCTGGGTGCAGCTCCGTGCACATCATTAGCTCCGTGCACATCGTTGTGGGTGCCCAGGGCCTCACTGCGGCTGGGTCGGGCTGCTCTCGACTGCTTTTCCTTCCACACACGCCCGACAGTGCGTGGTTGCCAAGGGGCAATACGTTTTGACTGTCAAAAATTAGAAAAAAAAAGTCGAAAATCAAAAGTTCGGGACGGGTTTTTCTCCAAACTGGTGGACTTCTGGGGAGAATGGAGGGTACCGCCGTGTTCGGTGGAGCTAGGCGGACACAGAGGTGTGTTCAAAACTCAAAAGTAAATTGTGTTTTCGAAAACGGGTAGCCAGGCACCGCACACGAAAATCAACGGCTCAATCGGAGCGGGGTCATCATAGTTTTCATTTTGTCAAGTCAAAAAAATTATTGCACTGCACAGTTCAAAGTTAGTTTTTCATCTGGAGAAAAGACGGCGCACGCGTGATCATTTTGCCGTCGCCTGCGAATTCGCAGCGCGAATTCGCCCCGAATTCGCAGTACTAAGAATTTCAGGCCGAATTCGCAGCGAATTCGCGCTGCGAACGAATTCGCAGCGAATTCGGCGAATTCAAATTGAATTCGCTGCGAATCTGCATCCCTAATTTATACTGATGCCAGCGATTATGCCATAGGGGGTGAGCTACAGCAGGAACAAGCTGATGGGAGCTGGCTCCCCGTGGCCTATTTTTCTAGAAAGCTGCAGGGCAGTAGGGAAAAAGGGAAAGTACTGGGCCAAATGGGCTGGACAGTACGGGAAAAAGAAACCTATGCCTTGGTTTGTTGCCTGCTCAAATTTCAGAGCTGGATAGGTTTCTCAGAAGTGGAGGTGCTTACTGACCACAGTAGCATCATCCAGTGGTACAAAGAGGACTTATGCACCCTCTCAGGACCCTTAGGGCGCCGTGGGAGGTGGCATGAGTTCCTCAGCCGTTTTAATTTAGTAATTCGCTACTGCCCTGGGGAGATAAACACCACTGCAGATGCGATGTCCAGATGGGCTTACCCTGCTGGGGTAGCACAGGACTCAAATTTTCATGGCTCAGACCAGGATCTGCAGGGGTGGACAGGGAAAGAGCTTGAGGAGTGTGCGGAACGCCAGCGGGTTTTACGGGAAAAGTATCCTGATGCTTTTGGCAGTGTTTCTGCCATTACTTGTGATCCTGTGTGTCCCCTGATACAGATGCCAGCACAGGACTGCGCCCTACAGTTGCTGCAGCAAGCGTATCAGGGAACGGTGGGGGAGGAGATGAGTCAGGATGCCTCATACATGTTGCCTGATGGTGAGTTGACTGAAAATTTTGAGGAGTTTTATTTCAGCACTCTGTCCTGTTATGGAATTCAACCAGATTTCCTCCCTCCAACTCTCTCTGACCCTGACACTGTGTCTCAGTCCATTCCTCTGGACCCGATTTTCCTTGCCTTGTCTTCCAGGTCTCAACGGAGGGCTGTACACAGAATTCAGGCCAAGAGGGTTAAAGCTGGAGCCAAGAAGTGCAGTGTCAGGTCTGCGTTTAGGCAATTGAGTTGGCATGTGCCTGGGGTTGAATGTTTAGGGTTAAATGGCATGCAGACTGTCAAACTGCCGCCAGAAATTCATATTTTACATGAGGATTGGACCGCACACTACCGGACAGATCATATATATCAGCCATATATGTCTGAGCTGGAGAGCACACAATATGCGCCATATGGGGGCGATCCCAGTAAGTATTTGACATATTATCATGGTAAAATACGTCATAATGGTAAAATATGTATTCCTACTTCAATTTTGAGCCAGCTCATACGTGCACTGCATACCTATGCTCATCCAGGCATCGATAAAACGTGTCAGTTGTTTCACAGGAAGTTTTGTATATTGGATGAGTCATATACAGCCACAAAGATCAAGGAACACGTGCAACAGGTGGTGCACCATTGCCAGGTGTGTCAGACGGCAAAGCCCCGTAAGGGAGCACAGCCAGATACACCCGAGGGATACCCAATCCCCGACGAAATTTTTCAATCAATTTCTGTTGATTTCCTTGATCTTACCAGTGATCCTGTGACCAGGCATGGTAAAATTTTCGATTATGTGCTAGTAGTGGTTTGTCGGTTGTCTGGTTATGTAATTGCCATACCCTGCAGTAAGCATATTACTGCAGCGGAGTTGGCTGAAATTTTTGTTGAGCGGGTTTTTACACACTGGGGACTGCCCAGTGTCATCTTTTCCGACCATGACCACTTGGTCAACTCAAAGTTTTTCACTCACTGCTGTATGCTCTCAGGGGTAGATGAGCATACATCCCCCATCTACACCCCCAAATCCAATGGACGTGCGGAAAACGCCGTTCAATTGGTATTAAACAGTTTGCGACGACTTTTGGAGCAGAAATGCAGCCGGGATTGGCTACAGTTGCTCCCTTTGGCGGTCTGGGGTCTGAATGACCTCCCAGGCCCCATTCAGGGATACTCCCCCCACAGGATTGTGTTTGGCCGTGATCCTGTGGGTTTTGGGGACTGCCCCCCCACCATCCCTGAGGATGGCCGTCGGGATGCGACAGATTTTTTTCAACAATTGCTGCAGGATCGTCGCCTGGTACAGCAGAAACTGACGGCCATCCACAAAAGGGAAGCGGAGAAGTTCCTGAGGAACCACCCACGCCAGGTGTTTAGCCCTGGTGACAGGGTATGGATTAGGGTGAACAGGCAGGGGATGGACAAACAGTCCACGAAGCTGGACAGGGTGTGGAAAGGTCCAGCAGAAATTTTGGCACGTGTGGGTGTTGGCAGGTACCGGGTTGCTACAGAAAAGGGTGAAAAGGTGTTACACACCAGGGATCTGAAACCCTGTCTGGACCCCCTGTCATTGCCTGGTAAGCCCCCCCTGCATTATTACACCGATGTGGAGGGTGTCATCGAAGACAAGGCCACATATGAGGTGGAAAAGATTTTAAAGCACCGCAAACGCAAACTGAAAGGGGGCAAGGAGATACTTGAGTGGAGGGTAAAATATAAGGGACATGCACAGCCGGAATGGCAACCTGCCTCGGCTTTCATGCATGACATTACAGATCAGTGGGTCCAATATAACAAGGACAGGAATATTAAAATCACATTGCAGGATGTCAGGCCAGATATTTATGAGTTGCGACTGGTTGTTGACGCGGCATGCCCAAAATGACATTGTGAGCTTGTGTCACTGTGATATTCTGACATTGTGTCCCCATGTTACTGTTTTTTAGGACCCGCAGCTCCTTGGGAGCTTGGCGGCCCTGAGCCCCCACCCCTGGAATCACTTTTTTTTGCCAAATTGCATACCAGCATGGCTATTTTGCTCAGCATGGTTCAGTCTTAGACTGCATGTGGCGACATGACTGGTGGCAACGGTGAGAGAAGCATTCCATACGCCGTAGTGACAGGTAGGAGACCCGGTTGCCATATTATGCAAGTCAGCACCACACCACGCTGGGCGTAGCCACGCTGGACAAAGTCATGCTAAATATTGGCGGTGATTCAGGCAGGATGAACCCCCTGTTGTCTATATTCTTGTCTCTGTTGTTGGATTCTGGGGTCGTGGGGCAGATTTGCTGCGTTGCAGTGTAATGCGGGCCCTGTCTGGGCTGGGTCAATCTGTCTGGGCTGTCTGGGCTGGGTCGATCTGCCTGGACTGTCTGGGCTCATCCATCAGTTTTTTTTTATCATGGATCGTGGCCGTGACTGTGGCAGGGGCTGTGGTTGGATGAAGGGAGCCATATATTTTTTTTTCTCGACGGCTCTCAGCCCCCCCCCCCCCTGTGCTGTCAGCCCCCCCCCCCCCCCCCCCCCCCCCTGTGCGGTCAGCCCGCCCCCCCCCCCCCCCTGCATATACATGTTCTCCTTTTGCAGATATGGGATATGAAAGCACACTACGCTGAACTTTACAGAAGTGGCATGCAGGATGAGGCCACAGGTCATGGGTTGAGGTGCAGGATGACAGGGAATCGCATTGCAGTACAGACTGTCGATTTTTTTCCTTCTGTTGACGGTGGATTGCAGCAGCGCTGTAACTGTCAGCCCAGGATGTGAAGCCAGGCCTGGGCTGTCACATATGTCATTGCTGGGGTTCTGACACCCCCTTCCTCCTCTCAAATGATAGAGCAGCATTGCCCGTTTCCTGTTTCATGTATCAGGCTGTTCCAGTAGGGTTTGGTAGCACAATTGTGCAGAAATTCCCCTGTTTCCTCCCATTCCCCCCCAGTTCAGTGAGGTGTGTAGGTGAGCAGTACACATGGGAAACTGGCACTAAAAAGCTATGGCCGTTGTAGATAGTGGCAGCCTCACGTCGCGCTCACCTGTGATCGGGCATGGGAAGAGCTAAAACAATAAAGACCTACCCACCGGAAAGCCGTTTGTCAGTAGGATTTCGGGATTTTCCTACCCTTCACCCCATCCGGTCGCTATTTTTCACAGGGAAAAACCCGCCTTGTTGGGGCTCACAGCCCATCATACCCAGTACAGGCCAGCCAGTGTCACCCCCACTATATGGGATCGGTCACCACCAGTGTGGGTGGCGGATACAGTTGCATTTTCCTCCCTTTCTCTCTCCCGTCCTTTCGTGCCTTGTTTTCCCTTCCATTTGTGTATATTGCTTCTGTTTGCATTTTTTTCCCCCTTCGCCATCTCAGGTGTTCAAGTCAGAATTCAGAAGTGTAATCCAGGGCTGCTTAAGGACTGCTTTTTGCAGATGGCACTCCTTGATTGTCATTCTGGTGTCAGCCAGCACTCTAGGCTCATGTCTCCTTCGCCTGGTGCTTGGCTTGTGCGGGGAGTGCAACAATTCAGGACTGCCATTCAGATTAGACAGTCGCGATCAGCTGCAGATGCTCGTGAGATCGCGTGTTCCATTACAGTGGCGCTTAGCTGCAGAGGTTGCGTCTTTAATCAGACTTGGAGCTGAAAGGGCCAGACAATTGTCGATGTGTTGATGTCAGTGTTCCAATCAAACTGTAGGTTCCAATGGCAGTTGCGGATCGGTCAGAAAGTTATATAGGAGAGTCGATTCTACGTGTCCGTTGATGCCGATTGATCATACCTCAATGGTAAAGCATTGTAGGCTTGATGTTAAGATTGGTCTGCCATTGACGAGTATATGCCATCCCAATCTTGTTTTGTTATCTTGTGTTTATTTTGTGTTGCCATCCTTTAGCACGGATATATGATGGATCTATTAGAGTTTCAGTCTTCCGGACTTTGAAACTATTCAAGAACTTCAGGACTCCTTTTGGTATTGTGCCTTGCCTATCTCCTTGTGGGCCAATTGAGGATCATTGTGGTGAAAATCAAGCTTTGGGGAATATTGCGAAATATTTTGGGTTTCGAGTTCGTGGGATTGTGGCCGGTGTGGGGCGTCCGGGGTCGGACGCCCTCCCAACCCCGACTGCCCGCCCTCTGGGCGGGCTGCCAGGGCCGGTGTGGGGCGTCCGGGGTCGGGCGCTCTCCCACCCCCGACTGCTCGCCCTCTGGGCGGGCTGACGGGGCCGGTGTGGGGCGTCCGGGGTCGGACGCTCTCCCACTCCCGACTGCCCGCCCTCTGGGCGGGCTGCCGCGGCCGGTGTGGGGCGTCCGGGGTCGGGCGCTCTCCCACCACCGACTGCCCGCCCTCTGGGCGGGCTGCCGGGGCTGGTGTGGGGCGTCCGGGGTCGGACGCTCTCCCAGTCCCGACTGCCCGCCCTCTGGGCGGGCTACCGGTGCCGGTGTGGGGCGTCCGGGGTAGGACGCCCTCCCAGTCCCGACTGCCCGCCCTCTGGGCGGGCTGCCGGGGCTGGTGTGGGGCGTCCGGGGTCGGGCGCTCTCCCACCCCCGACTGCTCGCCCTGTGGCCGGGCTGCCGGGGCCGGTGTGGGGCGTCCGGGGTCAGGCGCTCTCCCACCCCCGACTGCTCGCCCTCTGGGCGGGCTGCCGGGGCCGGTGTGGGGCGTCCGGGGTCGGGCGCTCTCCCACCCCCAACTGCCCGCCCTTCGGGCGGGCTGCCAGGCTGCTGTGCGTGTGCGTGCCCTGCTTGGCCGGGTCGGGCGGGCCGGCCTCCCGGGCGCGTTTTGGTGCGCCTCACCTTTCCTGTGGCCTTTCTTGCTTCGCTCTTTGCTTGTTCGGCCCCCTCCGGGCTGGGGTTGCACTGTTTGTGGTTGTTGTTGGGTTTTTTTGCCTGTTGTCCCCCCCCCCCCTTGGTTTTTTTTTTTGTTCCCCCTCCCCCCCCTCTGTGCGCCCCGTTGTCTCCTGCTTTGCGTGTTTTCCGGCCTGGGGTGCCCTGGGCCTTGGCGTCCTGTTGCCCCCCCCCCCCTTTTTTTTGTTTTTTTTGGCCCCCCCCCCTCCCTGTTGTCTCTGGCGTTTCTTGCTTTCCGGTTGCCTTTGGCCTCTGCGCCCCCCCCACCCCCTTGGAGTTTTTTTTTTCCGTCCTGCTGCTTTTTTTCCTGCTGCATGTCTGCTGTGTGTGTTCTGGGGTGTCGTGCTGTGTGTTCCCTGTCCTGCCCGTTCGTTGTGCTGTGCGCGTCGTCTGTGCTGTTTCTGGTGGCTGGTGTTGTTGGTTCCTGGTGTCGCTGCCTTTTGTTGGGGGTCTGCTGGTGGCTCTGGTTGCCCGGCGTTGTCGTTTGGTGGTGTGTGTCGGCTCTGGTGCCCGTGTCTGGTCTGGCCGTCGCTGGGCGTCCTCCCTGTGGTGTCCCGTTCCCCCGTGCTGTGTCCTGTGGCGCTGTGCTGCCGTGTGGTGCTGTGCTGTGGTGCCCTGTCTTCTTTTTTTTTTTTTTTTCTCCCTGCTGGTGGCGCTGGTTTCCTGTTGTTCCCCGTTGGTTCTGGGCTCCGGGCCGGTTCCGGGTCGTTTCTGTTTCTGTGCTCTGCCTGTGCGGTGCTGTGCTTGTGTGCGTGCGCCGTTGCTCTCTGTTCGGTGCTCTCTTGCCCTCGCGGGGCTGGCTGGTGTTTTGTGTTGTTGCCTGTTGTGTTTGTGTGTTTGCTGTTGGGCCCGGCTGTCCTCTGTTGTCTCCTGGTGGGTCCTGGTGGCTCCTGGTGTCGTGTCTCGGTGGCGTGCTGTGGTGTGTCCCTGGGTGCTGTGCTGCGCCGTGTTGCTGCGCGTTGTGCCGCTTGGCGTTGCTTTGTTGTGCACTGTGTTGTTTCGTTTTGCTCCGTTTGGTGCTGCCGCGCGCCGTGCTGTGTCCTGGGGCGTTGTCCTTTGTCTTGGGGTCCTGTGCCTTCTGGCGCCGTGTTTTGTCTTGTCCCCCCGCGCTGTGTGTGTTTTGCTGTGGTGTGTCGCTGCGTGGTGTTGTTCGCCGTTGTGCTTTGTGCCGTGTGCGCCCCGGGGTGTCGTGTTGTGCGTTTCTTGCCGTCTCCGCCCTGTGCGGTGTTGCTGTGTGGCCCGCTCTCCCTCGGTGCCCTGCTTCCCTGTGCTGTGCCCCGTGGTGCTGTGCTACCGCGTGGTGCCGTGGTGTCCTGTCCTGCCGCCTTGCTGGGTTTGTTTCTTGCGTGGGTGTGGTTGTACCTACTTGACAAACCGCTGCAAAATTTCGTAAAATATTTTTTTCCTCTTTCTTAGCCCACGCAAACTGCACCCTGTTTTTCACCTCAAATGCGGCATTTGTGTGCAAAAAAAAGACGCGCAGTTTCCGCGTGTTTCCACCTGAAAACTGAGAATTAAAAAACGGAGGAATCTCAAATATATTTTTTTAGGCTATCAGTGGAATGCAAGTAGTCAGAGGTATGAAAAAAACCTTTTTGTTTGGCATGTTGAGTGCGCGAGGCCTCGCGCACTTAATTATGCAGAATGTGTATTTCCCAATGGTCCTGAATAAACAGTATTCCATGCCAAATGAGGCTCTGATGTCTTCATGGGTGCGTCATGGTGTACCGTTCGGGTCATGTCAGCAGCAAGAGTGGTCAATCAATGGACGTTTTGTACACGCTATGCACTATGTAAGGTGTAATAGATCTAAAAAGGCGGGTTGCCCTCAGTCCTTGCTAAACACACGATTTTCAGTTAGTTTACCTACAAATGAGGTGCCCAGCCTCCCATCTTTTGGGGCTGTACAACAGTTTGTCAGAAGCGCTAGGTCACAGGACGTATGAAGCAAGTGCTCTAGAGGAGGATAGTCTAATCGCTGCTTTTGAGCTCACTGTTTTCACAGGATTCCAAAAGGGAGGAATCTCAATAAGCCTTTTTGAGGCTATCGGCAGAATGCAAGTAGTCAGGGGTATTCAAAAAGCCATGCTTCTAGCATGTTGAGTGCGCGAGCCCTCGCGCACTGAGTGTTCCGCTGTGCAAGTCTTTAACCCATATTGGATCTTGCAGTTTTGCTTTTGCTCCATCCTTGCTTCATGCCACTTCCGATGTCAAAAAGTGATCTCAAAAAAGCCTGAAAATCTCACTCCAGCTGGCTGAGTGCGCGAGGCCTCGAGCACTCAGCCTCCCATAATAAGTATTTTTTCATGTGGACATGTACAGGATGTGTGAACAGCGCGCATGTTTAATAGTTTTCCAGACGATCCGAAAATTTATATTCTTCAAATTAGCCAACAAAAATTTTTTTCGGGGAAAATGACCGGTGAACCCTCTGATTTTGGACTAAACAATGGTTATTTGACCCCCCTAAAAACAGCAAAAAATGGGCAAAACTGATGAAAAATGCATTCTTTGAGAGGGTTTGAAAAACAGTATTTTCAAGATGGCAAAAAAAACTATTTTTTTCGGTCAAAAAATCTAGGTGCATAGGTGAAAAAAAGGGGGTGCAGTTTGCGTGGGCTAAGTCTTTTTGTGGCTTGTGAAAATAAAATAAAATTATACACGACCCAACACACTCGCGTGCAGCAAGACCATGTTCGCTGCTGTGCCTTACGTGCTACCCGTCGTTCTTGATGTTCTCGGCCTTGTTCTTGTGCATGGCGTCGTGGAGCCTGTTGGTGTCCATTGCTAAGGGTTAACCGCGTTCCCCCAGGGCCGCCGCCTGAGCTGCAGGGCAAGGGGAGTGATGGGCACGAGGGTGGGGAGGGAGGTGCATGGAGAATAAGAAGAAAAAGGCGGCAGGGCGCGACGTGAGGGGTCGTGGCGAGTTATGAAAAATTTTCGCGTTTTACGCGCTGCTCGCGACGCGTTTTTCTTGGCGCCTATAGCGAGTTAGACGACGGCAAGGACGGCGTTGGGGTCCCACGAGCGTTACGGTGCTTACGGCGTTAACTATTCGCCTATTTCACGTCGAAAAATTTTTCGTCGCGTTGAGGGTCAAAAAACCGGGGCTTTCATCTATTTTTTAATACATCGCATGAAAAAACGATGCCACTCTCCGGTGGGTTCATCGAAGGGTTGTAGAGATTTAATATGAGGCTCCTACATACTATATCGCTTTAACATGTACTTTTGTAACATGCAACTGCGCGTTACTGTAGCTAAAGAAGTTGGGTTTTCCTCATGGTGTCGATGAATAACTTCTAGGCGGAGCACCACCATTGGCTCTAAACTTCTGCAGCAAAAATGATGCTAAACATAGCAATATTGGTTGCTGATGCATGGCTAAATCTTGAAAAGGCGTAAAGGCCTACATTCATGGGTCCAATTACAGAAAGGTCATCGTGAAGAGCAAATTTTGCTCTCAATGCTTGCACATTTGATAAAAAAATGCATTTTGAACGCGCAATGGCGCATTTCAAAGGCAGAAACACCCATGCGGTGACATGTTTTTTGGGTCCATTTTATCCCAATTTATGAATTACACCGGAGGCTCTATGCAAGGCTCAAATATGTACAATATAAAGACTTGTACCTTCTCAACATACCATTTTGTGTTAATGCAGCCGAAGGAGTCGGATTTTTTTCATTTTATCAATGACTATTGACTACGAAGTGCATCAATGTTGGCTTCAAATAACCAAGTATGAAATACTGCGTAACAAGCTACTAGTGCCTACACCGTCAGTCTGTAGCTGCCGGAGAAATCCTTTTTCCGAGGTCCAGTTACAGAAAACGAGTGCTCTTCATGGCTTTTTGTATGTTGCGTTGGGGAGCTCTAGGGAATTGCAAGAGTGCAGCAACACGTATCAAAAGAAATCATTAAAATTTGCGAAAAGCATAGGTTCTTACTGCCACTTTTAAAACTCACTATTTGGGTTTGCCACCTTGTAGCTTTCAGCACTAATGCGCAATTGCATGTTAACTTTACCGCAAGAAAAAAGCCTTTTCGCTACTAGGAACAGCAGCGGAGTACCGTAGCTACGGATTTTTTCTTTTCTAGGAGCTCTCTTCTTTTTTCCGATCCCCATTATCACCTTGTATTGCTTTGGTTGGTGTGATGCACTCCTTTGCAAGCTTAATGAGCATTTACGCTTTGTTGTGCGGCCCCCGCTATGGGTTTTCACAAGAAAAACACTCCATGCTCTTGCAATTGCCAAACCTTTCCATATTTCAAGGGGTACATTCACTTTGTCAAAGTCCCAACTCTTGCAAACTGGTGCAACCTTCCGCGTTCGAAAAGCAAAGCCTTTTTTCCCATCATTTTCAAGGATGTCATCACTTTTTTTGTGGTTGGCATTGCCCGTAAACCACATACTTTTCTAAATCAAAACATGCCTTTTTTCCCGGCCTGCATTTAGAAAAACCCAAATGTGGTGGAAAGCACAAGTTTTCTCAAACTGCCTTTTTCGTCCACTTTTGTCAAACCGGTACAAAATTGGCAGTCTAAGCAACCCAAGACTTTGCAATCCCAAAAAGTACCTAATATATTGGCATGAAAACACATTGCACTGTCAAAAAAGTCCTTAAGTTTGGGCAAGGAGACACTTTGCACTGCCAAAACGCCGACAAGATGTGGGCACGGAGACACTTTGCTTTGTCCAAACGCCCTTAACTTTGGGCGTAGAGACACTTTGCACTGCCAAAATGCTGAGAATGTTTGGGCATGGTTTGCATTGCTAAAAAGCACCTCACACAAGGTCATGGAGACACTTTACACTGCCAAAACATCCACAATATATAGGTATGGCGACATTTTGCACCCCCAGAAGGCGCCCTATGTGGGCATGGGGACACATTGCATCCACCTAAAGCCCTTATGAAACACTGTGCACGCTCAAGAAGCCCGCTATATCCGGGCATAGGGGCATTATGCACTGCCAAAAAGCCTACAATTTATGGGTATTGAGACATCTTGCACCACCACAACACCTTTTGTGAATGGGCATCCCGAAATTGCTCTCCATATGTAGACATGGAGAAACTTTACACTACCAAAAGCCCGCCTCATATGGACGCAGAGACCCTTTGCGGTGCAAAAAGGGGGAATATTTGCCTGGCGCATGCCTTGCGCTACTATTGCATTAAGTATCCCATCTCCAGCCCCAAGTTTATCCCCACCTAAGAAGTCTGCCAAATAGACCGTACTCGACCGCAAAGCTACCCTACAACCATAACTACAAAGCACCTTGCAAAAGCCGAAAAATGAAAGTTGAACAACACAAAATGTCACTCGCACCACTCCCAGCTACCAGCCTTGCCATCATCATGAAAGCAGGCACAAATTAGGAGATACCCGGCGCGCCCTCGGCGTACTAATACTGCCCTAGAAGCCCACATTATGTGATTGTGCCCCTGCTGCTGCGCCGGTGATTGCGCCTAAGGCATTTCATACTTGGCTTGCCAAGTTGATTCTCCTTGGATTAGCACAAAGACTCGGCGAGTGTGGAAAACACAATTGGTCGTTATGAACTGAACTTATGTTTATTGCATAAGCATGAATTTTGTCCTTGCATGTGTGTGGGTCAATATATTCCAAGCAAAGTTGACATTGCCTTTAGCAAAGCACCTCGAAGAGAAGCTGACAATCAGCCAATAAGCCAAACTCCCATGCAAATACTCAATCGGGCAAGCAGGCAGGCAAACAAGCCGGCAAAAACACACAGTTTGGCTTTTTTTCACTTGCGGACTATGATTGCCAACATTGCGGAACCCATGGTGTGCAGCAACAACCAGTGGTCCAGTGGTCAAATATTCAGCAAACAAACCGCCTAGTGTTGGTTCAAATATCAGCCATCATGATCAGCCGATTGCCGGCTTAGCCGATCGGGCCCCTGAGCCCTTTTTTATACTCAACTGTGGTTCAAATCCTTTCCACCACAAACTTTTGACCCCCAACCCCCCCCACCCAAAAAAAAGGGTGTTCAATTTCAAAGAGGTAGAGGTCTCGAAATCAAAACAATCATTGGGAGATTGTTTTGTTGGGCAAAATAATGATTTCATAAAAGATTGGACTTCCAATATCATGCCTTGGGGTATGCTACGCAAATGACCCCCAAAAAGGCGGGGCGGGTATGGTGTCCGCGCCTGCGCTTGCTAACAACCTCCCTTCGAGGTGATTTACTACATTTAGCATCAAGTGTGGTGGTGTGCTTTTGAAAACACAATGCCTCAACCTCATCCCCTTCAAAATCATGCGTGGCAGCTGCATCGCTTACATCAATAGTCTTCCAAAGATTGGACAGAAAATGTCCCCATAGACAATAAAGTGGTGACAAACTTGCCACCGGATACAAAATTGCACAAAATGCAGCAAAACACTGATCGGATGATGCAACTCATTTTGACTGCCAAACAAGATGTTCTTCACCAAATGCCAATGCCATGAACGAGCAAACAAGTGCTCAACCTGTGCCCTACACCACCCATGCACATTCTCGTCCACGGTGATCGAAAAAATAATGAAACGACATGAAATGGTACATAATCCCACCATCTCACGGAGGTTGTGTAACCCCTGTAGTCTCAAAAGAAAATGAAATGACTTTGCAACCCTACTGTCTAAGGGGAGATGAACTAGGAGATGGCTACATAACCCCTGCCATCCCCGGAGCCCCTCATTGATAGCTATGTAGCCTCGTGGCCCCTCTCCGTCCTGGACACCAACTAGTCTTCCAAAATAACCATTGGCCGAAGGCCCCCGGGGGGGGGGGGGGGGGGCGATGGGGTTGGGACAGGCTTTGAAAACGGACGGGGGGGGGTCTGGGATGGTCCATGGGGGTGGGGCGATCTGGAGTGGGAGGAGGGGGGGGGAGGGCGCACAGGCTCCCCTTACCTCCACTTGCCCTCCCTCTAACCATAGCATCACCATAAACCTAACGCTAACCTTTGCAGTTAGCCATGTTGATTGGGCTGAACAAAATCCCCAAAATTTCGTTCATGGTTGCTTTTGCCACATCATTGCTCTCCATTGTGGACCCCCACACTAACTCTGGTCCTAGCCTAGGGTTAGAGCTAGGGCTAGGGCTAGGGGTGCGGGTCGGATCAGGACTAGGCAGGGTTGGGGCGGGCGTTAGGGTCAGGTTTGGGTTTAAGGATAAAGTTGGGGTGCAAAGTGGACAAAATTTTCCTTCCGGCACCTTTGGTGCTCATGGAGCGTCGCGTGTCTTCGGCGCCCATGGACGCCTGAGGGCGGCACCTTTGGCAACTAACTGTTGGCCGGAGGCCCCTGGGGGGGGGGGGGGTAGTTGGTGTCCTAGGACCAGCGGAGCCCCCCCCCCCCCCCCCGGGGGGTGGTATTTGGACACGCTGCGCGCTACTTTGCAGCATGTACACCCAGAATGTCCCGATTTGTACCCCCTCCCAAAATGGCCCCTTGGGAGAGCAAACTCTTTGGCCACCAAACTTGTATAAACACCCTTCCCTCCTTCCCACAAAGATAGCACAATCAAGAGCACAACACAATTGGTACCCGCTTCACAATTTTGAGATCGCCTGGCATGTTGTGGCCCTTCAAAGACCAAATAAGTGCATCCGCAGAGCTGTCTGGTGCAAGGACACATCCAAACAACAACACCTTTCCCGTGGACTTTGCCGCGCACACCACATCAAACCTGCCTTCTTGGGGTCTCCACAGTAGAAAGGAATCAAAGTGGCTACATGGCCCCTGCCTTCTGGATCGCTCGAGTGGGGAGGAATCAAGGTGGTTGCACAATAACCCCTGCCTCCTCAGGGTCCCTGGGGTGGGGAATTTGGATGGCGCTTCATAAAATGGTGGTGGGGGGCAATTTGGCCAAAAAAAAAAACTGCCCAGCACGTGCCCGGCGCACTGAGTGCACTAGGCCCTCAGTGAATTGACACCAGATTGATGCACAGATTGCCAAAATCAGTTACAATCATCACATTGCCCTGAATTTTTGGTGGCTGGCAAAATGAAGCACCAAACAGCAGGCACCGCATGCTTATGTCAGTATCTCTTGAACTAATATTATTGGCATTCATGAATGCCAAACTTGACAGTGGTTTGCATGCATGTTTGCAAGCCTTCAGCCCCCTTCCCAAATATTGGCATTTTACAGCTACAACATGTCTACCCTGGGCGGCTCTGTTGCACATCCTTGACATGCAACAATTGCAAATGAGATGAGAGAGAAGAAGAATGAGATGCCAGAGACAAACAGGCAGTGGTGATGTTGACAATAATGTACAAATTCCACACAACACACATTCAGGTACCCAGGTTTGCTAATTCCACTACACACCAAGCCATGCACTCTGTGCACATCACAGTTCTCTAGTCAATAAATGGGGCTTGCTCCCACGTATGCGGACTCAAAGTCCTGCATTTCCGCTTTGAATAATGGTAGCCCCTCTTCGAAGAGGACCAGATTGGTGGGAGACGTAACACAATCTTGCCAAACCATTGTTACTGGGTTTCAGTCCCTGAAACATTTGTACTCCCACTACTCGGGCACCTGTTTGGACACTGTTGGCGATTTCGTTGATGGCTGATGTTTCATGGGTTACTTACTCTTAGAGCAAACGATTACTCAGATATGTTGGGCTCCTCAGGCCATTTGTTAGCCAAACCACAGTGGCCTGAAAACAGCTGTCTGTGCCGCTGTCCCATTGGGGAGGTGGGGGGGGGGGGGGGGCTTAATTGAGTATAATTGAGAATGTTGTGAAGAAATGACCATCAAACAAGCGTAGAAATCAAACGCAAAAGTGGCAATCTCCAAAATATGTCTTGGTCGATCCTTACAGAGGCCATGCGCATTGCACGTACCCAGAGTGGACAGACCAAGGGGCTGCAGCAGGATACAACCAACTAGCACGCGAATGAAGGAAACAGCATGAATGCCCTTGTCGATCCTTACAGAGGTTATGCGCATTGCATACCTGGGATGGACGGACCAAGGGGCTGCAGCAGGATAAAACTAACAAACACCCGAAAGAAGGAAACTGCAAACTGCATGAATGCCGATGCCGATCCTTACAGAGGCTATGCGCATTGCATATGCCCAGAATGGACAGACCAAGGGGCTGCAGTAGGATACAACCAACAAACACTAGAATGGAGGAAACTGCATGAATGCCCTTGTCGATCCTTACAGAGGCCATGCGCATTGCACGTACCCAGAGTGGACAGACCAAGGGGCTGCAGCAGGATACAACCAACTAGCACGCGAATGAAGGAAACAGCATGAATGCCCTTGTCGATCCTTACAGAGGTTATGCGCATTGCATACCTGGGATGGACGGACCAAGGGGCTGCAGCAGGATAAAACTAACAAACACCCGAAAGAAGGAAACTGCAAACTGCATGAATGCCGATGCCGATCCTTGCAGAGGCTATGCGCATTGCATATGCCCAGAATGGACAGACCAAGGGGCTGCAGTAGGATACAACCAACAAACACTAGAATGGAGGAAACTGCATGAATGCCCTTGTCGATCCTTACAGAGGCCATGCGCCTTGCATATGCCCTGAATGGACGGACCAAGGGGCTGCAGCAGGACAGAACTAACAAACACCAGAATGAATGAAACTGCATGAATGCCCTTGTCGATCCTTACAGAGGCCATGCGCCTTGCATATGCCCTGAATGGACGGACCAAGGGGCTGCAGCAGGACAGAACTAACAAACACCAGAATGAATGAAACTGCATGAATGCCCTTGTCGATCCTCACAGAGGTCATGCGCATTGCATACCTGGAATGGACGGACCAAGCTGCATCAGGATACAACCAACAAACACTAGAATGGAGAAAACTGCATTACTGCCCTTGTCGATCCTTACAGCGGCCATGCGCATTGCATATGCCCTGAATGGACGGACCAAGGGGCTGCAGTAGGACACAACTAACAAACACTAGAATCAATGAACTGCATGAATGCCATTGTCCATGCTCAGATCCCACCAGCAGTGCATGATCTGAATGGACGCCTAGGGGCTGCAGCAGGATAGCTCACAGACACACCAGTGAAAGCAACATATGCTAATATAGATTCATCAATGCTGGGATCACATATGAAGGCTAGACTGGAGTCATCAGAGTGTGGTTCCTTTCCCTTGTTTTCTGCATGCGCCAATGGCTACATAAAGCAATTGAGTTGTGCGCATCATCAGATGACGAGAAATTCTTTCCTCTTGTTTGATGATTCAAAAACGCCAGGAGAGGTTGTGAGGTACAGCGGTGCAGATGGTTGCACCGACACCCCAATGAGCACCACAAGCTGGGCAGCAGGAGCACTGCATACTTTTCGGCAGGATAGCACAGTGATACACAGTATTCTGCATGCCCTTGTAGTGTCTCATTCCTCAGTTTCTTTTTGTGGGGTCCAGGCCCAGGTACTCTGGCGAAGCCCTCTTCTTATCAGATGGCACTCAAAGTCCGTGCCACAGTTGTTGCGCATACAAGTGGAGAGGGGAGGAGCTGGGTCCCTAGCACCCTGCACCCTCTCATACTGCAGAGTGACATGCTGTTTGCTAAGCGGAAAATGGAGTTCAAGGTCAGGCTCAGAACCTTTTCCTAGCTGCTCAGCTATGTTTGCACGGATGTTGGATTGTTCTTGCAACCAGTTCACTGAATGTGCTCGTGTTTTCAGGCTGGCCAACTGAGAAAGGTCTGCTGAAGTGGCACACGGACTTTGTTGGCTGACAAACCAAGACCATGTAGCACCCTCGGGCAACCTGGACCCATCCAGAGGGGGGGTGTTGTTTGAGGAGAGGAAAGTGATGGTGTACAAGCATGCTAAAACATGGGAGGATACTGGGATGGAAGGTGTGATTGTGGACGAGCATTTGCATGGAAACTGAAGGACTTCGGTAGCAATAGAATCCAGCGTCATTGCTCTTCGCGAACTTCTTGCAGAGTTAAATTGCAAGCACAGTTGAGAAGCGGGGGCCAATGGAGCGGGCTTTGCACATGCCCTGCACCGTTGGATTGCGACGCTTCCTATCGTTGGCTGGTGGATGATGAAATTACTACAGCCAGTGTGCCATTGTATCATCTGCTTCTGGACATTCAGCGTTCAGAACGGTGGCAAAAATCTGCGATAATGTCTCGGGGTGCACTATGCACAAGGATGCACCACAACGGCCCAAACAGAGGGTGGATGGTGATATTACCACAGCCAGTGTGTCGCTGTATCATCCACTTCCGGACAGTCCCCCAAGCAAAGGCCGGATGACAAGAACTGCTACATTTGTTGCTTGTTGTGTTTATTCATTGTACTGATTTTGCACTCCAACAACCCAGAAATTTGTCAGCAAGCTGCAACACTTGTTGTCTCCAGTCTGTATGAGCACTGCGGCCCCCATGCCTGGACCATGTTTGAAAAAACCCGCAGGCATAGCCTGGGGATTAGTTGAGCTGCTATGGGCTGCAGCCGTTGTACCCTGTCCTTGGTTGAAGATGCATGGCTCTGGCTTCAGCCAAAACAAACCTTCATCCTATGGTTTTCCCCTTTCCCCCTCTCCACAGCCGTGGGCTACTTGCAGCTGGGGACTACCACCTACAAGGGCAAGGGGATACTCCTCAACAGAGGCATGGCAGGGCAAATCATGGGGGTTGCTGTTTCCCAAATATCAAGCGTGCAATACGTAGCATGAAATCCACACCCACTTGAGCGGGTGGGTGTGGGGCTTGGGGGTTTTTGTGGCTCACCTAAACCCAAACTTGGACTTTTTTTCTTTTCATGGCGCTTGCACCATAATTTTTTTAAAAACGTTGCACGGCCTTGCCAACAGGGGTCTGTAATCCTGCTGAGTGCGAAAAGTGGACAGGGGTTGGGCACAGCGCACATAGCACTTCCGGGACACCTGTGCACAGTGCACCCCAAGAACATGGTGAAATGGCCTCCCAGAATTCTGTAGAAATTGCGCATCGTCATTACAGGAATGACAGCACTCTGGTTTCACTCTGATACCAATGGCAGCGTGCACCTGCCAGGTGAACAAAAAAGACATGCATATGCACCAATGTAAAAAATTCCACTCAGTGTTGGCGCCACTTTCAGGCGGAAATTATGTGGAGACGAAACATATGACATCGAAATGACCCTGGGCATGTCAAAGGCAGCTCGACTGCATCAGGGCAGCAGTAAGCCATTGCTGGACACTCCTCGCTGTTTACGTACCACTACTACCGACACTCTGGTCGGGTGGCAGGTACCGGCACTGAGCTCAAATGTTGATTGAGCGGCAGTGTGTGTAGTGTGTGGTGTGTGGTGCAAGTGCACATCATCGCACCATCATTTCCTACCTGCTGCCCAAAGAATATCAGCACCCAATCAGTGGACCTATCCAAAAAAAAAGCCATTCAAAACCAGGTGGGCTTAATGAAGGTTACCGAATGCCACTGCCTCTGTGCAGTAATGAGCCGTCAGCATATTTGCATAATGCAAGATGCCGACTGACCATGAGGAGGTTGGCATCCTCCTGCAGCGACCGCATGGGATGCCCTGTGGCAGATGATGTGTCACGCAGGCTGACTGCACCTCTGCACCAACAAAGTCCCACGGTCTTCAGCTGCAGAGGGCATTCGGCTCAGGTCCTATTGAGAGTCCCCGTCGCTGTCGGGCATTCGCGCCTGCTGTATCAGCGAAGACAAGGCACTCCGGGTAGGTGCTGGCGCTTGCTGCCAAGAGACCTCCTTCTCAAAATACGAATCGGTCAGACACCCTGAGAAAGGCTCTGTCACACCCAAGAGCGAGGCCTCAAAGTCTGGTACGGCAGCACCCAATATGGTCCGCAGGCAATCCAAACACCGGGCCTCGAGACTGTATGGCACAAAGAAGGCAGGGTGTAGCACCACTGACAACGGCCTCTAATCCTCGTTTGGAATTCCACATTCTTGCTACCAGCAAACCCTACCATCAGCACATGCAAAGAAGGCATTGCAATGTGCACATCACCCACTTATGTGGTGCAAAATGCATGTAGCAGCCTGACAGAGCGCAGTATTTTCGGTCTCTTTAGATTGTCTTGGTCATAAAACGGATCTGTTTACAGGAGTTTCGAACACATTCAGAGCCCATATGAAGATTATCTGCTCAGAAACGTGCTCTTCTAGCTATTCTCAGGCGTGTGGGGCAAAGGCGCTGTGTCCTCTTGGCTACACCCACTAAGACATCCCCAATGACAGCTGTGAATGCAGACTGCCCAAGGGTCTGCCCAAATGCAACCGCTTCAAGGTCCCTGTGATGCAAAATGTAGCAGATGCTTCTCAAATCGTCATGTGGTGCGACTTTTGGCCAGCGCCGTTGTGTTTGGACAATCCTCTAAAATGCCATTGCTGTATCGTATCTGAGGGGGCTCACGCCCATCTGCCTGTAAACAAACGTACCACAGTTTTCGGCAATGTTTTTGAACGCTAACAGCCGCAGATCAGCAACGAGAAGCACGGCTCCATGGAGGTGTGTTCAGTACCATTGCAGCCACTCATCCCAGTGGCGTGGGCAGGGGTCCAGAGGGAGGGACAGGGGAGGGGAGGAGTTGTGGTGTTTTGAATTCGCTGTTTTCATTCTGAGCATTTCAAACATGCACGACTGGGGTAAAATCTCCTTTTACCATTCACCACACATGAAAAATAGTAGGGTATTCGAGCAAATGCACAATTGAACCAGCAAAGGCACCTAGCAAGCAATTCAAGATACATTGCACTTCAACATAATCCTACTTACTAGTGGTGCAAGCTACATCTCCTTGGTTGACCAAATGGCCAGTGCTCACGAAAATTCTTTTCCTGCATTCCTTTTCCCTCTTTGCTCTCTATTTGCTGTGCATGTCTGGGTTTTGTGTCTCCTTGTCTTACTGGTGGTGCAAACTACAGCTCCTTGGTATTGGCGGATGAGCAAATGTGGGTTCTGTGTCTATTGTGTCCCACTAAAGCGCACACTACAACTCCTTGGTTTCAGCAGATGTCCCAATAGTCAACTCTCGGTATATCACATCTTGGGGATAAAAGAAACATTTGAACTCATTCAAATCCAAGCATTTTAGGTGGAAACATATTCAATTTGCTCCCTTTCCTCAAAGGCCAAAAAATGTTTCCGGGCACCATTGGCGACCAAGTTGGTTCTTCCCCTTGAGGGATCCTGAGGGATGGGGGGGGTCCAGTCTATAGTGCTAACTAGTAATTGCGCAGTAGCTAGGAGACATTTCATAGAGTAACAACATTGCTGATTTTTGGTGCCTGAGACAAAAAAATGGTGTCCCCGGTTGGCACCATGGGCACAATTCATGAAGAGAAGAGGCCTAAAAGGGATGGTACGGCCTTTTAACATGAAAGAGGTACGATTAAGTTAAATTGTAACTAAGAATCCCTTACATGTTCACACACACACGCACAATTATTTTGTTTTGGAATATCTTGCCCAAACAGTGCAACACAGTACAACCATAGGAAAGGCATCCTCAAAATCTATCCAATATCCTGTAGCATCTAATTTGTATCTTATGGTATTTGAGTAGGAGCCCAAATGTGGAGGAAAGATGTTGTAGTAGGATCCCACAATATCTATCCAGTATCACAGTATGTCTAACCAACATCACGCAGTTTTGGAGATTGTGACTAGTGTTGTGCAAAAGACGTGTGGTGTCTCTTGTGTTATGATCTCATGCACACCCAACCCCCGCCCTTCTGGACAGCTTCCGACCAGCTCAACACATCCATCAGATTTGCTAGGTCAGCTCGGCTGCTGTCATCAGATACAAAACGCTGGGTGTATGCCTGCTGCGAGTCCAAGATGATTCCCCACAGCCTGTATGCCAGGCGGTCTCCTCTTGGACACTCCATGGCGTTGCCCATAACGACGGTCAAACGGGCGAAGTGTCAGACGACTGCAAGTAATCGCGCAGGGCCTTGCCCGATTGCCGCATCCTACTCGCCACCCTTTCGCCCCCCAAAAGCCGCTCCACCGCCACCACGTTCAGATCCGGTATAACGTTGCGCTCAGCGATCGCCAAACCCTCCAGGCATGCTTGCAGATGTCCAATTGCCTCTTGTTGAGACTGTAATATAGCTCGTAGTTCATCAGCAGACATCTGGCTGGTGTGGGGCATTGCCGCGCCGCTCCCAAAGCCCGAGGGGCCCGGATCTTGGCTCTTAGACGATGAGCTCTTGAAGGGCGTCAACAAAACACAATAAATTTTCAACAAATCTATACACAATAGTAGAAGTGATCCCCTGTTCAAGAAAGACAAGTGGGCAAGTTAAACAGGGGATGTGTGTGCGCCATTGAATTTGGATATCAGTGCAATTCGTGACCAAGCCGCAGGGTGGTGCAGAATACCTACCCAGGGGTGAAGAACATGGGGTGCACCTTGGCCTCGACAGTGCCATTTCTCACATGTGATTTGTGACCGTCAGAGGGAGCAATGCATGCACTAAACTTTGATTTGAAATAAACACGGCCATGGCCCCCAAACCGGGCATTTTCGTAAGATTTGCGCATAAACATGTAAATTTACCATTCGGCCAGCGGCCTGGCCAACAATTCATTCAAGGCCGCCCGGTCATATCTTGCATTGTCTCATGCTATCAAACTAGTATCCACACTAATTGGACATGCCATCGACATTTGTTCCAGGAACCAAACATACTATACAAACCATGCTATGCAGCCCATAGAGCTAACACCTTGGGGGTGTTTCGGTTCATCTCTAGACCAGCTCATGGCTCTGGTCGCATGGGCCTATGTGGTGGCTAGGCCCATGCGGCCAGGACCCCCCCCCAAAAAAAACCTTTGAGATTGTTGTTTTAAGAGACTATTCAATGGCACCACGAAATTTGCAAAAACTATGACTTTTCCAAACACCTTTTGTGGGTTGTGGGGTGGGTTCAACCATCATTTGGTGACAAGACAGGTACTCCGGCACACGTTGGGAAGCATGTAGTGGATGCTGCCATGTGGTGCCTGTGGGTAGTGGTTGCGCCCATGGGTGGTAGAGTGCCTGCATTGTCACCAAATGATAACCAAACCCACCCCAAAGCCCACAAAAAGATTTTGGAGAAAATCAAATTTCCAAATGCCACTGGATGGCCTAAAAACTACATAAAACTGATCAAAGCCCCGCTGCCCAAGCCAAGGTCAAAAAAATTCTACTTCCTTCGAAAAAATGCCCCTAGCGATGCACTACCAAGTTGCCCAAGAGTTGTGTAACATGTGGGCTGCTTTTGCGTACAAAAACCCCACCCATGGGCACGTGGGCACCCAAGAATTGGGCCTAATAGGTGCTACATTGCTCCCCATGGGTGCTCCCGCTGTCACCAAATGATCGCCCTAGGCCACCAAGCAGTCATCAGAGGCCACCCAAGAATCGTGATGTCTGAAACAGCCCATGCTTGGCACGAAACAGCTAAGTCCTCGCGATGGGGCCCCATAGGATGGCCAATCAAGGACTCCCACCATTGTGGTCACAGGGTCCAAGTTAGGTCCAAAAACAAAAAGGTGGAATGGGACGCCAATTTGGATCCACATGTAGTGCGGCTATAGGGCAACCTAAATTTGCCCTGCATGGTGCAAATAATCCCAAAACGGCGGTTCTAGGTATTGTGGACACCACCAGGGGGTCCTAATTGGTACTAGATGGCACCTAATGGATTCTAGATGGCAACTCATAGGGTTAAATGCACTTCCATTGTGACCGAATGATCATCCAAGCTTGACCCAAGGGTTGCAATCATTCATCAAGGGTCGCAAAAAAATTGCATTTTCCAAAAAAAAATTGCATATTCCAGTCAACCCATGCAGGTCATTTTTGGTGGAAACAGTGATAAGGTTAGAGGCTGCAAAAATTGTCCTTTTGCATGATAGCATGCGGACACTATTAGAAAATCCCCAATCTCACCCCTCTGGGGGGCTACTGCAGGTTCACTACGACCACCAAAAAAAACCCGACATAACAAAAATGGCTGAAAACTGCATAAAATGCATTAGCGCTTGTCCCACTACACCTGGCCAAACCCCATGGAATTGGGACCTGAAAGCACTTTTCCGGCCCACAATTGAAAAGAAAAACCAAAAGATTTGTGATTTTCAACCCAAAATGGGGGGCAGGGGGGGTTACTTTGTTGTTTCCCCACACCTTCAAAAAGTGGGCCTTTAATGGGGGGGGTCTCACTGAAAACTCACTGGGTATTCAGATTTTGAGGCAAAAGAGTCTTTTCGCAGAGGTTGTTGCATCGAAACGACGCAAGCCCGCATAGATGGGAAAACGCCACATACCCCCCCATTGTGGGCCCATTCGCGGACCCGAACCCAAGAGGTTGAATTGTTGGGTTATTTCTGTAAATTCATAATGTTGTCCAATAAAGGTTGCAAAACTTGTGGGGCGTCCAAAAAAAAAACGTGCCCCCTGCCCCCCCCCCCTCCCCCCGGTTCGGGGAGTTGGCAGGGCCAACCCTCAAAAACTTTTTGGGGTATGTTTTTGACTCATGAAATGATGATTTTACAAGAAAACCATTAAACCCCTTACGGTATGCTATGTGAGTACCTTGTTAATGGCAGGGCACAAGGGGGTGCAGAACATTCTGGAGGCAGTGCCAAGGGGGGCAACTCTGGGTGTGTGAGGGTGCTGAAACGCACCGCACACCGCACCGCGCGTGTCAGAGGATGCAACGCTTTAGTGCAAGGTACACCCCTTTGGAAGGTAGGCAGGGATGCTGTGGCCTCAGGGGTTTGCATGCAACAACGGTCTACTCTACTCCAAAAACCTGTTGCATCACACCCCCTGCCAAAGAGGCCGTTTTGCTTGAGATACAAATGGTGCCACAGCTTTCATGACCAATAAAAAAGAGATGCAGGAAAAATTCTGCATGTGCAGAAATAGACTTGTCTGGGTTTGGTTTCAAGAGACATAACCATGTGTAGAAGTACACATGGACTGCCCATATTGGATTGCCACACAATCTGCCTTTGACAATGAGCCCACAATGGTGGCAGGCACACGCTCGTTGGTAGTGCCTCGAAGACAGAAGACACCAGTGCCTGGTGCCAACAGTTTAGAATTCATGGAAATGTGATCTGTCCGGAAAAAACACATTGAAAGGGGAAACTTTTGTGCATGCATCACCACCACTTCCCCCCGGATAATGCCCCCAAAGCGTGTTTTACCCATACACACAAATAGCATCACCCAACCATTGCATACAGTGCACACTGGTCACGTTTCAGCAACTTTTAGTGTGAGCATATATTGTGTGCGCACCGGACTGACGTCGCCACCGCGCACCGCACCGCGCGGTCAGCACCCTCTGTATCTCCGGTGGGCAGGAGGCACCCCCAGGAGAAGCCCAGCTCATGACAGGACGGAAAGCTCATAATGCGGGCCAGAAGAGGAGGCATCTCGGGGTAAATCGGCATAAACCAGGGTAAGGGGGTGGGGCTGATCAGGTCTAATCTTCTTGGCAGCAATCCTCACATTGCTTTCGTTGGTCCCTGGTACTCACAATGTTGCGTCTTCTTTGCAAAAAATGGGGTGTTGGTTGAAGGTGCCGCACACACAATGTGCACAGCACAGATCCTGTTGGCTTTTCCGGATGTTGTTCCTGAAACCGGGCCCCCAACAAAGTGCGCATGTCCACTTCTCATGCCTGCACTTGATCTAACAACCTCTTTGGTGATCTCTGGTCATTCATTAACATTCGTGGTCCAACTCACCCTAACCATGCAAACTTTTCCAGGGCATGACCCATCCAGCTCACCCTCTGCCCATGGTATTCTTGTCAGTAAGACAGTAAGCAATGGCCTGGTATCCTTCTACATCCCTTTGAATGAGGGCTGATGAAGAACACAACACAACTGATGGACTGTTTCTGGAACTGGCAGAGAGCCAAAATGCCCAACTATTTTGGGAGTTCTGAATCAACAAATGGATGGATGAATGGAAGCACAGAACCACAGGGGGGGGGCGTGTGAAGAGACCTGCCAAAACCTGGAAACATGTCCACTGCATCACCAATGAGCTGCTGGCTGATCCTCTGCATACAGATCTCAGAAGCAACAGGCTGGCAGTCAATACACGCCTTGTAAAGCCACATGAATGTGGACCTCTGGCGCCAGGGCGGGCACGCCTCTCCAAATAGCTGAGCACACATTGACAAAATTGGGGCAGGAGTGTGGCAGTCTGGAAGTATGCTATGCTCCCTACGCCAGGACAGTGGCGAGCAGCAGTTTGACACATGTTTTGGGGGGGTTACACCAGAACATGACAGCAGATGAACATGCCGAAAAGGCACACAAGCCATTTTCATGGCCCGTTTGTTCTCTGCAGAGATCGCCTGAGGTTACTGCTGTCTGCCCCAACAGCCCGATCTCAATTACAGTGAGCAATGGGCCACTTTCTTGCCCGTCCCACTCAGGCCACCGAGCAGTTCCAGCCTGACACAGCTCGTGGGGGTGGGGGAGGTCCTCCACAATACATTGTGTGACAGCTACGGCTGAAAGCGACCTCTGTGCACAGTGGGTGAAACCTGATTTGCACCAGCCCCGTTCTGCCTCCCATACCCAATAAGAACCAATTCCCTCGGCTGCCCCTCTGCCCAAATGGGACTGACAAAAAGTGCACAATTTTTTGAATCAAGGCTTCACATGCTGAACAGATACTGAAAGCTATCGTCATCAGGCACCAACGTTCCCCAAGAAAACTTTGGCTCGCTGCGGCATGCTGTGGCATGCTTCAAGCTGTTTGTGGAGGGCACCATCCTTTTCCAAAAGACACACATGTCAAATTGCAGTTCACTTTCCCATTTTGGGACTCACCTTGGCTGTCAGTCAGGCTAAAGTGGTCCCCAATACCTTCCCCATTGGCCCACTGTAAAGAATCTGCTGTACTCCTGGTTGTCTCCTTGTTCCTTGTAGATTTCTGTGACTCCTGTGATGCCTCAGTAGTGGGAGTAGCCTCAGGAGTTAAATGGAACAGAGACACAAAAAAAACCGAGAATCTGTGGAACAGCAGAGAAGAACTGACAGGCAAAAATTTGATGGTATTGGGCATTGAACCAGAGACCCTTCAAACTGAAATTAAGAACCTTAACAACTAAGCCACCATCCAGTTTGGGCATACCTGTGTATCAAAGGGTTCAGAGGTTTAACGTTATGAAAAACAAAATCCGCCATGTGAAAAATTCAGGCCGCTGCGGCATGCTTCAAAACCCCCACCAACAGCTCCCAGAATCTGGCGCTGCGGCATGCTGCTACCATTGGTGCTTGATCGTCATCCCTTTAGGGCCGAGGCCCACAGAGATGTGTTAGGACACCAGTATCTGAATCCATTGAAAGGGCCAAGAGTTGCATCTCAGGGCACCAAGTCCCTTCAGGTCGCTTCACATGAGCCAACACCCATGTAGCGCCTTGGTGCAGCTGTGGAGCTTGCATACCCTCTCTGCCCTTTGACCAGTGGAAGGGTTTGTGCAGCACACCATTTCCTTCCTTTCATGGGAGTTCTACCGACGCATGGAGCAAGAAAGCAACAGTCAAATGCATGGATGGTCCAAATTGTCCATTCCCTGTACATGTCCTGCCTTATGACCCCAGCAACAATGGGGGCGGGGGGACTGGGGTTGCTTGTCCCTGGATCTCGTGGGGGTGGACAACAATGCACCTCCTGCAATTGAGTGGTGCACTTGTTCGTTTCTTCGATCAATTGCTGCAGAGAGCCAATGTACACATTTGGGATTGTGCTGAGGACCTGAAAATGGTGTGAGAGCATAAGAGAGCAAAAGAATGTGTGGAATGGACGTTGCACCCCGTAACTCTAGGCAGCTGGTGGAACAGTTGTATAACCCTTTTACCAATAAATGCTTTCGACCCTTTATGGTCTCAGGCAGAGCTACCCTTTCTAGTAGCCACCAACAGCAAGCAGCAAGCACGTGTGAACTGGGGAAAATCCTTAGGCAAAAGGCAAGCTGATGGGTGCCATCAGACAAAAGGCAAAAAAAATTTCCAGCTTGTGTGCCCTGCATCTTGTCTATCTCTATCTGTCTATCTCCCATCAATCATCCTCCAATGATGGTCCTACCTGCTTCAAAGAATCATCACTTTTCAAAGCATGAAGGGGGCAGATACAACAAATCCTGAGAAACTTTGTTTGGTGAAGCTCGTTCATGTCAGTTAACGACTGTTCTGATGTGGAGTCTCTTCCAATCACATTTGGAGAGGCAGAGGCTCGATCAGCTGCTGGAAGGGGGGGGAATGGCTAAAAAAAATGCTGGTTGGTATTTCCAGGTGTGTGCATTGGTTGAGTTTTTAAATTGTTCACATTACATGTCCGAAGCCACTGGTGAAAGTAATTTTCACTACGCGAGGGACAGTTGTCCCTGTGCTCGCAAATGCTGCTTTTGCGTCCCTCCCATGCTCACGCAGTATGCACAAAGTCTTTCCTAAGACAGTGAAATTTGGAGGGTGCTCACCACCACTGATGTGGGAAACATAACACAGGGCAAGGTGCTTCCGGACCAGCACGTGTTAACCCAACAGACATGTTGCCATGTCGTCTTTTTTTTGTTTGTGCAGCATACCAGCAGCAACGGAGTGTAGACAAGGTGGGTGAAGGGGTGAGGGGCTCTTGACAGAGATAGATTGTGTTTTTGGGGTGGGGGGCCCAATAGCTAGCCTGTGCATCAACACCCACCCACCTTGCCTGTCCATCCACTGAAAACCACCGAGGAAAAGATGAAACCACTCTACCCCCGCAAGCCACCAGCTGAACTATTAAACCAAGGACCACAATCGATGTCCTTCTGGGCCCCAGAGCGATCCAAAGAAGAGAGTGTAGCAGAATGGTTTGGGGGCAAAGCAGGATTGCATCCCTTGGGGCCATGCGCAACAACCTCATTGGACTTGCTGGCATCGCGCACTGCGAACTTGGCTCGGAAATTCAAGTCCACAATGCACTGACAGCCTTCAGATGCTACCACCAGGACATCCTCAACCCAATGGGCTGGGACCTCTGATTTGACAAATGCCTGGAGTGGAGGGTGGAAAGGGCGGCCCGGCAACCCTGGCGTTCCACCCGAGCTATGCTGCAAAATGCACCATGGTTGTCAGAATTCTGGCAGCTGCATTCACTAGTGGATTGCCAACACAGGCAATTTTCTCAAATCCTGTGAGGGTAGCTACAAACTGCATGAAGGCTGGACAAGCTGTGCCATACGCCAGCGACCAGAATCATACCCAAGCAGTCGTCAAATTCGGTAGAGATGATCTGTCTACATCAACTAAGGGTCCGTTGTCACAGGTTCTAGGGAGCATCAACCCTACCAAAGAGTTCATTCGCAGGCAAAGATATGGCAAAGATATGGGCAGATAGCTATTTGGTAGGTATCTTGCAAAACAGTGACTGAAATGACGCACTACCCATAATCCTTGATGTAAAATACAAATCGAACAAGGGGGGCTGACAGAAACTCCGTTTGGGCAATTGGCAAGCAGAATCCTGTAACTGAGTTGCCTTTGCGAAAATGCACATTAAATGAGTCGTAGTCCATGGGCGGTTGGTGCTGCCGTAGGGGGCGTATGGCGTCAGCAGTTGCCCATTTGGGGACCTAGCAGGCAGTGTGCTAAGATCCGGGCGGCAGTATGCAAGCACGAAATGATTCAACGTCGAGGGGAAGGGTGATGCTGTGCAGATACCAGTGGAAAAATGATACAGGGGTTGAGAAGCAATAGGACTTGTGTGCCAACACATATGCTGGAGTGCAAGCCAATAGACGTGTGCATATACAAAGAAACATTCCAACCAATGAGCGGAGGAATGGACTGGGGGCGGACTGGAGCAAACCAATAACAATTGACAGCAAAATGAATGTGTCCGTTTATTTGGCCGTGTTTCTGGCTTTTTTCCGTATTGCTTGATTTAAGCTTGCCTGCTTTGCCGAACACGTAGTCTTCGATAACCTCGGTAGACAACAATTCGGTCATGCTACTACAAGAGAGAGAGGAAACTGTGGCTTGCGGTCCACTTAGGTCCAAACCTTTGTGTCAGGAAAGTGCTCACATATCAATGCGATATACAGCGGTCGTGTAGGCTGGAGCAGTACAGTAAAATGCCCAATAATGTCCCAGAAAAAAGTCTCCGTAATGCCCCAAAAGGTGTGGTCAACACGGGGGGGGGGGGGGGGCATAATTACGAGATTGGACTGAAAGACAGACAGACAGACAGTGCAGACAAAAATTGCAAATGAGGTAATGCACTCCTCAGTGCGGCATAAATGCATCTTTATTCTCTATTCTGTACCTGGTTGAACCTCGAAAACCCTGTATCTGAAGCAGGGTACAGAATATCATGCCTAAACAGAAACAGTCAGACAGTCACAGTCAGTACCTGTATATTAGAAACAGTAAATCAGTAGCAAAGTGTGCAGTATTGCTTGTGAAATACAATTGGAAGAAAAATCCCCCCCCAAAAAACAGCACCTCGGTTAACACGGGAGGAGAGAAAACGCGCCCGGAGGAAAACTTTTCAATCTTCGATAAACAAATTTTCCCACCATCATGTGTTGTCGACTTTTCAGTCTGCCTTTCTGTTTTGCTGGCGCAACCAAAGACAAGCCGAGGAGGCGACATGCGTACAGATTGGCAGCAGAGAAACCATCTTAAAAATCGGGCAGTGCACGTGCATCGTCTCGCACACCTTCATGCAGAACTTCACAGACCACTGCCACTTGGTCTGCAGGAGAAAACCCAGCATGTCGCGAACCACTCGGGTTGGAGTGTGAGGCGGGAGCTCCGACTTTAGTGTGTCCAAGGCCTCTTGGATGCGCGCGGTGCAGTCCTCCGAGCAACGGCAGGCATCCAGAGTAGGGTTGTGCCAGTCGACAGCATACTGCAACGTGATTGCAATGTTCTCATCAGACTAACAACTATGCCACAGCACAGCAGCACAGCTTACAGGATTGGTTGGGGTAGATGGCATTAAGGTGGTACCCCTGCTTCTGCAAGCCTTGGAGTGCAGTGTCACGTTTGTGTTCTCAAGGGGAATTTTGCAGACAGGTTCATGAAAAAAAAAGCAGTACCGTCCGCAGATGAGCAAAGAGGGAACCAGTAAATGGTCTGGTTGCGCTGCCCTCAAATCAGGCAGCGCATGCAGTCGTCGTGTGCACCCGTTTTAATAAAACCGTTATCTCATCATCCCCATGGGACCCTCAACAGTCACAAAGACCCCTCTATCTGTTTCCGGAGGTAATCTTCTTTGTGGCAATCCTCTGGCTTCGAACGGAGCCTTCTCAACACTCAACTTTGAATCCACGCAAACTGGACACAGCTTGCAGGCGGTGGTGACATCCAATCTCCAACCAGAGCACAGAGCACGAGCACACCGCACCTCTTCAAAAGGGTCCTTGGAAGAGACTGAATGCCCTTGCAGTGAAACCTCAGCACCACCTGCAACAAAAGGGCATCTATCAGAGTGTTACGCAATGTTGGAATTTTTCATCCATGAATTTCATGCTTAGTTATTGTGTTATCCCACGAGAATCGAGTGCTGGGGTTGATTCTATGAGATTTTCCGTTGTAGGTTCTGCCGGCATAGAACCTGGAGGTGTACAGACGCATCGTCTTCCACACTCATGCGAAGCTTGAACAAGAAGTGCAACATGGGTTGAACTACATGCAAATCTTTGTTCCATTCGTCACTGTGGTTGTCAAACATATGCGCAGGACCACTGTTAAGTGGTGCATGTTGATGGAATGCTGGAGTGACAGCACAGTGCATCCCGCATTTCAGCATCCCAGGATCCCGGATTGAAGCACTTTGTACACAGTATTTTGTTCTGCATCCACAGTCAACATCAAGCGATGCATGCTTCCTACCGTTCACCTTCATTATCCGGAATGATCTGTCACCGATGGCCACAACATTGTCGTCACTCTCACCTTCTGGCAGGGCGCTTTCAACCTAACCGTGGTTTAGCGTCGCTCGGTAAACCAAAACTCAACCCGCAAAGTACTGCGCCTCCAGTTGCGCATACCGTTCCACGCAAGGGCCGCGACCGCAAAGCGGTCATGACCTCTCTGGTTGCGCCGTGTGCCGTGCTGGTGCAGCTGTGTTATTTGTGGTATGTGTGGTGCTGTGGTGCGTGACCCATGCAAGCGTGGATTTCCATGGTTGTTGTGCAAGATCATCCAAAGGATCCGGATGACCTCCGTGCATATGTTGCGACGCAATGCAGCAACAACAACACCATCGAGGGAATTCGTCGTGTTGTGCTGTGTTTGTTTGTGGTCGTAGCCTTGACGTGTTTTCAATTCTGGACCGTAACAACTGCCCCCAGCCGTCAGAGCTGCCCGCAGACCCGACTATCACACGGCTGCTGAAGTGGTTCTCGTGGGAGGAAAAGACCTGGTACTTGAAGTGGAGACAGTGGTCGAAGAGGTTCGATGAGGAGACTCTCTAAATACATGACAAGCAAAGGTTGTTTCAGCGGCCCGCGGCCGTGAATGCAGAGCACGGGTGCAAAGCTGACAGCAGGAACAACAACAGGAATAGGAACAACAACACGACCCATCATACCTCGTGAGGTACAACTAACATGCAATGCAGGACAGCATTAACCGGGACTCTGGTGATTCACCTGTGACAAAGCACTGTGCACAATCACAACCCTGAAAACTTCACAACACTCAGGCTCTCAATTTGGTATCTGACAGATTATATACGGATGCACGACTGAGAGCATGGACAAAACATTCGTGACTGGCAGACTACAAAACTCACGTCCCGTGCAGTAAACCAACCACCCACCAGCATTGTTGTCACCGAACGACCCGGTGTATGTTTTTTGTGTTGGCATGGTCCGGGGTGGCGGTCCATTCTATTTGGGTCCTGGTGTACTTGTATTTCTGTACCCGTCTGTCCGTCTATGTGCAGTTTGTGGTCACGGCCAGTCTTTTTGTGAAGCAACTCCTTCAAGCAATCCAAAACTGTGACCTTCGAAAAAACTCAGCGGCGAGACTACTCACTTATACAATAGGTGTGGGGAAAAATTCGTCGGGGAAGTTTTCGTTGGGGAAATTTCGGGAGTGTGAGGGAAAATTTCGTGACGGGAAAATTTCGTGTGGGAAATTGTGGTGAGGAAAAATGTTTCGCAAGCGTGAGGGGAAAGTTTTGTGAGGGGAAAATTTCGTGTGGGGTAATTTCGTGAGGGAAATCGTGGTGAGGAAAAATTTTCGCTAGCGTGAGGGGAAACTTTCGTGAGAGGAAAATTTCGTGTGGGGAAAATTTTGTGAGGGAAATCGTGGTAAGGGAAAATTTTCGCTACCGTGAGGGGAACGTCCGGAAACCCGTACGTAAAACCCAGGGTCGTTTCCAGAAAAACCAGGGATTCACCCCAACCCTCAACTTGCAAAGGCCGACCTACAGCATCCTGCAGGCGCTGAGCGACGGCTGCCAAGTATGCCCCAGGGTCACTGAGCACTGCCGAATGCGATCCGTCCAAGAAATAAATAGTAATCGGGGTAGCGCATACAAGGTGGAAAAGCATCCCAGGAGACACCTCTCTCTAAGTACATCAAAACTATACTAGCATACTGGGCAGAGGCGGAACCACCTATTGGTACACCCTCACACTGACAAAACACACTACTATAATGCACAAAACAATCATTCCACGTCAGAACCCACACGACAAACGAGAGCACATCGGAGAAAGACAGGTGATGGAACGAAGAATCACGTGAGGAGGCACCAATTAAGTAAAGAGACCGGATGCCTCCCTTATGGATATGGAAAAACAGAGCGTCACGCCCACAACCGCGCTTTTCGCACAGCACACCCTAGTGATTTCGTGAGGGAAATTGTAGTGAGGAAAAATTTTCGCTAGCGTGAGGGGAAAGTTACGTGAGAGGAAAATTTCGTGTGGGGAAAATTTCATCTGGGGCTGTCTCACAAAATGGACCGAGGAGAATTATCTAAAGCGAGAAAAAAACACACCTCCGTTCACAAAATGAATGGCAAATCTCCAAACAAACGAACGGACGTGTGTGAGCATGAACTAACTAAGGGCGTGTTTAACAACAAACGGAGGTGAATTCCCAAACAAAGTAATATGTCACAAACTAGGATGGTTGAGCAAGACACTTGCACGGCAAGGCAAAAGTTGAGCTTGACGGTGGAAAACAATTAATCCGCAAGCGAAAAAAAATAGACACTCAGAAAAACACCTCGACACAAACCGAACTTGAAAAAACAAAGCTAACATGGGTGCAAGGCACCAACCCGGAGATGTGACGAACAATGGTCTCAAAAAATGAACAGGTTTCAAAAGAATAACAGCTTTCAAAAGAGTGAAACCATTGCGAATCACAATAGGACACACGCACACAAGCACCCAAGCTCGGCTCAATTCAATAGCAATAAATGAGTGCGGTTATGACAACAGTTCAGGTAAAATTCTGCAGAATTCGAGACAACTATTGACTGAAGGATGCTCAATGTAATCAAATGCTGAAAAACACTCCGGCAGATTTCTGCCCTGCACTGCCTGCAGCAAGTTCGCACTACTGGTGAAACATGACTTTGGTGGATTGGCGAACCCTGGGTACAATGCATTATTACGCATAAACGAAAGCGAAACGAAGTCATTTTTCCTCATGAAGTGGCGTGGCCGGGGTTGGTTGCCCAGCAAAAAAACGAACCGGCAGCCCAATAAGCAGTGGCGGTGACTGCCGTTGTGTGCCGACTTCTCGTGCACCAGCGAAAAGTGCCTCGCAGGTCCCAGGCACAGTTGTCGCGTTGTACCCCCAGCCTCCAGCAGAAAACGAATGCCGTCGCGTTTGGTCTACGGCAATGCGGAAAAAATACCCAGACCTGTGTCGTCTTCGGTCTTAGGTTGCAAGAAGCGCAACGGGCTCGTCACTTGAACGCTGCGCAGGATATCCAGTTTTGTCCAGCTCCCATCGCATGTTGACGCGAAAGAACTTCCTTCATCGGATGAAAAATTGTCGATGCAGGTAGTTGGGGCAGGAATTGGGAGCGGACGTGATGATGGAGTCCTTCTGAAAACGCTTGCTTTGTCCAAGACACGCGAGCACTGCTTGTTGTTCTCAACCTCACCACGCAAGATCGACATCGCTTGAGGGACAAAAACCTGTCAAGGAAGCAGATTGAGGTGAAAGCCTTGACAAGCTGGGGGAGGGCCGTATGTTCTGTTACGCGGTGGAAAGGAAGTTTTTTGGTTCCGTGATCTTGTATTCTGTGCTTTGAAATGGATTCCAGGGGAGACTCGGGAGATTACCGGGAAAAAGTGCTTGGATGCACCTTCACTCACAAGGCAGGCAACACTGAAACACTCAATTCACGACGTCTGACGCTCAATTTCTTGGTTCCCCAAGTATTCCCACTCAAATTACGCCAGCATAGTACGGCACTTGGGCCCTGCCCCGCCCCAACTTCCAGCATTGAACAACATTCTGCCACTCTTCTGCTCCGTCATCAGGTTGACTGTAATCCAGGGGCACTGCGGCCACGTGGAGCAAGTTGCAGAGCAAGCACAGGTGGATACCTGGTTTCGCATCCCACTGGACACTTTCAGAAGAGTCTAACTCAAGGTAGGGCACGTCTCAGTGGCACCACAATTCTGACTCCAAGCAAAAAGGCTAAGTCGTGCGCGTCGACGGCCCGTGATCTGGTTTTGCTTCTCTGGCTTTGCGTTTTGACACCTTTTTTTAATGCTGAATTGAACAATGGTTGTTCACTTGTGATCCCAAAATTGATCTGGGAAGCGATAAAGCATTCACTGGTGTCAGTGAATTTGTGTGGTCTAAGTTGCATGAAAGCAGGTCACAGATTGCATTCAAATCAATCAGGGTCCGGGCTCGGATTCAACGGGATGCTGGCGATTCCGAATGTGTAGAATGCTAAATTTCAGATTCTGTGTTCGTTGAGAAGATACACAAAATTTCTAACCCGATCTGCCCTGAATTCTTGGAAAAAAAGAATTTCTCACACTCTGTGTTAAATGTCAGGACGATATTCTGGCTTTGCTCAACAGCACCCTGTTCGCTGCCCAGGCTGCAACATGTCCCTGCCTGTGTATAATACTGACGCGGAGCAAAGCTCCCGCCCTGTTATGGTCGTTGCCCTGGGGTTGGCTGCAACAGCAGCAGTGGTATTCCTCAGCGGTCCTGTGTCCACGTCCCTTTGGGCTACGCAAGCGGGGCCCAGTGCCATCACGACTACAAGGTGTGCTCAGACTTGGTATGGGCTGAAGTGGAAATGCAATCGGGCGCCTTGAGACACACCTGAGCAAAGTAACACACACAACTATTGGCACGACATTTTAGTGTGCTTTTGAATGCCCCGTGATAGACGCAACAATAAAAGGCAAGAGCGTGCTTGCCCCAACTGTCCAACCCTTCCCGCGGGCTAAACGAATGGCCATTTTTCCACGCTTTGATAGGAAGCCCTCTTCCGAAAATTCTTGGGGGCCTTCGCGTCTTCGCGCCTCCACAAATTTGCGCCGTTTTTGTCTGGTTCGGACTTTTTGTGTGCCGTGTGATCGCACCCCCATTCTTTGCGCACACAGGCCGGTGGCACAGCAAGCCGCTGTCCCAGTTTACAACCAGCGATATGCAGCTGCGCCTACTTTCGTCGAGGCCATGCCCCTGGATGCCGACTACGATGTTGACCAGGCCTTCGAGGCAGTCGCCGAGCCTGTTGCCCCTCAGGTCTACGGCCCACCTCTTGGACGGTCTTTGCTGTGTTGTGTCTGCGCAAAAGAACCACGATGATACTTTTTCAGAAACGCAAACAGCTACCCATCCAGACGACAGACTCGTCCAGTTACAAGTGGCTGACTGCTTCACAGCACACTGCTGGCAGCTAGCAGTCCACATCGACCACTATGCTGTGTACGTGCACGGCATTCCGCCTGATGCAGCTTCGATCGCCCGTCAAGTTTATCGTGCACCAAACCCCGACGGAAATCGAAAGGGGTTTGGGGAAGAAACAAGGCGAGCCAGGCAGGGGCGTTTTCCAGGTGGTGCATCCTGCTGTGGATACCCTCACTGATAACCCGACTCGTAATCTGACAAGGACAGGTTAGTGTGTCCCACAAGCGCGCTGCACGTGAGCCGCTGTGCCTGACTGCTTTAGGCCTCCTTTACCGCTGGTTGGATTGCTGCGCCGGTCCTTGCTGTGTTGGGCCTTGCCGTGTGGTTCCGTCGGGCCGTTCAGAAGGCGCAGTACAACGAAATTGCGGACGTGGAATTCGGCGGAGAGGAGTGGGCTATGGCTGGCGTGTCGGGTGAGGAGCCCCCTGCAGGTTTGGTGTCCCCCGCCTTAATTCACGGTACCCAACAACCCACGTCGTCGTTCAGGCGAGGCAACCAGCGAAGTTGATTCGCCCGGACATGCCTTTGCATGGGTTTCATACGTGTGAAAAGAAACGAGTGGGCACAAATAAAGTCGTATCCTTTGTGCCGGGCACGGCCTGGGATTGGCAGGATTGATCCAAAAGATGTTGCGTGGTGGCTGGCACCATTGGCAAAGATTTGTAGCCAGACATACCATAAGGTGACCATGCTCAGCGGGCAGATGACAAGTTGTCAGAAGGCACAACACGGGTCTTCAAGCGAACCGATAGCAACTTAAGTTGCGAAAGTTTGAAAGTCCCAACGTCCGAGGGCCCTTTGGACTCGGATTTTTGTGTGACCGACCACATTGTTTCTCTTGCTGTGTTGAGTTAGGCGGTGCTTGCTCTCCAGACGGGGAGCCCTGGCAAACTCTTGCCACGTGACCCTGTGTCCTTTGTCTCAACAGCTACGTCTCCCGTCCCTTCATTCATGGGTGGCAGCTTCATTTCGCGTATGTTGGGCCGAATGAATCCGTTTGAAACCAGCCTGTTTGCTAAGAAGAAGGGTATTCGGCTGATTGTGACCCTGGAGTGCACCGAGGCCCGTCCTGAGGTATGTGTATCTCTTGTCCGGTCTGAGAATCAAACTTTGCCTTTGAGTGCCCTGTTTTTTGTTGCAATCGCAAGCCGACTTCAGCACAGCGGACAGGTAAGACATGTCATGTTCGCTGTGATTGGTGTTTTTTGGTGGGACCAGCTAATGGGCCTGCCTGTCCGTAGGCAATTAGATCTCCCAAGTGATGAATCACGTCGCCTGCCCATTGAATTCCTTAAATGTCAAAAGAGCAAAATCGTTAGTCGGAACCACTGCACCACTGTTTGCTGTTTGGCAGCGTTGCAGCTCACAAAGTAAAGCGATGCAAGCGTGCTGCACTGAGTTATTGGGTGTTGGACAGTGCACACACGTATTTTTGCAGGGCTGTGAAAATTGTTCTATTGTTTTCCGTTCAGCCGTCTCTGGATGTCCACCATTGATCTTTTTTTCCTTCCTCGTTTCAAGAGGGCGGCGGCCATTGCAGATGGCGACGCTCCTTCGAGGTGCTGTGCGCCTTTCTATTTACGCAAGGCACAACCACAGGTACTCACAGATTCAGGCTGCCACCCATTTGTTCTTCCGAATGATGTTTTCTCGTGTCTCACTCGGCTGAACCTTGATGACACCAAATCGTCTGATTTGGCTGCGTTGCAGCACACCAAGAAAAGCAACAGGGGTGTTATTGGGTGTTGCACTGTCTTTCATTCAGGATGTGTTGCATTTTTTTGGCTGTTTGATGTGTTGCATGCGTGTATTTTTAGTGGGTTGCATATTTCATCCTGCTGATGTCTCTGCTTATCCATCAATGTGCCGTCTGGCAGTTCACCGAGTTAGTCCTCTTTTTGGTGGATCCCATTTTGGGATGCAGGTGTTCCCCCCAAGTCATGTCCAGGTCCACTTCCACAATCCCCTTCCACGAAGAAGTGATGTTTTCTTATTTCCAACTTGGCCCGCTGACACTGTTTGCCTGCAGTGCAGCAAAAGCGAAGAAAAGTGTGCAGCTTGAAAGGGTGAATGGTGGTGTGGGTTGTTGGATGTTGGTTGCCTTGTTGATATATCCTGCGTACCACGGATGTAATGCATGCATGGGTGTGTGTGTCCACCACCCTGCAGAAAAACAGACAGAATACCCCAAGAGATTCCTCTGCAATGGCTGCTTGTATCTCAAGATAAGCAGAATCGAAAACAGATTGATTCGCATTGGCAATCACAGACACAATGGACCGGCAGTGAGCTGCATAGCAACCCATTTTCGAAAGCATATGGCTGCAACCAGATGATGCTCTGTTATGTCTCACTCGGCTGAATGTTGATGACCCACGCCGTCTGATATTTGGCTGCGTTGCAGTGCACAAAGGGAAAACAAAAGAGAAGGCGGCCAGTTACTGGTGTTCTGAGTTGTTGGGTGTTGCAGTTTGTTTGTTTAAGCTGCATGCCACCCTATGTCTACAACGAGATGATGTTTTCTTATGTCTCACTCGGCTGCATATTGATGACACAGATCGTCTGAGTTTTGGCAAAAGAAAAGGGAAGGCAATTGTGCAGCTGGCAAGGTGACTGGTGATGTGAGTTGTTGGGTGTTGCGTTGTCGTTGATTCTGCATTTGAGTGATGTATTCCATCTTGACTGTTGGTTGTAATGGCAAATATGACTAAGAAAGGTGCAGATAGTTTTGCAGGCAGGCTGGTATGATTTTTTTGGTATGTTTGTTGTTGTCCTGGTGAATTTGTGCTTTCACAGGTCGGTTGCGTGTGCCGCTTTCGCTGTTGCTGCCTGTCCATTATCTGCCTCCATTGGCAGTTCAGCGGATTGATTTTTTTTTGTTTCTGCAAATTTTCCGAGGGAGGCAGGATTTGCAAATGGAGATACTCCCTGGGATATAGGGTTTTTTTTCGTCCACACTCACAGGTACACGCAGATTCAGGCTGCATGCCAATCCATTCCACAAATGGATGATGTTTTCTTGTGTCTCACTCGGCTGAATTTTGATGACACACCACCATCTGATATTTGGCTGCACTGTAGTACATGACCATTTTCTCCGGTGAAAGCATGGTGGATTTCTGTTTTGCACATGGTGGATTTTTGTTTAGATGATGAGTTATTACGTTTCTGCTGAATGTTGATGATACAAAACATGCACCACCGTCTGATGTATACAAGGACAGCAAGGGAAGGGGATGAATGAAGGAGGAAAGGCTCCAGCAAGCGTGCAGCTGGCCCAGCAGCTGGTGTTCTGGGTTTGGTGTTGCATTGTCTGTTGATTCTCGCATACCAGTGAGAGGTGGTATTTTGGCAGTTGCTTTTGATGATATACAAGTGCGTTGTGTGCTCTGCAGATGTCTCCTCCCGTCCGTCATGTGCTGTCGTTGGCAATTTGACTGAAGTTTGATCGCACAGCACCATCTGATATTTGGCTGCACTGTGATAACCATTTTCTCCAGTGAAAGCATGGATTTCTGTTTCGCACATGGTGGATTTTCGTTTAGCAGGCCCCACACACAGACCGCATTGCACCGCATTACACCATAGATGATGAGTTATTACGTTTCCGCTGAATGTTGATGATACAAAACATGCACCACCGTCTGATGTATACAAGCGCAGCAAGGGAAAGGGGATTAAGGAAGAAAAGCTCCAGCAAGCGTGCAGCTGGCCCAGCAGCTGGTGTTCTGGGTTTGTTGGGTGTTGCATTGTCTGTTGATTCTCGCATACCAGTGAGAGGTGGTATTTGGGCAGTTGCTTTTGATGATGTACAAGTGCGTTGTGTGCTCTGCTGATGTCTCCTTTCGTCCGTCATGTGCTGTCCTTGGCAATCCGGCGAATTGAACCTCTTTTTTTTTTGATGCTCATTTTGGGGACAGAAGCAGTCACTTCTTTCTCATTGGTTTCTCATGAGTTTCTATACACGCAACGTCCAGCCACACAGCTGCATCCCACTTCATTTCTTTCACGAGATGATGTTTTCTTATGCCCCGACTGAACGTTGATGACACAAAGCCGTCTGATGTATGGTTGCGTTGCAGCACATGACTATTCTGCAGATGGGATTTACCCCTGGGAATATTGTGGATTTTTTTTTGTTGCAAAATAGTGAACACCCACACGCGCACACAGATTGCAAACGGATGATGATTTATTACGTTTATGCTGAATGTTGATGATACAAAACATGCACCACCGTCTGATGTTTGGCTGCGTTGCAGCACACAGATTGGGAGAAACAGAGGAAACAGAAACAAAAGGATGGTGCAAGAAGGAAGGAAGAAAAGCTCCGGGACATGTGTAACTGGCCCGGCAGCTGGTGTTCCGAGGTTGTTGGGTGCTGCATTGTTTGTTAATTCCCGCATTTTAATAAAAAAATGGCATTTTGGTTGTTGCTGTTGATAGACAAGTGCGTTGTGTATTCTGCTGATGTCTCTGCCCGTCCGTCATGTGCTGTCATTGGCAATCCGGCGAATTGAACCTCTTTTTGTTGATGCTCATTTTCTGGAGAGAAGCATAGCAGTCACTGCAGATTGTTCTCGTTGTGATTGAGTTTGTTTCCTATTTATGCAAGGCAGCATCCAGCCACACAGCCGCATCCCAACCCATTTCTACAATGAGATGATGTTTTCTTATGCCCCGACTGAATGTTGATGACACAAAGCCATCTGATGTTTGCTGCTTTGCGGACACCACGGGAAACACAAGCAATCGTTCCCAAGGTGACTGGTGATGTGAGTTGTTGGATGGATTGTTCGTGGACACCTTCACCTCAGTGCTGTTGTTTTTGTTGGCTTGTCCTTCTTAGGGTACTGTATATTTAGCCTGCTGTTTGTTATGTGCTTTTTTCGTGCAAGGTGGTGCTCCATCCCGCCCACACCGTACGCAGTATGTGTGGCGTCCATGTGTAATATCGAAGGTGATGATTTATGCCGTCCATCGGTGTCTTCTCTTGGTGCCCGTTTTGGTGGCATGGGTTGTGGAAAGAATTACCCACAGAGACATGCCTTTTTTTGCTTTCTGCAAACGGATGATGATGCTTTGTATTCCTGGCTGAGTATCGATGACACAATCATGCACCACCGTCTGATTTGGTTCAGGCCATGGTAAGCAGGCCAAGCCCGCACTGGAGCAACTCTCAGAATCAAGGATTACAACTGTCGAATGTTGTGATTATCCCGCAAAGCAATGTGGCATACCTGATACCAGTAGAGCAGCAGGAACTGCCATGCGCTTCTTTTTTTGGCTTTTTTGTTAGGCTGGTTTGTTATTACCCCTGCCGTGCTTCTTTTTTCTCTGCACAGCCGAGCTTAGCCCATGCCCCGCATGCATGTTTAGTGCATCAGAGCAGCAGAAAATAGAAGAACCCATGGACGAACAAGCATATTTGCAAGCAGGAAATATTTGGCTCTCCAGTAATCCGCAATGCGCCACTCACTTCATTGACACAATTCAAACCTTACGTAGAATGCAATACTTCCAGTACCACGAAAACATTTCATGCAGCAAGCGATACAATGCAATTGTTGTGCAACTGGCTCTACAACACGCATAATTTATTTTCCCTGATATTTGAATTCCGTGTGCTGCGTGAGTGTCACCAGATCATGCACATTTCTGCAGGGCAAGACTCCATCCCGATACACAACACAGAAGAACAAGAAGAACACGTCGGCGCGGCTGGAGTTGATGAAATACAACAAGTATCTGCGCCGCCACACTTTGCACCGTGAGATTAAGTAAGCAGGGCATGACAATAAAACTGCAGTCTCTGGGGCAGACTTCTTTGGATCTTGGATGCGGGGCACTGAGGGGTGCCTTGCCGTTCAGGGGCTGCCCCAATTTCTTTACATATCGTCTGGTACATGGTGGTTGTGGGTGTGTGAGTTCGGGTGGGTAGGTGTTGCGTCGTGTGTGTTAGCGGTGGCAGTTGCGCGATGGTGGGTGGGGATGCCCATGGTGTGCAGGCGCAGGTGTGTGCCAGGTGCAGGCGGTGGGACCATTGGGTGAGCCAATGCCCTGGTGGGACCAGCCCCCTCTTACCCGTCTTTTGAGGCCTGCATGTGTTCCGTCTGAGACGACCGGAGTCCTGGTGGTCGTGGGGGGGTATGGAATGGTGGACTTGGTTGGGGTTTGCCCTGCAGCAAGGGCCACACATGCTTCTGGCCCCCGCATTCTTGGAATTGTGTGGCGCACAGCTGAGCCAGCGGTCTGCCCTCCCCATCCCACCCCTGCCTCCTTGCAGCCTGGCAAAGGATGGGCAGGCTGCAGGGCAGCACTCAGAGTGTGGTCCCCGAGCGTAGTCTGAGTTGGCCCTCGGTTTTATATGCCAGACAGCATGCGCACATGTGGATGTCTGATTGGGCACGTGGCAACAGATGCACAGGGGACCACAGTCTTCATATATGGAAGGCATGGCCCTGCAGAACAGCCCATGCCCTAAAAAATAGTTGGTTGTGGAGGTATACACATCGCATGTGCATCCCTCACGTGCACAGTTTATTCTCTCTATCATTTTATCCAGTTGTCAGGCCCCTCCTCTCTGCCTTGTTTCCAACAGTTTGCGTCCTGGAACCGCCAAGTGACACTGCAGTGGGTTGTTTGTTCTTCAATTCAGTGATTCGCTGTAGCTGGGGTTGGCTTGGGCTGGTTGCTGCTGTGATGGAGCTCTGAGCTGATAAAGGTTCAAGGACAGCAATTTATGTTTTAGGTGTGTGAAAGTGGCAGGTGCTTCTGATGTGCGAGGTCGTGCGGGGTTACCCCTGGAAGAATGAATGAGAAAATGCAAAATAACAATAATTGCACAGCAGGGTTTGTTCGTTCAAACATATCATGCACAATGTGCAAGGTCCTGGAAATCAATTCCAATCTGTCCATTTCTGTAAATCACATTTGGAACACAAACAAAAAAAAGGATGACAAAGCACATTATTGGCGAGCAGAGCAATATAATTTCTGGAAGGTTATGCAAAGATCATGAAGTTTGCATCTGAGCACCCTGAAAATCCTCAGCTGTTGTGTTAAGTAAACCATTTCTGTGGGCAGGTGGATTGCGCTTCTTGGTGGCCACAAGGAGGGTAGTGCAAAGGTTAATGGTTTTGGTTTTTTAGGTTTGGCAGGGGCAAACCTAACCTAGCATGAGTATGTAGTGCAAGTGAAAAATGAAACCAGAAAGTTCATCCTTGATGTGGCTGTGAGCACCTTGGGTGCGATTCCATGATGGCAGTGTCGTTCAATGTTTCAGGGTTGAGGTATTTCACGCACAATATCACAAGACCACAGATAGCAACATTATTACAGCCCAACACGCACTTTCATCTTGTTTCCAAACCAATGCCCCACAAACTGAGCAATTTGTGAATAAGTGGTTGCTTTGTACATGGTGGCCAAACACTCCAAGGTGCCATGGTTCTTCATCGCTAGAATATCACGGGCACAATCAAAACATTGCACTCCCGATATGCAGTGAAAATCCAACAAATCAAAGTGTGTTTAACATTTGATTTATTTAACATTTGAAATGGACATCATGAATCAAGAATATTCTATAGCAGAGGCATGTGCCTTTGCACATGGTTTTCAACACCCAAGCCAATGATTGTGGACAAAATACCGCTACTAACGTAGCTCATCCGTTAAAAGTCAACGAAAGGTAAATGAATTTCGGAGGATGCGGGCATTGGATTTTCATTCATCGCACAATGAGAAGCATGCTGATTTGAATTGTGGCAAGATTGTTGCATGGATTTGTCACTCATCTGTAATGTCAGTTTTGTGTCATATTATCGACCTAAGGTGGTTCACCATGCCATCGTGTGGCCACATATGAATGTGCAAAGTGTGTTGTTGTTTGCAAGCAATGAATGAGAGAGAAAAAGAATTAACATTTGTTACACATGAAAATACGGACAGACCGGACGGCCAACACCAAACCTATGGAGGCCTGGTTTGGTGCCAATTGGGTGATGAGCCACTGCATGACAATCATAGTGACAATGACAGCTTTGCAACAGATCCTAAGTTTGAGCTTGAAACTGAATATGCGGAATGTCCAAGTGTTATAACATGCGATTGACTATAATGCTCGGAGATGTGTGGCATGCGTCTTGTGGATGTGTAGAGCCGCAATAAAACAACAAACGAAGCCGGATGATTGGGCAATTGCAAAGCCGTCTCAATGCCACTAATAATGATTGAGCCACAAATGTCATTCACCGTGGCATGCGTATAAAGCATATTAAAGCTGAGTTATCGGCTGCGCTTTCCGTTCACATGGGACCCTGTGCGATGAAGGGACCGCAGGTTGTTGTCGGCGGTTAGCAGTGCTCCCGCAATGCAATGTTGTTTTTCATTCTATCAAGGATGCCCTTGTTTTGTATGCACTACGGTCAGAGCACATAGATTTTCTGTTTTTATGAGCTTGACAACCAAGGCTAGATTGCATGAACTTGGTGTAATCATGACTTGTTTCATTATGTGCACTTTGTTTTCTATTTACAATTTGTTGGCGGTTCGATGATGACAATACCATCACAGCTATTGAGACACCGGATCATCAGAAGAGTGTTATTCCGCATGCTGTTCAAGCTCGAGCTTTCACTCCTCCAACCTAGATTCCTTGGTAAACATTGCTACCGGTATGCGCAACCGAAATACCTTTTTAGGAGGACGATCTGTCTGCATGTGGTGTTTTGGTCGTGCTAGCAACAACATGTCTTTTGTTTGCAATATTGGTGAAGTGGCTGCACAATATCTACCTTGTCACGGATCCCCAATGCCCAGCGCCAAGATAACATCGGGTAGGGCGAAGTTGGACAATAAATGTCCTCATGTGTAAGGTTTGCAAAATGCTAGTTTTCACAAGCACCGGTTTTTTCAACTTAAGTGTTTTCAAATGCCTGGTTTTGGTGATTTTTTGGTTTGAAAGCAACCGGTTTTGTATTTGATTTCAATGCAACAAATTTTCTATTTTGTCAAAAGATCAACGATGTAAGGTGGAACGGAAAGATAAATATTACCCAAGAAGCTTGATTTTGCAATGTACAAGCATATGTTGAGTAAATGGTCTCTTTTACAAGCGAAAAAAAGGACATGGTATATAAATTGAAGAAATATTGACCGTTTGTAATCCTGCCGGTTGTGCAGATTGTTTTGAAAATGGCTTAAGACAATTACTGATAACCGGTTTTTTCTAAGCAGTCGGTGAAACTCTTTGCGAACCTTGATAACACAGTCAATCAGCGTCCCTCGGAGAATCGACAATGCACCATGACTGATTTACTGGTATGTAGTGCAGTGCTGTGGGCCCGACATTTTGAATTACGGTGCTGAACAATCGAACAATCAAACGCGGAGGCAAATCTTCAGCTTCCACTAGTGTTACAATTTTGCGGATACATGAATATTTTTCATCATTGGAATGGGAGCATTCCGGTTTTATGAAAATTTCAGTTCATTATGAAATTAGTAACATTGTCCAAGCTAAGACAAGATATATAGCAAATCAGATATTGAAACTGAAATGGAGGCCTATAGCCCGGACCATATTCCCGATTATGGAATGATGTCACTTTGGAGAATGGAAGTATGCATAATTATGGGAGTGGGTTCATGTCTGTTTATAATAACATCCTACCGTTTTGGGGGTCCTTGACGCTCAGCGGGAAGACAAATTTGGAAAAGATTGGTGAATTTGTACCGTATTTGCTGCCCATGCATTGACGAAGCTGCTACATCACGATTTCCGCCCAGGGTGTCCCCAATGCTCAATAGAGGGACAAAGTCGGAAGAAGCTGCTTCAACCTTTCCGTTTCAGAAAACATGCACCACCAAAAAGGTTATAATTGTTTCCTTTTTTGGTAAGATTCTATTGCACAACTTATAGGATTTATCCCCATCCAGTGGTCTTTCATGGCTGTTCAAAGTTGAAAAAAAGACTTGATAAATCCTTGGATCATTTTGCATGCATTCTAGCAAAATGATCATCAGGCTCCTTGAAAAGCTGCCAAATGCCCGAACACATATTCCCAATGCATGCAACGAGGAAAAAAAATTGCTTGGTCCTACAGAATACTTGTAAAACTCATAGTGAAATCTCGACCGTATGACTTTACGTTGATATGTGATGCATATCGTTTATTTGACTTATCAACACTCTGGCAAGTTCCACTTGTCTGATGCACACAAATGCCTATCTCATCCACTGATTGCCAAACTGCTCCCTGCCCACGTGGAAAAGCACGCGGAACAGGAGACGCCACTACACTACACTCACTAACGCCAGCACCAGCCTTCGAAGGCAGGGTGAGCACTCATCACTTGCACTCAACACCTGCCAGGCTTGCCGACCCTAACACCTACACACTCTACTGGAAGTTGAACTTAACGAAGTCTCGGGTCCTATTGACCCTCCTGTGAGAAAGCAAGAGAACACAGCGCTACTAAGCGACTGTGCCCTAACAGGGACGCCACTACGCACTTCCCTGTCAGGGCTTGGAGGGAGGGAGTGCTCAGTGTGCGTGCACAGCGTGGATGGCGTTGAAGTCGGACTGCACTCACCACTCCTGGTTGAGCTGCAGTTATTTGTTTTTGTGATCCGCGCAGCATATTTTGGCGCTGCCAGCGGGGACTGCACCAATCGCCCTTACCTTCCCACCTGTAAAGCAAAGGCCAATGACTGAGGTTCAAGACTGAGGAACCAAGACAGCCTCCACGTATTATACGCTTCTCAGGATGCCCTATAATACGCTGTTCTTGAACCTCAATACAAGCAAGCAAGTTTAAGGAACTCCACCCGTTCTCTTAAAGAACGTAGGGTGGAGCCCGTGGGTAGCCTAAACAAGAGTTAACCGTGCGCAATACGCGTGGCCTACCCTTTTATGCGTCATATGCATGCCCAGGTGTGCACAATTTCTCCATTTCCTCCTGTTCTTACCTAATCTAACACAACATAACCAATCAAAGCATGACTCAGCCAGGAGGTGAGCTCCTCCTGCGCTTACGTACCTTACTCACCACCCATCGTATGAATGCCGAGGAAAACACGAGCGCTAAGCAACCCTACGCGCTTAAACAAACCTACGGCGAATTATAAACCACCCTAAGCGATTAATGCACTGTGTGTCATGCATGCTTTCCTTGTCTTGTTTCGTGCAGAAAGAGGAGAGAGAGTGGCGCACTGCACAGCGCAAAAAAAGCCTAAGCGTTTTAAGCAACCCTACTTTAACGCTACGGCAACAAGAACACGAGCAAGCACTTTCTTTTCTTACCTGTGAAGAGAGAACAAGGGTGAATTAGGGCACAGGGAAAGCGACACAGCATGTGAATGCCTCAATTAGGCACATGCATCGCGAGCACAGCGCATATTCTAACCCTACGTGCGCGTTGCGCGCTCCATTCGCATCGCATACCTTTCATTCCTCTTTTGACCTCTGCAGAGCAAAGGAGAGGAGCACCCGAACCCCCAACGAACACAGCCGTGGCAACCCTAACGTTTTAACGAAGCAGCCGACACGAACGCAATGCATGCGTATGAAATGACACTGGCATACCTGAGAGGTGGGTTGTCCACCTGCTCTGTGGTGTGGGTTTATTTTTCGGTACTTTTCCCTAAAGTTTATAAAAATTTTGATGCAACTGTGCAAAAATTTCCTTTAGAACTTGAAAAACTACGGCTCATACCTTCTTTTTCAAGAGCCGTTTATGCTTGCGCAACCCTTTTTCTGAATTTCGCTTCTGTTGCGCTTGTCCGCGACTTTAAGTTTTGGTGTAAAAATGACGATTTCTCGTGTGATTTCGTCAATTTTTAGCGATTTGACTTCTTAAATCGCTACACCTTTCGCTAAACCACAAGATTCACTCCCTGTTGGTTTCATTTTCTATTTTTTTCAGCTCCAGGAGATTTGTGTCCTCGCTTGACAGTATTGCTCCGCCCTGGCCCTTGGTCAGGACGTTTACTGAATTGCTGTCTATGCAACGATAGCCGTCCGCATTAGAGCATTCGACTGTACCCTAGTGGACAAGCATGTGTGCTCTAGGGAGGGAGTCCTGGGTTCAAACCCCACTACCCCCAAATTTTTACCAAAAGGTTTCGCCGCACGCTGGCAACTTTTGAGGAATGCCCCATCGAAGGGACATCATTCCCGGTACATTACACTGTTTTTGAAGGGTACCTACAGTGTGATTGGCTTCTATGAGCTGATGAGAATTTTTTTGGTGGGTTTAATGCATTTTTTGAGGTAATAGAAAAGTTCATAGTGATTTCAACACTGTGTTTGTGCCTCTCCTGCTGCTTGCTGCTGGTGTAGGGTTTCGTGCTGCTTGTTTTTGAAGATGAAAAGGTTTTGTCTGCTGAAATACAATCAATCCAGGATAGCCCAAGCCAGAGATATGCAAGTAGAAGAGAATCAGGATCAAAGCATGAAGGGCTGCAGTGTAAACAGTGAAAGATGAAAGGATATTCACAGAAACTGCAACTCAAGGTACATCTGATTGCATATTCACAAAGATAGCTGTAATGTTTTGGAAAAGAGTTGGAAAACTGCCCCATGGTCACTCAATCTCCATAGTGCCATCTCAGGAGATGTGCAATCTGTGTTTTGGGTCCCATATATGCCCAGGTGGCAGGGCATGTGGCGATGAGGTCACTGCCATGTCACATGGGATCTTCCTACTCAGCTAGGCTGACCGGGAATTGAACCAAGGACCTCTCAAAAAGAGGTGCCCAGCCCCCTAGGGTGCATACCACTAGGACAGCTAAGAATTCATGAGAAAACATAGATAAATTCATAGGCTTTGTCCTGGATATGTCAGTTCTCAGTCAACTTAGGAAAAGATCATTTGCCTCACATTGATAGGGGATTAAGGGGTCCACTCCATATCCTGATTGGGTGTTTGGTTCCATAGGTCAAAATGTGTTATCACCACTTTTGGTGGGGCCAATACTAGGATAGAAATGCCTGGATGCTCAGTGCATCTCTAATACAACTAGAGTATGCCTCAAAGCATTGGAAAAGCACTTTTTCTTACTCCCCCCTTGTGCTGTGGTGGCCACCACTGTCGCATTTTCAGGAAAAAGGGATTTTTTTCTTGGCCTTTCCTTGGTTTCAACATCTACTTTAAAATACCTATAGTTTTCCTCACACAGAAAAATGGATGCTCCCCATGGCTGGCGTCTTTTTGCTGCTTTGTTCTTGACATTTCCTACAGAAAGCTTAGCGCTCATGGCGCCGCCGGGGTTCCTGTGGCTTGGCTGGGTTACTTTGGGAGCATGCCATAAACATGTGCATGTACATCCCTCCCTCCAAGACGCAGCGCGACATAAACCCAACGCAAGACACAATATACACACTCGCACCGGTTTTCGTAAACCTGCTGACGACCTGTGACCTGTCTTAGGGCGAAGGGAGTCGTTGAAAGAATTAAATTGCCCCTTGGTGGGGTCTTGGGTCCTGCCTAGTCTCCTGGCTGCTGCTTTTCGGCCCGAACACGGCCTACTCAGCGACGCTTTCGCGAGGATATGTGCAGAGGCAGGAATGGGAGAATTATGGACGAATCTACGCAAACGCGAAGCAACAACACCTAAATCCGTCAAATGACGCCCTAGAATTTTTCTAAGACAACACACCTGAGCAGAATCGAATTGTGCATCAGAAGCACATTTTTGTAAAAATGATAGTCATCTCTAGATTTTTTAAATCAAGAAATTCCTACGCATAAAAAGGCGGCACGCAGGAGCCGCTCCTAGCGAAGCGCCGGAAAATACAGAAATAATGAGATTACAAACGTATGTCTCACGTAACTCGGAAAATGACGAGACACACATTAATAAATAAACATACAGATTCCACCCACACTGCCAGAAGGGTCAAAAATCCAAGAATTCGAAAATCAACGAAAAGACTTCAATGAATCAGGTATAAACCACAGGTGTGCTCGTCTCGTATGCAGCATGCACATTGCTCGTCTCGTGTCTCCGTGAACGAGTCTTGTAGCAGCGCTAACAACGATAGAACGCGATGGAGGGATTGATTAGAAAGATTGCAGATGATTAGAGGTCAGATCAGGGTGATTAGACATACAAACAAGTGCATAGCGACGTTTTTTGCTTGCGCCTCGTGTTTCTCCTCACCTTGCTTCACTCTCCAGCGGTAGGTAAGGTAGGTAAGCCCAGGTGGGGCCACCCCCTGGTGGAGTTCGTGATTGTGGTTCAGATGGGCAGGTTTGCCCAAGACACTCGTGCATGCTCGTGCATTGACACACGCATTAAAGGGTAGGCCACGCGACATGCGCACGGTAAACCTTGTTTAGGTTACCCAGGGGCTCCTGGGTACGTTGTTTAAGAGAACCTGAGGAGTCTCTTAACGCTTGCTTGCTTGACAGGGCGTGTTTGCGGACAGTGTATTATAGGTCACACTGAGAAGCGTATAATACGTGGAGTGTGGCTTGGTTCCTCCGCCGCAAACAATCCTTCATTTGCCTTTGCTTTACAGGTGGGCAGGTAGGGTGATTGGTGCAGCAGCGTACCATTTTTTTCTTGCCTTGCTAAACAACGGCGCAGATCACACAAACAATTGACTGCACCTCCGCCAGGAGTGGCGAGGGCAGTTCAACTCCATCGACATCCAGGCAGTGCATGCAAAAAGAGCACCTCTTCCCTCCAAGCCCTAGCACGGGAAACGCGTTGTGGCGTCCCCTGTTAGGCCACAGTTGCTTAGCAGCGCTGTGTTCTCTTGTCTTCTTCACAGGAGGGTCGTTAGGACCCACGATCTGTTCTTGAACCACACTCAGTAGAGTGTGCGTGTAGGAGTGGTAGTCCTGAGTGGGGGCTTGAGCAGTTGCAGAAGTGCTCGCCCACCAGAATGGTGCCACTGTAGGGTGTGTAGGACCTGTAGTGCGCGTGTCACTGTCCTACCCGTTTCCTGCAATTTTAGCAGGGTTGGTGGGCTGTGGCAGTGGTTAGGTCAGCGTTTTGGCCACTTAGCAAAATGGCGTTTTCATGACTTCATAGCTTTTGGCCACCCCTCCCTGTAGTAGGCAGATAGGTAGGGAAAACAATACCTGGATTAGTACACTGCGTATTCCCCCAAGGTTTTGCGCCAGCACAGAAATTGGGCGCTTAGGGGAGGGGAGACCCGGGGCGTACCCCGTGGCATCAATAAGACAACCCTCCAGGTTTAGCAAGTGCAGAGTTGGGTATAATTAGGACACCACTTCTGCGGCTTGCTCTCAGGACCTTAGGAATAGGACACTCACACATACGCTTAGGCAGGTAAGGGTAAGGTTCAGTCCCTAGCTTTAGTCTTGGAGGCAAGCGTCTCAGCGAGCCTCAGCAACTCACCAAGGTTGTTCTGGGACAAGTAGTCAACCAGAACTGAGTTTAGGCGTCCCTCAGGTAAAACAAACGCAGAGAAGGGCTCCCAGGTGGCCTCTTCGACTCCAAACCCTTCCCAGAAGGTGAGGAAGCGCCAACCCTGGCGATAGCGGTGGCGTAGGACAGACTTCACCAGGTAGAAGCCCTCGTTAGCCATCTCCTCGGCGTTCATGTCGGGGAGTTCACCTTCAACTTGCATAGGGCTGGCAGCCCCTTGCAGGTCTAGGGCGGCGATCTCCTCGTCGTTTAGCTCCCACTCCTCCCCACAGAGGTCTGCAGGATCATAGTAGCGCTTCAGGTGTTGAGCAGCGCACACCAGGGTCCCCCCTAGACGGGGAGAACACCGCACGGTGATACGGTGTCCATCCACTGAAAGAATCTTGTACGGCCCGAAGTATGGGTCATCGCTGGTAGAGCGTGGCCAGGCGGGTAGTCGACTGTGGTGCACCAGCACCCAGTCCCCCTCTTGGTAGGTGGCCGGTACTCGGTGCCTGTTCTTCTTGTTCCACTGACGCTCCCTCACTCTCTGGAGCACAGCCTTGGCCTTGTCCACCTTCGCTTGTTGCTCTTGGACCCATTCACCCACAGAAGAATGGGTGTCCTCTGGACAGGGGGCATGTAGGAACCATGCCGGGCGCCCTAGGAATAGCTCATGGGGCGAGTAGCCAGTAGCTGAACTCTCTTGGGAGTTCATCATCAAGGATATGACGGGGAGTAGTCTCACCCAGTCTCTGGTGCGTTCAGTTTTGCACCATATCCGTACATTCTCCTTCAGGACACGGATCTGTCGCTCACATAGGGGGTTGCTCGTGTGCGAGTAGGGAATCCCCGTAGACACCTGGACATTGAGGGATCTCAGGACCCTCTTGTACCAACCGGTATCTGAGCGTACTCGTACGTCCTCATCGGAGTTGATCTCCTTGGGCGCCCCATAGACACAAAACCACTCCTCCAGGAGTATCTTGATAGTCTCCTCCCCGGTAATGTGCTTTGTACATGGGAACACCCTGGTAAACCTGGTCAACCCACAGGTTACCACGAGGGCGAAGTCATAGCCCCCGAACTTCGGCATCTCCGTGTAGTCCACTTATAGAACACTGTTAGCACAGTGAGGGATGGGCAGGGTCGAGTAGAGACCTCTGTCCCTGATATCCCCTGGTTTACAGGACCTGCACGGGCACTTGTCCACGATAGGCTGGAGGGTTTTCCGCAGTTGGTCGTCAGTCCATGTAGTTTGGAACCACTGCTTGAACAGCCTCAGGGTACGGTCAGCACCCACATGACCGCTGGACTCATGGGTCCACTTCAGCAGCGCTGGGACTCTGTCACTAGGCACCACGATGCGGTCCTCGTGCCAGAGGTAGCTCTTGTCCCTCTTCCACTGATCTTGGTTGACCAGGAGGGGTTCAAGGCGTTTCTCCAGGCGCTTGTAGATATCCCCAAACTCCTTCAGGTACTCCGACTGTTGGAGTCCATCCAGGGGGCGTATCATCGTCATGTTGAGGTCCAAGTGGACGTCCATACGGCTGAACGCCTCCTTAGCCAGCGCTTCAGACCGGGCACTAATCAGGGCGTCAAAGTTGTTGCGGCTGATGTAGTGAAGCGGTACCCAGAACCCCATGGCTAGGGTAGGGCATATAACCGGTCTCCGGTCCACTAACCCCACGTACGGAAGGGAATACGCCCGTTGACGCCCGGTGCGAGCCCGGCGGAAGCGTGTTCCGTGCCGTAAAGCCCCGCATCGGCAACCGATGCACCGCCAGCGGAGATTTATACATCAGAATATCAGGAATCAACAGGGTTTTATTTTCATATTGTTTCCGTCAATTTTTACGCTTCCGTTCTGATATTCACTGTTTTGACAGCTGGCGGTTAGCTCGCGACTTTAGCGTAACCGCCAGTTTAACTGTTATATACAGATATTTTAGCGCAAATCGTGACGAAGACTCTAAAGTTTTCAGGAATTGCATTGATGCATCCCCAATTTTCATATCTTACACTCGCAACCTTAATCCGAATTTTTCAGGATGTCGAAATCGGATTTTCGACTTCGACATCCCCGCACTTGATTTGACCTCTTTCGAGTGGACCTACGTGCTTCCCTATGCACGAATCAACTTTCCTTTTGTCTTGCCCTCCATTTGTCTTAGAGATATGGGCAAAACAAAGTTGACTCGTGAGGCCACTTGTGAGGGTCATATCTCGTGCCGCTTGCGAGGAATGACAGTAAGGAAACGTGGGATGTATTCACAATACTCCCGACGTGATTTAGGAAGCTTTATATGCCTTGCGTCTCCACACGTGCGCGCTAGCGTAATGGATCATGGTCAAGAGGGTAGGGTTTGCGTTATAACTCTTTGGCCATGATATTGCGTGCGTTAAGATAACTTTCGAGTGTAGCGCGCGAGTGTTGGTGTTGCATAGGAACTTTCCTTGAGTTCCTATGAGCGATTGACACAAAGTTATGCCCTTGGAGGGGCATGACATATCGTGGGGGGAGCTACCTTTTTGGGCAATATGGAGTATGTGCCTTGTGTTGTGTTGCGTGCCCATTTGGCGGGTCCATCGCTCCAAGCCAAACCCGCCAATGGACCTCATATTGTGCAAGCCCCTTCTCCATACTCCCTACGATCATTTGCAAGCCTAACCTTCGTGAAGGGAAGCTTGTGTGGCGATCCCGAAGCGATGCGTTGGGAGCAAGGTGTGTGTTTTGCAATTTTCCATATTTTCATGTGCCCACTTGGGAAGTAGCGCTCGTAACCTTTCAAAGCGCCCCAAGTGGAGCACATATGTGGAAACGAAGGTCATTGGTGTCAAGTCATTGTGTTTAGAAGGATTGGTCGATTACTCAATCCAAGCCGAAGATATTATAATATATTTGTGCGCCTTTCAAGGCACTTTTGGGTGTTTCTTCGCCAATATTGCTGTTTTTTGCCCGTCATGATGTCAAGTGGCGACCATGTATCTCAACGTTGCGCTCAATTGACATCATGACCCAAGTATGTTATGAGGGTACATACTTCGGTGCCCAACATATCTTGAACCCGGCGAATAACTCCTCTTGGGCTTGGCATACCGTGGCCGCCATGTTGGCGATTTGGGACTATCCCAAATCATGGGCTCACATGGCGACCCTGCCATTCCCAAAACCGGAGGAGTTGGGCGACGCCAAAAAGATATGTTGGACACATATGACTTGATACCAATCCTATGGCACGCTCCGGTCCAAATCGGGCATGTGCCTCATTTGCCCCAACCATGAGTGTGCGCATTTTTGGCCATTTTGAGCAATTTTCCACTTTCTCTGCCCGCCATGCACTATGTTCAGCCCACCCGTGTACGCCGGACGCATGGACCAATGGACCATATATGACATGGGTGTTATGCATATTGGTCCCCATGGTTCACACACCACGTGGGCGAAGCGGAGCAACCTTCGTTAAGGTGCTAGCCCAAAGTGAGTGTGGGCAATTTTGCCATTTTGGCATTTGTGGACCCAATTGGGATTGTCACCACGCCAAGTGGCATGGAGATCTTTGAGAGCCAATGGCATGGGAGTCTTCGTTGGACTCCCGGTGGATCGCGTATGGAATGGCGGATCCGATATCCAAGCCGGCGTGGAGATATACTATTGGGAGCACCCCCGAATTTCGGCTCATTTCGAGCAGCCAAAATGACCCCCTTTTGGGACCCCAATTTCACCCCCCCGTGTGGTCAATTGGCGGCCCCATATCTCTATGCCCACAGGGAGCCCGGACCTAGACTCAAGTTGTACACTCAGATATAAGTCCGAGGTTCTGCCTCCTACCCTGTGAGCCATTGGCCTTGCCCTGGTCGGGCGAGCCACGCGTGAGAGGGATGCCAATTTTGGTGATTTTGGCATCATGAGCCCACTTGACGAACCCGTGGTGCCCTGATGCCGGGACCTCAGAGGGAACCAGGTTGGGTGAGGGCTCCAGGGAGTTCGTACTCGAAGGGCATAGGGTCAGTTGCCTCGTCCCTACCTCTGGCGGGTCCGGACAAGGGGTCAATTTTGGAGATTTTTGAGCTAATTTCAGTTTGGGCTGAAACAGCCCTTTTTCAGCTACCAACTCCTAGGGCATAATGGCGGGGCCATATCTCTGGCTCAGAGTGGAGTTGGGACCTGCTGTTAAGGGAGCATAGGGAGCCACTGTCGGTTGGCCTTGGAGCCCCTTGGTTTCCAGGAACTCGCCTGTGGCTGGGCGGGACACCTCCCCATTGGCAGGGTTTCAGGGTCCGGACTGAGCAGGGCATGGGTTGTGTTTGAGCCCCCGCCCCCACCAGCCACTGAGAGGGTCCGACCTGGGATTGGGATATGAGTTGGGACTGAGTGTCTATTGTCCTGTGATGCCCTTACCCCAGTCCAGTCTTAACCCCATGTGTACATATCCTGATGTGTTGCTGTACATACTTTTGTTCCCTTGTTTCAGAGTGGCAAGGATCCTGAAACGCTTTGTCACATGACACGAGCGTAATGATGCCCTTGTGAGCATAGTGCTTTGCCTGCCTGCTCACCTGTGCGTGTCACCCGCAGCGTCCCGTGGTCGGCCCCCCACGGAAACGCGTCAAAAGCGTTTCACCGCCGCGGGGTCACCCATCCCTCGCGTGCCACTCGGGGCCACCAACCCCGAGCAGCGCGGCGCAGCAGCTCGCAGCTCGCAGCTCGCAGCTTGCAGCTCGCAGCTCGCAGCGCAGCGCAGCAGCTCGCAGCGCAGCGCAGCGGCTCGCAGCGCCGCCCAGCGACAGCGCGGAGTTCGTCGCGGAGCCCGCAGAGCCGTCCAGAGCATCACCCTGACCGCGCTGCGACCGTGAAGGAGGTGGACAGACCAGGACTCCCTAATCAGTGAGTCCTATCGGCCGACCAGCAAGGCCGCACACCCAGTCGCGTCAACCACCTCCACAACCACCGGCTGACCAGCACCAGCCGCACTCCCAGTCCAGTGCTACAGCACCCACCTCAACAACCACCCCAGGACCACTCCATCGAGAGCACCGATGGTGAACTGGGACGAGGCGGGCAAGACCTGGCCGCAGCCCCACCCCCATGCGGCGCGCCTACTGCGTGGGTTGCTGTGGGGGCAGCAGTACCGCCACAGCAATCCCCAGTGCGAAGGCGGCATGCCCAGGAGCTTCGAGCTCCGCGAGGACATGGGCGAGGACCGCCTGTGGGCAGTGGAGGAGTGGCTGCGGGCGGAAGGGTATGAGTACCGCTTCCGCCACAAGCGCTGGAGGACCTGGACCCGCCCGGACAGGCCCGGCGAAGGGCTGCGTCCCGACGGGATTGAGGAGGACGAGAAGCCCAACGTATACCCGTCGGGCGCCTCGATCAACGTCTCCATGTGGGACATGATCGAGAAGGAGTTCCCGGAGCTGGGGAACGAGCGCCGGCTGCAGGGCAGCAGCAGCAGCGGCGCGTCTCCTGGGAAGGAGAAGCGTTCCGCCGGGGACAGGAGGCGGGACAGGAAGTGGCGCGAGTACCAGGAGTCCCTGGCCGCCGAAGCCGCCCAAGGCGCCAGGGGCGGAACCCCAGCCCACGGCCCCCAACGGGCTAATGGTGGTCACCACCCCGGCCACGCCACCCTTGGTGACTTCATGGAAGTCGCCAAGCAGACGGAGGCCAAGCCCCGTCAGCTGCTCTTGAGGAAGTCAGGCCCCAGCAGCGACGTAGAGTCGGCCCACCGCGGGAGGATGCCGGCCGACCAGGCCAGCTCCAGAGGCAGCGTCGCTCCCCACCAAAGGGATGTGGCGCGCGCCTGCGAGCGCACCTGTGGGGTGCCCTGCAACCTTCGGGTTGCCCGGCAACGGGCCACGCAGCAGAACGCTGCCGTGGAGGGCGCCGTCGGCATCGCCCATGAGGAGGCCACCGAGTGGGGCAAGAAAAGTTTATAGTGTTTTCAGCACTGTGTTTTTGCTTCTCCTGCTGCTTGCTGTAGGTGTAGGGTTTCCTGCTGCTTTTTTTGGAAGATGAAACCCTTTGTTTTGCAGAAATAGAGTCAATCCAGGATAACCCAAGCCAGAAGTCTGCAAAGAGGAGAAGATCAGGATCAAAGCATGAAGGGCTGCAGTGTAAACAGTGAAAGATGATTGGATATTCACAGAAACTGCAACTCAGGTCACAAATGAATGCATATTCACAAAGATAGCTGAAATGTTTTGGGAAAAGAGTTAGAAAACTGCCCCATGGTCACTCTCTCTCCATAGTGCCATCTCAGGAGATGTGCACTCTTTGTTTTGGGTCCCATATGTGCTGAGGTGGCAGGGCATGTGGCGATGAGGTCACTGCCATGTCACATGGGATCTTCCTACTTAGCTAGGCTGACCAGGAATTGAACCCAGGACCTCTCAAAAAGAGGTGCCCAGCCCCCTAGGGTGCATACCACTAGGATAGCTAAGAATTCATGGAAAAACATAGATACATTCATAGGCTCTACTTTAGGTATGTCAGTGCTCAGTCAACTCAGGAAAAGATGAATAGCTTCACATTGAAAGGGGATTAAGGGGTCCACTCCATATCCTGATTGGGTGTTTGGTTCCATAGGTCAAAATGTGTTATCACCAGTTTTTGGTGGGACCAATACTAAGATAAAAATGCATGGATGCCCAGTGCATCTCTAATACAACTAGAGTATGACTCAAAGCAATGGAAAAGCACTTTTTCTTACTCCCCCCTTGTGCTGTGGTGGCCACCACTGTCGCATTTTAGGAAAAAGGGAATTTTTCTTGGCCTTTCCTTGGTTTCCACATCTACTTTAAAATACCTATAGTTTTCCTCACACTGAAAAATGGGCGCTCACCATGGCTGGCGCTCTTTTGCTGCTCTGTTTGTAACATTTCCTACAGAAGACTCAGCGCTCATGGCGCTGCCGGGGCTCCTGTGGCTTGGTTGGGTTAGTATGGGAGCATGCCAAACATGTGCATATGCATCCCCCCCTCCAAGACGCAGCGTCGACACAAACCCAACGCAAGACACCATATACACACTCGCCTGGGTTCTCGTAAACCTGCTGGCGACCTGTGACCTGTCTTAGGGCGAAGGGAGTCGAAAAAGAAATTAATTTGCCCCTTGATGGGGTCTTGGGTTCTGCTCAGTCTCTCCAGGCACCTGCGTTTCGGCCCGAACACGGCCTACTCAGCGAGGCTGCGCGTGGGTATCTGCAGAGGCAGGAATGGGAGATTTATGGACGAATCCACGCAAAAACGAAGCGACGACACCAAAATCCGTCAAATGACGGCCTAGAATTTTTCTGAAACGACACACCTGAGCAGAATCCAATTGTGCATCAGAAGCACATTTTTATAGAAATTATAGTCATCTCTGGATTTTTTAAATCCAGAAATTCATACGCATAAAATGGCGGCGCGCAGGAGCGGCTCCTAGCGAAGCGCCGGAAAATGGAGAAATAATGGAATTATAAACGTATGTCTCACGTAGTCTTGAAAATGACGAGACACACATCAATAAATAAACATACAGATTCCACCCACACTAATAGAAGCTTCAAAAATTCAAGAATTCGAAAATGAACGAAAAGACTTCAATGAATCAGGTATAAACTACAGGTATGCTCGTCTCGTATGCCGCATACACATTGCTCGTCTCGTGTCTCCGTGAACGAGCCTTGTAGCAGCGCTAACACCGATAGGACGCGATAGAGGGATTGATTAGAAAGATTGCAGATGATTAGCGGTCAGATCAGGGTGATTAGACATACACACAAGTGCATAGCAACGTTCTTCGCGTGCGCCCCTCACTTGCTCTCTTTCCCAGCGGTAGGTAAGGTGAGTAAGCCCAGGCGGGGCCACCCCCTGGTGAGGTCGTGATTGACGCTCAGATGGGCAGGTTTGCCCACGATAAACGTGCATACTCGTGCATGCACACACGCATTAAAGGGTAGGCCACGCGAAGTGCGCACGGTAAACCTTGTTTAGGCTACCCAGGGGCTCCTCGGTACGTTCTTTAAGAGAACCTGAGGAGTCCCTTAAAGCTTGCTTGCTTGACAAGGGTAGCTGGTCCTCCAGCGTGTTTGCGGACAGTGTATTATAGGTCACACTGAGAAGGGTATAATACCTGGAGTGTGGCTTGGTTCCTCCGCCGCAAACGCCCTTTCATTTGCCTTTGTTTTACAGGTGGGCAGGTAGGGTGATTGGTGCAGCAGCATTTTTTTTATGCCCTGCTAAACAAGGGCGCAGATCACACAAACAAGTAACTCGGCCTCTGCCTGTGGCAGAGCAGGGAGTCCGACTTCATCGACATCTGCGTCGTGCACGCAAGAGCACCTCTTCCCTCCAAGCCCTAGCAGGGGAAACGCGTTGTGGCGTCCCCTGTTAGGCCACAGTTGCTTAGCAGCGCTGTGTTCTCTTGTCATTTCACAGGAGGGTCGCTAGGACCCACGACACCTTTGTCATCGCAACGCCCAGTAGAGTGTGCGTGTAGGAGTGGTAGTCCTGAGTGGGGGCTTGAGCCAGTTGCCCCAGTGCTCGCCCACCAGGATGGTGCCACTGTAGGGTGTGTAGGACCTGTAGTGCGTGTGTCACTGTCCCACCCGTTTGCTGCAATTTTAGCAGGGTTGGTGGGCTGTGGCAGTGGTTAGGTCAGTGTTTTGGCCACATAGCAAAACGGCGTTTTCATGCCTTCATAGCTTTTGGCCACCCCTCCCTGTAGTAGACAGATAGGTAGGGAAAACAATACCTGGATTAGTACGCTGGGTATTCCCCAAAGGTTTTGCGCCAGCACAGAAATTGGGCGCTTAGGGGAGGGGAGACCCGGGGCGTACCCCGTGGCATCAATAAGACAACCCTCCAGGTTTAGCAAGGGCGCAGACGTGGGTATAATTAGGACACCACTTCTGCGGCTTGCTCTCAGGACCTTAGGAATAGCACACTCACACATACGCTTTGGCAGGTAAGGGTAAGGTTCAGTCCCTAGCTTTAGTCTTGGAGGCAAGCGTCTCAGCGAGCCTCAGCAACTCACCAAGGTTGTTCTGGGACAAGTAGTCAACCAGAACTGAGTTTAGGCGTCCCTCAGGTAGAACAAATGCAGAGAAGGGCTCCCAGGTGGCCTCTTCGACTCCAAACCCTTCCCAGAGGGTGAGGAAGCGCCAACCCTGGCAATAGCGGTGGCGTAGGACAGACTTCACCAGGTAGAAGCCCTCCTTAGCCATCTCCTCGGCGTTCATGTCGGGGAGTTCACCTTCAACTTCCATAGGGCTGGCAGCCCCTTGTAGGTCCAGAGCGGCGATTTTCTCGTCGTTCAGCTCCCACTCCTCCCCACAGAGGTCTTCAGGATCATAGTAGCGCTTCAGGTGTTGAGCAGCGCACACCAGGGTCGCCCCTAGACGGGGAGAACACCGCACGGTGATACGGTGTCCATCCACAGATAGAATCTTGTACGGCCCGAAGTATGGGTCATCGCTGGTAGAGCGTGGCAAGGCGGGTAGTCGACTGTGGTGCACCAGCACCCAGTCCCCCTCTTGGTAGGTGGCCGGTACTGAGTGCTTGTTCTTCTTGTTCCACTGACGCTCCCTCACTCTCTGGAGCATAGCCTTGGCCTTGTCCACCTTTGCTTGTTGCTCTTGGACCCATTCACCCACAGAAGAATGGGTGTCCTCTGGATAGGGGGCATGTAGGAACCATGCCGGGCGCCCTAGGAATAGCTCATGGGGCGAGTACCCAGTAGCCGAACTCTCTTGGGAGTTCATCATCAAGGATATGACGGGGAGTAGTCTCACCGAGTCCCTGGTGCGTTCAGTTTTGCACCATGTCCGTACGTTCTCCTTCAGGACACGGATCTGTCGCTCACATAGGGGGTTGCTCGTGTGAGAGTAGGGAATCCCCGTAGACACCTGGACATTGAGGGATCTCAGGACCCTCTTGTACCAGCCAGTATCTGAGCGTACTCGCACGTCCTCATCGGAGTTGATCTCCTTGGGCGCCCCATAGACACAAAACCAGTCCTCCAGGAGTATCTTGATAGTCTCCTCCCCGGTAATGTGCTTGGTACATGGGAACACCCTGGTAACCCTGGTCATCCCACAGGTTACCACGAGGGCGAAGTCATAGCCCCCGAACTTCGGCATCTCCGTGTAGTCCACGTATAGAACACTGTTAGCACAGTGAGGGATGGGCAGGGTCGAGTAGAGACCTCTGTCCCTGATATCCCCTGGTTTACAGGACCTGCACGGGCACTTGTCCACGATAGGCTGGAGGGTTTTCCGCAGTTGGTCATCAGTCCACGTAGTGTGGAACCACTGCTTGAACAGCCTCAGGGTACGGTCAGCACCCACATGACCACTGGACTCATGGGTCCACTTCAGCAGCGCTGGGACTCTGTCACTAGGCACCACGATGCGGTCCTCGTGCCAGAGGTAGCTCTTGTCCCTCTTCCACTGGTCTTGGTTGACCAGGAGGGGTTCAAGGCGTTTCTCCAGGCGCTTGTAGATATCCCCAAACTCCTTCAGGTACTCCAATTGTTGGAGTCCATCCAGGGGGCGTATCATGGTCATGTTCAGGTCCAGGTGTACGTCCATACGGCTGAACGCCTCCTTAGCCAGCGCTTCAGACCGGGCACCAATCAGGGCGTCCAAGTTGTTGCGGCTGATGTAGTCGGCACATTCGTTCTTCACTCCCTGGATATGGTGTACCGTCAGCCGTAGTTGACTGAGGTAGGTCCACCAGCGCCGTAGCTTGGCCTTCTCAGGTGGAGGACCCTTCTTGAAACTGCGGACCGGTTCTTGGTCGCACAGCCAGACCACAGGGTTACTCCCCAACAGTCGTGCTTGTGAGGATAGCACCAGCATACCCGCGAGCAATTCCTGCTCATAGGTGGAGTAGTTCCCCCTGGCCTGGTTCCACTTCCAGTTCCAGTGGCCCAGAGGTACTAGGACCCACTTGTCGTCAGGATAGCTGTGCTTGAGGGTTCCATCTCGGTTGAGACCTTCCGTCCCCCATTGGGAAATGGCCCAGTCTAACTCCTCCTTCTCTAGTGCTTGCCATTGGAACAACGTTCCACCACCGCCCACATTGCTGGCGTCGGTCACCAGGATAATCTCCCCTTGTGCCCTAGGCACGCCCAAGCACTTAGCGTTGGCCACCTTGTCTTTGAGCTCGTCAAACGCTTGTTGCTCTTGTGGGCCCCAGCGCCAAGTAGTACTCTTCTTGATCAAGTCCGTCAGAACGGCGCTGGTGTAGGTGAAGTTCTTGATGTGGCGGCGATAGAAGTTGCACGCCCCAATGAAACTGCGTACATCATGAAGTCCTTTCTTGGGGTCTTGGTGTCGTACCTTGGCATCCATCAGGGGTTTGGCCTTAGAGGCCGCTGGGGTCCACCACCCATAGCCAACGTCAAGCCCCAAGTACTGCATGGTCTCCTGCCTGAACTCACACTTCTCCAGCTTGAGTCGAGTGTGGTTCTCCTGGCAGACCGCAAAGAACTCACCCAAGAGGATTAGGTGATCCTTCTGGGTATTGGTCCCGAGGCATACATCGTCGATATGAGCCTCCATCTGGGCACCACGGGATATGAGCTCCTGCACCTTAGGTCTCCTTCGTAGGATGGACAAGATCTTGTTCATCAGCTCTTGGAATAGAGCGGGTGCGTTAGCCACGCCAAACGGCATGACCTTCCACTTGAACACCCTCCCCTGAGGGGTGATGAAGGCCAGTAGTTCCTGTGCGTTGGGCGTCAGGGCCACTTGCCAGAATCCGCTTCGCTTGTCCATCTTGGTCTTGTAGCGACAGGAGGCTATCTTCTCCAGGGTAGACTCCATATTGGGAATGGACCCTGAGTGGTTCAACGTCTTCTTGTTCAGCTCTCCATAGTCCACTACCAGCCGTTTGGCTGTAGACCCAGGTTTAGCCACCAGGAAACAGGGGCTGCAGTGTAGGGGGTAGTCCCCGTCCTTGTACTCCAGGACTAGGCCAGCGTCGATACATTGTTTGTAATAAAACTGTGAGTTTTATTGTTGTTCCCGGTCTCAAAATACTTTCCCAATTGAACTACTTCACGAGCAACAGACCTTGAAACCTTGACGGGCATCAACAAGACGATGTGATCGATAATTGACTATTTGTAGTTCATTAATTACGCTGAACAATGCCCTAATAAACAGAAACAATTCAGCGTACGATTGCGCGATTATATGTTGACACAATATTTGCAATCTTTAACTATAGTCCTAATCACAGCGCGCACGTGCCCTAATTGAGCTGTGCTGCGCTAAAAGTCCGGCAGATGCTCAGACTTATTACACCCCCTTACTAAAATACTGCTTACCACGACCAAAAGGAGTGGTGCAGTGTTTGATACAAAGCCCAATAAGGCTGGGCACTGTCGGCGCATTATGCAGCCTAGCACTATAGTGATGAACAGGATAGTATAAAACCTGGGTAGGTGTGTACATATGCCATAGCCCTATTCTGAGCGGTCTGAGGTGGTGGGCGGCAGGGTGTGCAGTTGCAGGGCAGGCAACTCGCTCCCTCTCAGCCTAAGATGGATTTTGGAAGTATAACTGGATGTGGTATACTACAGTGCTTCAATCAGTGCCTGGGGGTGGCCTAAGCCCAAAATGCATTTATGCATCTTCTCTAAAAAGAAAAGAGAGTATGTGGGACTCCTACAAAGCTGCAAATACCCACTGAAAAACTTAGGACTTATAAAAAGAAAACCTGAGTGCTCTGCTTGGTGTGTTTTACTTTCCCTGCTGTTTTGTGTTTTGTAAAAAAATACAAACACTCGACAGCCCGAGAATCCAAACACCCTGAGCTCTCACGAAACAGCATATGCAAAACAGGAGTGAAACGTGTTCTTTGTGAGTTTGAACATGTCCACCTCTGTTGTGCAGCTGGCGCCAAAGGCCACCACTGCTGTACGTTCTAAGCTACAAGCGCCACAGGCGGCCACCAGGTGATATAACAACATATGGGCCACTGGCGAAAACAGAGAAGCCTGGCCTTGATATATATCAGGAGGCATATCAGCCTACAAGCAAAAAGAAAGCATGCCCATGCTTCAGCGCCACAAGAAAAGGCGCGCGGGGCCCTTATAACAGCCAAAAGTGGCTTCATTGACAAAGTCAATTTTACATTCAGATCAGATGAGATCAGAATCTGCTACCCCAAAGCAACAGGGCTGAAGCTTTAACACGCAAGCCCTGTCAGGCTGCTTACACAGAGCCATAGCGCTAACAAGAGCGCTTCTGTCGCACCCAACTTCGCGCAGCGCTACTTACAGCGCTGCATCCCATTGCCGCACCACTGTAACCTGTACAGCGCTCTTCTGCAACTTGCCTAGTGCGCTCACAGCGCTCGCCTCACGCCTTGCGCCACGTGGTTTTGGGTTGTGACAAGCTCTCCAACATCTCCAAGAAGGTTCGTGCTGCTTGTTGCTGGCGCACTTGCCTGCCAGCCCGTTTGCCTCGTCGCCGAACAGGCCCAGGACTAGATTCTGGAGAACTGTCCAACTCACTCGTAGGTCGCAAATGATCTGCATTGTCCAACTTGGAATTTTGCTGCTTGTCGACCTTTCGTGAACGCAGCTGGGAGGTTTTTTCGGCAGCCACAGGCGCCTTGCGTGGGTGCTCCTTCGCACTGGTTGAAGAAAAACCTGTGGCGCTCGTCTCAGCACCAACCTCAGTGTTTGCAGCGCTAGGCAACACGTGCAAGCCTGCACCATTGACCTCAGCAGCGTTTTGCAGCACCCTGGCGCTGAAACTAGCGCCGCTCTCAGTGTCCTCGAACTCCAACAACGCGCGCACGCCTGCATCAGCACCTTGCTGCACGTGTCCACGGTGTGCTGCACCAAACAAGGCACTGTCCAGGAGAAGGTCCACTTTTCGGTGCAACTCGTTCAACTGTTCGCCGACATCCGGTCGTGGCCTGCGCCGCACAAACAGAGAAGTGACAAAACGCACGAGCACGTTATGAAATTCCTCTTCCTGCTCCTTTTCGATCTCCCGGCGCACATAACCAGGGTTCATGTGAAACGTCACGCACTTCCAGCCGCACAGTTCTGTCCACCCACGAATCTCCTTGTCAAACGCAGCGCTGTCACCTTCAAACACCCACTCTTGGACTTCATCTCTCCGACGTCGCGTCGCTGTCTCAAGTTCTTGATCTGTGGAACACTCTGGTTGCTCAGTGTCCTCGGGCTCCATGTACTCAGCTGCCAGCGCGTTCCACTCAGCGTAACCTGATCGTACTGTACACCAATCACCGTCGCACCGTCTTGGTTCTTGAATTAATGAACTGTAATAAAACTGTGAGTTTTATTGTTGTTCCCGGTCTCAAAATACTTTCCCAATTGAACTACTTCACGAGCAACAGACCTTGAAACCTTGACGGGCATCAACAAGACGATGTGATCGATAATTGACTATTTGTAGTTCATTAATTACGCTGAACAATGCCCTAATAAACAGAAACAATTCAGCGTACGATTGCGCGATTATATGTTGACACAATATTTGCAATCTTTAACTATAGTCGTAATCACAGCGCGCACGTGCCCTAATTGAGCTGTGCTGCGCTAAAAGTCCGGCAGATGCTCAGACTTATTATCGCTCGATCTCGTCGGCCTGCTCTTTAGGAGCTGGATAGGGTCTCCTCCGGATCTTGTGACCCACGAACTCGGGTTTAAGCTTGAGGTCCATCTGTACCAGCTTGTCACATGAGGCCCGAGGGGGTAGTTCTCCGAACACCTCCAGATAGGTCCTTATCAGCTTCTGTACCCGCGGGTCCAACACCTTGATCTTGTCCTCCATGTCCTCGTCAGAGTGTAAGTTGCTTGCCCCCTGAGTAATAGACGTCGGGAGGTGGTCCTCCACCGACTCTTCGCCCGTGGTAGTATCCTTCAGCCCTTGGTAGGCATATAGAAGGTCTTGTTCAACCATCTCCGGTGGACGATGGCAGCATAGGCACGCTCGAGGGGGTTCACATACACATTCCTCCGAGAGGTCGTCCTCCTCTGGGGTCCTCACATGGGCGCCCCACACGCTCTTCATGAGCTTAAGATCTACCTCCCTTTGCCAGGTGGTGATCTTCTGTTCGAGGTCCTCCTTCAATTGGCATAGGTCTCCCATACGTCCTTGCTTCAGTGGCCATGAGCTGCGGGTAGGCTTTGCGTAGCATAGCTTTTTCGCCACCAGCTTCCTCTTGGAATCCACATACTCCCTGAGCCTGGATCGAGGGTCCAGCTCCTCGTCCACGGGGTCTTCCACCCTCATGGAGAGTAGGGGTTTCAGTGGGGCGACGTACTCGGCGTTCTCCACTTCCTCCACACAGGTATGCACGAAGAAGGCGTCGTGCTCAGTTTCGTCTTCTGAGTGGATAGAGCTAGGTAGCTCAGATAGTCCACACTCAGAGACTCCATCAGGAACAGGTACACGGCAGGGAGAGTTGGGGGTGTTGGTGTCAGTCACGACGTACTCATCTCCTCCGGGTGTAGTTTCGACAGCATCTTGAGGTCGTAGGCGATCCTTCAAGTCACCCAAGGCGAGTCCATCGCTTTCTCGTTGAATAGCCTGGACCAGAGTCGGGTCCAGATCCTCCCAGGGAATGGAGGTAAGACCTCCGTCCACCACGCTAAGCATACTCCCCCATCCGGGCTTCCCAATAGGCGTCTTGCGTCCCAGAGGCACGTAGATGGCCTCATCAGGCAAACGAACAGAGGTGATAGTCAGCCTGTCCAGGAGGTTTCGCCAGTACTCGTTGCCCCCATGGGCTCCCCAAACGGGGGAACACAGGACCATACGGGAACGTTCCAAGGCCACCTTTCTCAGCACCTTCCCCAGTTCACTGAACCTGGGGTTCCCGTAGGCCATCCCGAAAGAGGGCCAGTAAAATTTGTAGCTGCAGTTCTTCCCCTTGCTGCAGTAAAGGTCCAGTACATGTTGCTTGTCGCTGGCGAACAACTCCACACTCAGGTCTTCTCTAGAGTAACCCAACTCCTTCAGACCTTGGTCTAGGACTTCCCCCAATAGTTGATAGTCCTCAGTTTTGGAGGCCGCCATCATGTTCGAGGGCTCCTCCTTCGATAGCCTCAGGTAACTCGAGGTATGTTCCGACTGCTCCAGTGGCACAGACTCTCTGCCACTGCCGTGGTCCACGTAGAGGAGGTAGGGCACTTGCAGCGTCAGAGATTGTATCTGGGGGTGCTGTACGAAGAAGTCAGTACCCAGTACAAAGTCGAAGGCCTCAGTGTCCATCACATAGAACCGATGGGCGATAGTCCTGGAGCCCATAGGTGCCTCCACTTCACAGTCCCCGCAGCTGTGCACCACATGTCCATCCCCCATGCGTATAGCGGCGGTGGTCATGGTGTTCTTCAGGCTCCCACAAGGTAAAATTTTCTTGGCCACTATAGATATTGTGGCGCCAGTATCCAGTACCCCCAGGTATTCACGTCCCCCTAGTCGGATACGTACCCAAAACACCAGGTCTTGGATGCCACCAGAGCGTCCCCGTCAGAACTCCGCGGGACAGGTCACCTCGAACCCCTTGTTTCGCAATTTGCGGGCCATCCTCATGAAACGGCTCCTCTTCTTAGCGTTGCCGTCATCACCACCTTCATGCTCACGCTTGGCTCCTTGTTCTTGCTGGGCCTGCGTTTGTGAGCGTGTGGTCGGACCAGATTGCCCTCCAGAGGGCTCGGAGTTCCCCCCTGGATTAGGGTTGGGGTTGCCTCCGTTCTTGTCCTTGTTGTCCTTGTCTGGCTGGCGGTTAGCGCCTCCTCCTCGCAAAGGAGGACCCACCAAGCCCGCAGCCAGGAGTGGCGAACGGCCACACCCAGTAACATCCGAACGGCCACGCCCAACACCAGGACCGGGCACTACGACACCCACACCAGCACCGCCACCAACGCCCAAACCGGACGCCACAACACCCTCACCAGCGGACACACCCGAAACCAACGGAGGCACCATCGGCAACACCAGCGACCCCAGCACCCACCAAAACACTAGGACATAGGACACCCTCACCAACAACAGACCAACACAAAAAGCCACCCAACACTGACCAACGACCGCACCCAGCCGATCCGGTCCCCCACCGACCCGCACCCAGAACCACCGCCACCGGCATCCACGCCATCGGAAACACCAACACCGCCAAAAGTCAAGCCAGTACAACACCCTCACCAACACCGTCACCGCCGGCACCAACGCCTACGAAACCTACGCACGCCACCGCCGGTTCCAGCACCTACATCACCCAAGCCAACGGCATCAAGCACACCATCGCCGGCAACACCCCACCATCAGCGTCGCCACCAGCAACCTCTACCACCGGAGGACACCGAAGCCACCACAGCCGGTGAGCCAACAAACCACCAAGCCCCGGCCAGGGGAAGCGAGGGCACGCGCCCGGAACCACCATGCAATCCCCGGCGACACCCACACCACCGGCGCCGCCAACACCACCCTCACGCACGACACCACCCGGAGCAACGCCTGCGCCACCTACACCAACAGCAGCACCAGCAGACCACACCACCTACTGCACACCCTCCCAGACAGAGCCACAGAAACCGACCACCGCCCTGAACACAAGCCGCTGACCACCCACACACAGACCCACGCCAACCACCACCAGCATCAGCAGCGTCCGAGACGCCGTGAACCATAGCGACGCCCACAACGACCTCACCACCGACATCACCGACACCGACACCGGCAGTGCGGCCTCAGCACGGACAAACCAGAGCGTCAACGGCAACCGCCACGGCGACACCGCCCGGTACAACACCGTCGGCATCAACGACACCAAGGGAGCCAACACGCAGGCCAGCGACACCCATGGGTACCTCCACCAGGAGTGGCGAGGTACCACCCCCGCCGTCAGAACACCACCATCCACCAGGGCAACACCTGCAGCGCCCTCGCCTTCGACATCGCCCACAGCTCCGCCGGCGGCGCCCTCGCCAGCACCGTCACCAACACCGCGACGACCAGCCACGAGTGGCACGCCCGGAACCGCCGACCACCCAAACGCAGGCCGCGCCCAGCACCAACACCAACAACACCCACGCCAACAGACCACCACGACACACGCCAACCACCAAGTAACACCTAAGGCACCCTCGCCATCGGCAACACCAACGCCACCAACACCCACGGCACTATCCACACCACCACCAACCCCACCAACGACGGGCCGAGGTGCCGTCACCTACAACGCCCCCACCCCTACCACCACCACCACGGCCCCGCCACCTAGGGCAACCCACCAACGGCGTCACCAAGGACGCCAGCACGGCTGGCGAACGAACGCCACCGAGCCCTCAGCCAGGAGAGGCGAACGCCCACACCCAGCAACACCCAAACGGCCACGCCCAGACCCAGGGCCAGGAACTGCGACACCCACACCTGCACCGCCGCCAACACCCAAACCGAACACCACAACACCCTCACCAGCGGAGACGCCCGGAACCAACGGGGACGCCGTCGGCAACACCAGCAACCCCGACACCCAGCACGACGCCTGAGACACCCTCGCCAACAACGGACCAACACAAGAAACCACCCAGCGGCCAAGTTACACCCAAGGCGTTCCAACCGCGCCACCCACCGGCCCGCACCCAGAACCACCACCAGCACCAGCAGCAGCCACTGACAACCCACACACAGACCCACACCAACCACCAGCAGCATCAACAACATCAGAGACACCGTGAACCATAGCAACGCCCGCAACGACCTCACCACCGGCATCACCGACGGCGCCACCGGCAGTGCGACCTCACCGACAGCAACCCGGAGCATCCCACATCCCGCATCCCGGTGAGACACCATCGGCAGCAAGGACACCGAGGGGGCCAAGGCCAACCCACCAGCCAACGACGCGCATGGGAACCTCCGCCAGGAGTGGCGAGGTCCCCCCTCCGCCGTCAGAACACCGCCAGGGCAACACTTACAACACCCTACAACGCCAACACACACAGCTCCCCCGGCGGCACCCCCACCAACGCCAACACCGGCACCACCGACAGCGGCAGCACGGCGACACCACCACCCAACCGCAGCAAGGTCACCCTAAACCGAAACCGAAGCAACAACTATCACCACAGACCCACGGACAGCCGAAGGGAATATCCCAACACCAGGGACAACCGACACCACCAGGACCAGGCCGGCCAAACACCAGCCACGAATGGCACGCCCGGAACCACCGAACACCAACACGCAGGCCACCCGGCACCAACACCAAAAACACCCACGCCACCAGACCACCACGAGACACACCACCGCCACCCCCACCAACGACGAACCAAGGTACCGTCACCCACAACACCCCTAACACCACCACCACGACCCCGGCACAGAGTAACACCTAGGGCGCCCCATCGACGACAACACCAAGGACGCCACCACGGCTGGCGAACAAACGCCACCAGCGCCGCCCACCAGGCCCCCAGCCAAGGGTAGAAACAACAACGCCACACACCATCGCACCCACCGCATCGAAATCAGCCGGAGTATCGTCAACATCAACCAGGGGTCCCCACCACCCACCCAAGCAGCACAAAACACCACAGCAACACCACCGCACCCTCGCCACCAGCGACACCGCCAGCACCCTCCGCCAGGAACGGCGAGGAGAAGGCCCAACAGCGAGGACCCACCAAACGCCCCCGGCACCCTCACCATCGGACCGCCACCACCGGCGCCGACCCCCAACACACCACCGTCACCAACGCCACCGACCCCTGACGCAAAAACCACACAGCCCGCACAAACGGCACCAGCCAGAGCAACGCCGACACCACTCCCGGCCAACTCACACGAACACCACCGAAAGCACCACCGTCGACCGAACACCACGGCGACCCCAGGGTACGAGTCCCCCCCACCATCTGCACAACCAGCGACACCATCACCGGCACCAACCGGAACACCGACAACGACAGCCTCACCAACAACCGACACCCCCCTACCGCTGCCACCCAGCAGTCACGCCACCCACCGTCGAAGCCGACCACCAATGCCGCACCCCGAACCACACTTACACCCGAAACCGGCACCAGCACGCCCGGCCGAGCCGTCAATGGCACCACCGCCCATGGCACCGCCTACGCTCACCACCGCCACCACCACCCCGCGCGAGGCCAGGAACCCCCGGCGTCGCCAACGGCCTCAACGAGCACCGACACCACCAACACCACCACCGCCGGACGGGGACTACCCACAAACCAGGAACATCTCCACCACCAACAACCAATACACCACCCGCGGCACCCCACCATCGCCGACACCACCACGGCACCCATCACACCTCCACCACCGGAGGCGACGTGGGCCACACCACCCGTCAACTACAGCACCCTCGCCACCACCGCCACATCCGGCCCACAAACGTTACGCCCCAACGACCAGAAACAACATCCTCACTATCGACACCACCGACAACACCACATACGCCCATACGTCACCCACGCCATGCTCACCAACCATCACCTCGTCATCAGAGGCACCAACACCACCGGCGACGACGACAGCGACAACAGCTGACCCACCAGCTAACCACCATCAACCATAGCCCAGCACCAACTTCATCTACTCTAACGCCCATACCACCCTCGCCAACAGCGCCGCCACCGACACAATCATCCACTCCGGCGCCCACACCACCCTCACCACCAACATCACCACCACCCCCCCAAGGTCAGGGCCCGCGGGAAACAGAACGGCAGAGCGAGCACGCCACCACCCGCACGCGTCGCCCACCCTATCGTACACCGCTCCGCAACACGCCCCCCCCCCCCCCGCTTCCCCTGACAGGGCGTGCGCTCCAGCCCACTGCTGGGAAAACGACTTCGACATCCTCCCGGCCATCCGACACCTACTGGCAGCCACGGCCCCGCGCCCACAAGCCCACCAGCAACCCACGGAACCGCAAGAGCCCGACCACCCCATGCCACCAGGGTCCATATCCCCCGCGTCCACCGCAGACCGGAACGCGGAACACCAGCGAGAGGAGCCCGACCCCGGCCGCGCCGCCACGCCCCCACCGCCCCCCCCCCCAAAGGACATCTACGCCACGCTGGCCAGCACCCTAGCCCCCATGGACGCCGAGCAGTACTACCAGTCCGTCCAACGAGACCTCCCTGAGGACCACGCGGCCCTCCAGGGGTGGAAGCAGGAGAAAAGGAACGACAACGAGTGGGGCACAGAGGAAGACCTTCTCTGGGAAGACACCTGGAAAGGCACCGCGGACGCCTTCCTGGAGGCAGCAGCCGAAACCTACCCCCGCCCGCCCGGGGACACCAGACACGGCCTCCACGCCCTCCTAGCGTTCCACAGCTGGAAACACCGCCACACCGTCACCCTCCACCCCCTCGACCACAATCCACACCGATGGACACCTGAAGACGACGCCACAGGCACCATCACCGTACAGCAAAGCCCCGAGAACCCGGAGGAATACCACATCACCTGGGACGATCCGGCACCCCACCCCCCCGCCTCCCCCACCCTCCCAGATGTCTTCGCCACCATCAGTGCAGAGCTCCAGGAGGCGAAAGCCCCCCAGCAACTGGACGACGAGATGCCCCAGGCACCATCACCATCAACCACACAAGACCAACCCCGCACAGAGCCCCTCACCCACCCCATCACCACAATGGAGCTCCCCCCACAACACCGCACCACCCCAGACCGAAACGGGTTTCGAGACCTGCCGCGGGAATGGGCGGTCCACAACGGCACACTCCGATGGGACGAAATCACACCGGGCCTCCAGGCCATCCGCCTCCACTCGATCACAGAGCCCACCACCGCCTGGGCACTACCGACGGACCACCACCACCTCCTCCTCACCGTCCAAGGCGATGCCACGATCACACCCACGGAAGGAGACCCCGTAACAGCAGCCCCCGCCCACGCCGTCCACATACCCCCGCAAGCATCGTCGGCACCTATGACGGTGCATCCAGGCCCCACCCCTTGGCAGGCCATCGTCATCACCTACCCCGCCCCCAATGACCACACACACACCTGGCAGCAACGGTGGGAGGACATCCGGGGGGACCTCCTCCAAGAACACCTAGGGCTCACACGCACCGACCACACCCTACAACCAATACGAGGAGTAGGCCAAGCACCACACGGCATACACGCCCCGGGAGTATGGGCGTACGCCACACCCATAAACCCACAAGCAGCGGAGGACATCAAGACCGCCCTATGCATCCAGCAAGCCCAGACCCAAACCCCGCACCGCAACACCCAACGAGGCTACACAATTTGGTGGGCATACCAAGACCATGACACCCTCACCCCCCAACCGGGGGCCCCCCCTCTAGACACCAACACCACCGCCCTCCTCCAAGCCGCAACAGCGGCAGCCACACAGGTAGGGGCCCCGGAAACCTGGGGCCCACAATACCTGGTCGAAACCAAAGTGGCGCCCCACGCGAAGTGCCAAGACAAGCCCCCAACACCGAAGCCGCTCCACCCCCCGCTCAAGCTAGACCCGACGGAACACACCCCCCAGGATGAATGGGCCACCCACTACATCATCCCCCACACCACCACCCGCAAAAACGACGCCGCCAAGATCACCGTCACCCGCCACCTCCCCCACACCACACAGGTGTATGAGCTGACGGCCCCCAACGTCCTCGTCACCCGTTGCCGACACGACGAGCGATACACCATACAGGCGGAAGGGGCCGCCGCGACCACCCTGTACACATGGGCAACACGGGGGGACCTCCCACACCCCACCCTCCACCACGCCCCCTCCTGGCCCACCCCCTTCCACACAGCGGACCGCCCCAACAAGAAGCCCAAACACACGGGTGTGCACACCCACGCCCAGGAGGCCCAGCACCGACACGAAGCGAGGCGCAAGGCCCGCACCCTCCACGACGACCACACCATCCCCCGCATCGGCGCCCCCCCCGCCAGGGTATCAGATACCACCCACAACCGCACGATCACAGGCATCACCACGGACTGCCTGAACCCAGCGGCGTCGCGGGCAGACGCCGTGTGGATCAGCGAAGGGCGCTCCCACACACGGGCGGTGGCGCGCCTCCACAACATCCAACCCCACAAACTCCAGCGCGCCGTTGGACCCTTCGCCGTACACGTCACCCCGTACGGCATCGACCGCCCCCGGTGTGAGCACCATGACCCGCCCTGCTCCACCCCATGCACCTCGCCCCTGCGCCAACCGCTGCCGGCCCCCACCATCACGGGCAACATGTACCTGGGCACCGTACCGGGAGACCCGGGCATATACATCCTGCCCAACAGGTCCAGGGAACACGCCATCCCCCACCACGGTGTAGAATCCCTCGCCCTGGGACCACCCCCACCAAAACACCAACACCAGCACATCCCGGGGGACAAACGGACACAGGCTCCAGACGGGGGAAAAAAGGCCCACCAACGCGCCCTGGCCCACATCACCGTCCACCCCGCAGCCCACCTACCAAAGGACTTCGGCACGGAGCGCCACATCGTCCTGGAGGGGCTAGCCCACCACATCATCACCGCCGCCCTGTACACCCTCGCCGCCCACGAACGCCACTGGGACCCCACAACCATCCCAGCAATGCCCCCACCGCCCCAAGGCCCCAACGATCCCGTCACCCCCTTCCACATCGATCAACTCCTAAGCCGCAAGGCCCCCCCACACCTCCACCCCTCCAGGATACCACTAGCCATCGCATCGTGGGACACCCTGGACACCCCCCCCCAACAACCCGCCATCCACATCCTCAAAGCGGACACCCAATGGTGGGTCCTCCACTGGGCACACGGAGTCCTCATGGCGGCCCAGGCCTATACCCCGGAAATGGACCCAGAAGACCCCCCACGGGGCCAGCAGCGACTCCTCCAAGCCACCACCCTCACAGGCCGCGAAGGCGCCCCCTGGGAAGCCCTCCACACAGCACTCTACTGGGCTCAAGGCTCCCCCAACGGCCCGGACACACCGGAACCCACAGAGGCCTGGGGCAGGCAGGCCAAGGCCATGAGGAACTACCACCTACACCACCCCTTCGACGACAGCCCCGCCGCACTGCCATGGCCAACAGATCCCCCGGAGACCGTGCGCAAGCTCGCCGACATCATACGCAGCCACGCGAAAGCGAAAATGCAAACACCGGCAGAACCCCCACTGAGGGATCCAGACCAGCAAGCAACGCACCCCTTCTTCAAAGCCCATGCCCCCCCAGCCCCGCTACCTCCAGTCCCACCCAAGCGAACGAGACGACAAAGGGGCGCACCCGCCCCCAGCCAAGCCGGAAAAGCAGCGACCTCCCGACCCCCCGCATCCCACCCGACGCACCCGGCGAACCCAGACCAAGCATCCTTGTCATCCTCCCTCCCACCACTACCACCGCCCCACCCGGACCAGGCATCCTCATCATCCTCCCTCCCGCCACCAGCACAGCCCCCGCCCAAAGCGTACCCAGGGTTCGAAAAAGGTGCGAAGGTCCAACAGCCCTTCCGCAACGACCACACAGGCGACTGGATCTGGTGTGAGGGCACGATCCAGTACCGCCTCAAGGGACCGGGGGACAACGGGGGGCCACAAGTCTGGGTGATCTGGCACCGCCAAAAGGAGCTAGACCAAGGCAGCAGCGCCCCGGACAAACCAGTCGGCGACACCCTGGAACTCACCAGCGCCCATCCCATCCGGCTCCTCACCGAAGAGAACAAGGCCCACACAGGCACGAAATACACTGGGGAGCTCCCCCCGGAGTGGAGCCAAGGCCTCTCCCGCCGCGCCTACCCAAACGCCCACAAACCGGCAAAAAGTCCCCGAGCCCCAGTCCCCCTCCCTGACGGGGCAAGGGCCCAGGGCACAAGCCTCCACAGCCCCGGCCCGCCCCCACCGAGGCCACCGTCAACCTCCTCGACCTCAACCACCCGGCCGTCACATACTCCAAGGACGCCACAACCGCCCTCCAAGAGCTCCCGATGGCACAGGGGCAGGGGTGGGTCCCCCACCTCCTCACCTTCCAGGAACAAGGCCTACAGCGCGACGACCCCCCAGAAACCACCCCCATATATACCCCGGACCAGAAAGCGTACAAATGCTACTGGCACAAGGGGTACCCCCTATACGCCCAAACCGGCATCCACGTCCACCTCGTCCACCACCTCAGCGTCCCAGGGAGGCTAGGTGTCTATGAGGTCGTCGGGGACGGATGGCAACTCAACGTCATCAACACCCACGTCCCCTTCGGCGAAGCCACGGAACCCTTCCTCCAAGCCCTGGCCGAGGCATACCGCCAAATGGCCATGCTCACCCCCACAGTCATCATCGGCGACATGAACGCCGCCCCCACCCCAGCAGACCGAGGGGGACAGGCCACACCCCAGGACCAAGCAGTCCGCGACACCATCGAAATGCTGGGGCTCGTGGACCTAACAGCCAGCCTCGAAGGCCAACCATCCCACTTCCCCCACCAAACGGATGCCGCCCCATCCCGCATCGACGTATGCTATGGCGACCCCACCACCATCATCCGAGCGGAGGCCCGATATGGACCCCTCCCGCTGGGACCCACAGGCCATAGCCCCCTGCACATCCGCCTCACCATCCCCAACCTTCCCCCCAGCCCCCCAGAAGATGCGGACCAAGGCCTACCACCCCCCCTGAAGATGCCCCCGCTGCATGACAAGCATGCCTGGTCCGAATATCACAGGGCCATAGACCGCGCCCGGCGCCTCCAACCAGACCCCACCGACCTACTCACAGCCATGCGCACGGCCGCCGTCGCCTGCGGCTTCCAGCAACACCCCCACACAGACGACGACCAACCACCCACGGCCCTGGGGGACATGCTCCATGACCTCTGGCATGCGAAGCAACAACTGGCGACCCTCCTCCACACCGACACCCCCCAAACCCGCCGCCAGATACACCACTGCAGGACACAGATAGCCCAAATCAGGGCGGACCTGCAGCGGTGGCACATCCACAGGCAACAGCGCATCGCCCAGGAACACGAACGGTATGCGCAACATGAACTCCCCTACAAGGCCATCCGCCACCTCAACGATGCCATGACCGATACCGGCCACCGCACCATCACCACGGTCCGGCAGGAGGACGGCTCCCTCACCAACGACCCAGCCACAGTGCTCCAAGCCACCCAAGACAGCTTCGTCCGGCAACACACCCCCACCCAATACACACTGGACCTAGACACCCAGGCCAAAATCGACCGCCTCCCTCGGGTCTTCAACCACGCCCAGAGGAGGCACCTGGAAAAACGCCCCTTCACCATCCACGAAGTCCGGAGGGCCATCCACAGTCTCCGGCAACACAAAACCCCAGGCTACGACGGCCTCCCTGCAGAGGCATACTACCACCTCCCCGCCAACCTCCTCCGCGTCCTCGCTCACCGCCTCTGGGACATCGTCACGGGGCGGACCCCCCTGCCACCAGACTGGGCAAACGTTGTCCGCCCCCTCTACAAAAAAGGGGACTGGGCAAACCCGGACAACTGGCGCCCCATGTCTGTGCGGTCACGGAGGTCAAAATCGTCTGGACCATCCTCCTGCCCCGCATCCGCCCCCACCTGGACCCCCACATACCAGCGAGCCTCTGGGGGGCCATCCCAGGCCGCTCCCCACACGAGGCCATCTTCCTCCAGGACACCATCGCGGACATGGACCCGGTGGACCTCATCATCGCCTCCCTCGACGTCAAGGGAGCCTTCCCAAACACCCCCTGGCTCCTTCTAGAAGCGGTGTGGAAACGCCTAGGCCTCCCCTTCTACAACTTCACCTCCGACTACATCCGCACCCGCAAATACACGGTCCGCACAGGAGCAGGCCTCACCCCCTTCCTGGAGCCAGGCAGCGGGGTCCCCCAAGGGGACCAGAGGGCCCCTTCCTGTACCTTCTAGTGACGCTCCCCCTGGCCCTCGCAATCGAGGAGGATTACCCGGCCTACGCACCCTACCCCCTCCTCTCCCCCCTGGTCGGCTTCGCGGACGACACCAACCTCACCGTCGCGCACACCCCACACGACCCCCATGCCCCGGACCCCGGACCAACGGTCACCCAACAGGCCAACGACTTACTGGACGTGACCGTCTCCTACCTCTCCCACAACAACCTCATCGTCCACCCCACAAAGTCAGTGGCCATGATCAAGGGGTCTGCCACACCTCCCACCCTAGGGCCACAAGGGCCCCCCATGCACGTCGTGACGACCACCACCCACCTGGGGTTAGTCCAGGCCGCCAACCCTGAGGACGCCACCCTCCCTCCCAAGTTGCAGTCACACCTCGCCCATCTCCCCAGATATGCGTCCCCGACCACCAAGGCCCTCTCCCTGTCCCACCAGAGCCTGGAGTACTACCTCACCGGGGTCTTGAACGCCTCCATAGGCTTCCAAGCACTCCACCTGACACACCCCACCACCGTCCTCCAGCCGGCCACACGCGCCGTGACCAAGGCATGGGCAGCACACGGGGGCTGGCCCACCTCCATACCCACCGGCGCCATCCGAGCGGCATGGCCCCACTATGGAGACGCCATAGGGGACGAGGTGAAAGCGGCCTACACCAGACACACCGCCCTCCTCCTTCACCGCATGACCCACATCCACTCACCGGAGGTCCGCGAGGTCACCGCCATCCGCCTCCGAACCGCACAACGGGCCCGCAACACATGCCCGCGCTGGGTACTCCACCAGACGGGCATGCCCACCAACATGAACACGCGCCTGTGGAACCACCTGCAACTTCTCCTCCCATCCCCACACCACGCCATACTCACCAACCACACGTGCCCAGAGAAAGGGCCACTAGCGGTCCTCTGCGGGGACCTCCACCATCACCCCAAGGGCACCATCCACACCATAGACCTTGTCGGGGCCTCCATCACCGTAGTATACGTCACCCTCCCCCAAATGCGGGTCCTGCACCACAGCGGGGCACACCACACCCCCTTTCTACAGCTTCCCGAATGGCCACAATACCGCCTCTTCCACCAGTACCTCACGCAGACGGCACGAGCAGCGGGACACACTCTACCGGGCAGCAAAGACATGCGCACAGCCTACCGAGAATTCACAAAGCAACACCCGCGACCCATCCCAGCGACACCGCCCTACGCACCCACCGGATCGAAACACGAACCCGTCCCCCCGGTAACGGGCCCAGTCCCACCACTAACCCTGCTACTGGCCCCGAATGAAGCCAAACCCACGCAGACCACCGTCATCCACCACAGGGCAAAATGGCGCATACCGAAACACCACATGACCACCCGAGACCTACCAAAGGTCCCCCAAGATTCCCAGAGCATGCCACGCACATGTTGGGCCTGTGACCCCGAGGCACCAACCACACCATGGCCCATACTACACCTCATAGCACGCCACCACACCCACCCCACAACCCACCTACCACCACAGGCTTACGCATGGATAGCCCCATGGTTCCACCGCACCGACACTAACCCAACGGTAGCATGGAACCCCGACCACGCGCCCAAATGGCTCTTCACCACTACACCCACATGCCCCCGCCCCGACCCGGCAGGGGTCGCCATCCGTTACAGCATGTACGAGCCAGGCAGAACGGGCAAGCACGAGCACCCCTACTATCCACTCCACCACTCCTCCACACACCGGAGCACCGAACACAAACCCTCACATGCCACGACCTAAACCCCGACACAGCCTACATCCTCCACTACATCTACTCCTACCTCACACAAGGACAGCCGGAGCAGGGACTCATAGCCCTGTCCCCCCAAGCGAAGCACATCATCTCCAAAGGAATAGGGGTGTACGCCACCCCCATCCTGCAGCCCACAACCCCAGTAGCCCACCTCGCCACGGGCCTTGCCATATACGCCTACCTGCCCATGAACCCATGCCGCCTCCCACAACCATCACCGGCGGACCGGCTCTTCTTCACCGACGCCTCAGGCGAATCCGCCCTCACGCCCATCACCGGGGGGGCCACCCTGCAGCTAACCCACACCGGGGGACACTACCACATGGACCACCACACGGGCCACACCACCTATGGGGCCTCTTCCCACGGGGAGCTAGGGGCCATGGCCGACGCCATCACCGAGGTCGCGGCCCACCTACCCGCCCACTCCCCGCACATCGTCCGGGTCTGGTTCGTGGTAGACGCCACTGTCGACACGCACCTGCTCCTCCGCATAGCAAGGCAACCACTTCACAAAGCAACCGCGACGAGCCTCGGCACCCAGGCACTGCTACTCTGGAAAGCCCTACGCAGCCTTCCCCCCTATGTCCAACTCCACATCGTGAAACAAGAGTCCCACAGGCACCAATACGGAAATGGTAAGGTCGACAACAAGGCAGTACACCAGCGCACAACACACCTACCAGCCCTCCAGATCCCTGACCTCGGCCGCAACCACACACACCTCCAACACGTGCCCCCTGTACCCGAGCCCCATCAGACCCCGGACTGGGTACCAGAGGACGCCCCCTATTCCTCCCACGACAGAGCGTACCACTACCCCAACCCCATCCAACATCTCGCCCGCGTGCTCGGCGACGCAGACAGCCGGGCGCACATCCAGGAGCTCCAGGACAGACTGCAAGTCCCCCTCTACCACTCAGCGCTCCGCCCAGCAAACGTCCCAGCCCACCTCCAGAAACGACGCATCCAGCTCCTCAGGGAGCAACTGCCATTCCTCACCAGGGTCGCCAGATGGCTCGCCCGCAAGCACATCCACGTCCCCGACGAACACACCCGTTGCCCATGCGACCACACCACCCCGGAGGACTGGGAACACTTCAAGAAATGCCCCCTCCATACAGACAGGGACACCCTAGTGGGCTGGTCCCCGGCGGAAACCCTGCGACAACACGAAGGATGGCCAACCCACAGCCACGCACACCAGGCCACCGAACACCTCTTCCGGGACCCCCTGATCAAAGAAGCCACCATGAGAGGGGCAGTGACACAGGCCCTGCACCGACACCTCACCAAACACACGGAAAGCCCCATGGAGGCAGCAGCACACCTCCAGCTAGAAGCGGTCCGCAGAGCAGCGGCCCAAATGGTACACCGCAAACACCTCCTGATCACACACGCGGAACAACTCACCGACCCCACCGCCAGGGAACACATGCAGCGTCTCATCCATTACCATGCCGTGCATGACCCAGACGTCCACTAACCCGCTCCACGCCCCGCAGGCGCCCCCCGTCTCCATCCACAGGTCTCCAAGGCACCACCACAGCGCCCTGAGACCCGTCTCGCACCCAAGAAGCCACCCGGCACCGCCCAGTCCGGCCGAGCCCAGCCAGGGCCAACCATCCATCGACGTAGACACGCAAGACCCCGGAAGTCCATCCAGCCCACCCCCCCGGACCCGGGGCACCCCCCCCTCACACCGGCCACCATCCGCGACCCCGACCTCCTCCGAGCGACCCTCCAAGACAGGGCCCCGACCACCCCCCTGGGCTGGTACCGCCTACAAGAGGACTGGACCAAGCTCACCGCCAAAGCCCTCCGGGACCTGACCACCCCAGGCAGCGGCTTCCACGAGACCATAGTAGACCTCGTGCTCTGGCGAGCCCGCAAACACACCCGGGGCCAGCCCATCTGGATCCCCCCCATCGAGTGGGGCCAGGCCCTGACGCACGACACCGGCAGCAACGTCACGCGTCGAGGGACCGTACGCCTACGACGGGCCCAAGCGGAGACGGACCACCCAGCGGACCCGAACCACCCGGAGCAGTGGGAACAGGCCACCGCGCCCAACCGCGACACCGCCCTCCGCGCCGCCGGCCTCCGCACCCCGGACGACGACCTCCCCCCCCCACCTACAGACAGTGACCACCCCCCGCCGGAGGTCTGGGTTACAGTCCTCGAGCGCGGCCACTACTACGTGATAGCCGCTACGGCTACGTCCCCCGGCCCGCAATGGATCATCCAGGGGACAGACACCATGTTCGCCCCGGAGACCGCCCCACCAGGGGCAGTGGGGGACCCCACCACCCAGCACAGGATCCTCAGGGTGTCCTCCAGCCAGGGGACACGCCCCCAGCCCGCGCCCTGGCCCAAATCACCTCAGGGAAGGCGGGCTACCACCTGGGATTGGCCATGCTCTGCCTAACCCACTGGATCCAGCGCCGCTGGCCACCCACGGGGAACGTGCCCTGGGTTTGGGCCATCCCCACCGCCCACACACAAGTCGAGGCAGGCCCGGACACACGACCAAACCCCCCCCGCAGACCGCAGCAGTCCCTCACCTGCGGGTACCACGCCATCCACAGGGTCCTCAACCGCGCGGGTCTTAGCCCAAAGCTAGCATGCCCCCTTCCCACCACTGACCAAGAGGTCAACCAGATACGAAAGCTCGTCTGCGAAATCCTTGCCGCGGCAGCAGAAGACGGCAAGCTTCTCCTCCAAACCGCCCGGCCTACAACTGCCCACGCAAGCGCGCGGCAAGCGGACACATACACCGACACAGCACACCCTCCCGCACAATCCCCGCCCATGCCCCCCCCCTCTCGCTGCTCAACCGGAGACCCACACACGCCCACCATCGCGCGCACCCCCGGGCCCCGCGACACAGGCCTCCCCCACCCGCCCGAACACCAGCACACGCCCGCCACACACCCACCCACCGGCCACCCTTCACCGCCCCCCACACTCGACAACCCACACACACCCGCCGAGGGGAGCCCCGCGCCCCGCGGCACGCCCACCCCACCCAGTGGCCCGCCCACGCCCCCCACACACACCCCAGAGGACCCAGGCCCACCCCCCCCGGCCCCTGAATGCAGCCCACGCGAACTGTTCCCCCCCGCGGACACCAACCCACACGACCTCGCACATTGCAGGACCCGGGCGCAGCCGAGCCCAGAAAGAGAAGGCCGCAGCCCCGCGCCTCCCTCCCCCGCCGCTGCCGACCAGATTGGCCCGCTGGGCCGCCAGGTCACGACCGGGCCCCCCCAGCCGCCCGCCCCCAACCTACAACCCGGGGACATGCCCTCCATCCTCCCCGCCGTGGCCGCAGCACAAGCCGCCGCCCGCAAGCCCGCCCGCATCACAGCCCAACCCGCGTCCACCACCTCCTCCTCGTCCTCAGCCTCGTCCACCTCCTCCACCTCATCCTCCGACCCCCGCCTCCCCGCCAAACTCATCCTCAAGGCCACGGCGAAAGCCAAAGCCGCGGCCGCACGCACCGACCCCCCAACCCCCACACAGACGACTCAGGCACCCCGGCAACCCACCGGGACGACCCCCGACCCGACATCGGCGCCCTCACACCTCCGGACAGAGGTACTCCTCAACCTGGAACCGGACCCCAACCCCAAACCCGACCCCAAACCCAAACCGGACCCCAACCCCAAACCCGACCCCAAACCCAAGCCGGCGCCCACGCGAGCACACACAACACCGCATACGCAACGACACAAACCCACCTGACACCACCCCCGCCCGGGCCCTCGCCCAAGCCAGGACCCCCCCCCCACCGCAACCCGCGCCCCCCTCCCGCCGGCACCCACCACCACCGCAGAGACGGCCACCCAGCACGACCCCGTCCAAGCCCTCGTCCACATCCCCGTCACCAAGCGCCCCGTCATCCATCCCCCACAAACCACCACCACCGCCGGCCAAACCGACCCAGGGACGTGGGACCCCTCAACCACCGTCACCGTCAAGCCCGGCCCCCAACCCTTCCCCCATGCCCACCACATAGTGCAGCCCCGGGGACTGCCCACGATGCCCAACCCCCCACCCCCACAAGGGGGACCAGAAAACCCACAAGGACTCCATGGGCCATACCCGCAACACCAACCCCACCACTACCCACACCACCACCACCAGCGGCCCGACCACCACCACTACCAACACCACCCCCACCACTACCACTGCCCACCGCCCTACCCCACCGGGCCACAACCCCCCGTACACGAACAGCACCAGCGGACGGGATGGCAGCCACCGAGCGCCCCACCCGCATACCCCACCTACCGCCAGGAGCCACCCCCTCCGTACCAGCCACCACCCCCGTACCAGCCGTACCCCCGCGGCCACCATCCGATGGCCGAAGGGGCCCCATGGACGACGGGGGACCTCCCCCCCCAGGCGACACCGCGCGAGGCACCGAACCCCCCCGGCCACCATCCGATGGCCGAAGGGGCCCCATGGACGACGGGGGACCTCCCCCCCCAAGCGGCACTGCGCGAGGCCCCCCAGGGGCCGCCGACGCTTCCGGACTGGCCCGACTCGAGCGACGGGGGCCGGTCCCGCAAACGGCGGCGCTCCCGCTCCCCCCCCGCACGGCACACTCGCCCACGGCGCCCACACTCCCACCGCGCCTCAACCACCAACTCGCGCCGCTCCCGCTCCCCCAGGTACCACCACGACCCCCAGGGACCCCGCTCCCGTCGCTCCCGCTCCCCCGGGCACCACCACGAGCGCCACCGCCGCCCCATGTCCCCCTCCCCCTCCCCCCACCGGCCACCCAGCCCCCGCCACCACCACTCCCGCTCCCCCCGACGCAGCCAGGCACGCCACTGCCGCCCCACGTCCACCTCCCCCTCCCCCCACACGCCCCGCCGGGCTCCCCGTTCCCCCCGCCACCCGTACCCATCCACCACCCCCAGCCCCCGCCACCACCACTCCCGCTCCCCCGGACGCCACCGAGCGCGCCACCGCCGCCCCATGTCCACCTCCCCCTCCCGCTCCCCCCTCCGCCCGTACCCGTCCTCCACCCCCAGCCCCCGCCGCCGCCGCTCCCGCTCCCCCAGGCACCGCCACCCCCGCCACCACCGCAGGTCCACGTCTTCCTCCCGCCGCTCCAGGACCCCGGGCACGGACCCCTCCCCCCCCCGGGCCCCCGCCTACCTCGCCTGGTGGTCTCCCCCCGCTCTGCAGGAGCTCCGCCGCTGGGTGAAGTGGGCCGGAGGAGCGGGAAGGCACGAAGGGGTGCACATGGTGCATACCTTCGAGGAGGTGCGCACCCGCACCCCCGCAAGCCCCAACGAGGCCGCCCCGGAGGCCATCATGCCGCAAGCGGCATGGGAGGCCCTCCTCCGTGATGCGGTCCAGGGCCTCCGCCCCCCCCTACACCCCCCAAGCCCTCCGTCAGTGGCTCCAGGCCACCCACCCCCAGGCCTGGGCCACCGGCGCCCCCTCCCCACCCCGCCCCTCCCGCCACCACCACACCAGGAAGGGGCAGGACAAGGGCAAGGGAAGGGCAAGGGGCACCAAGGAGCACACAGGCAAGAGGGCACGGAAGGGCCCCAAGTGAGGGCAGGCACACGCAGGGACAGGGCGCCGGAAGCGACACCACATGGGGGCAGGAAACCACCCAAGAACCAGGAAGGGGCGGGAACGGGGACCAAGACACGGAGGAAAAGGGCACCACGGCAGGCACCACGACCCACACCCAGGAAGGGCACACCACGACGGGGAGACCAGCGCCGCCCCAGCCCCACCAAACACCCCAACACACACCACCGAAACAAACATCGGACGCCATGCGGATCACACCAGCGCACGCCCACCGGCCACCGGAAACCACACGGAGAACGGAGGGCACACCTACACGGGGAGAACGGGCCACACCCACAGAGGAAGCCGCAGGGAACGCCGCCGCACGGCGCACCACCACGCCCTCACCGCCAGGCGACGACCCCGACCACCACAGAGGCCACCTCACAGGCACCGGAAGAGGACGAAAGCACGGCCGCGGCACCCACGACTAGGGACCGAAACCCCCAGAGGACACGGGACCAAGGCACAGGCCCCCAGGGAGGGCAACCCCACGGACCGTCACGCGACCACACCATGGGCTATAAGGGCCGGGCTGCGTTACCGTCGCGGTTTGACGCAGAGTATTGCTATGCACTTGGATTGACGGCCGGGGGCTTGATCTCAGCTAGTCTCACGTCCGTGAGGGCGTCCGTCACCAACCTGTTGCGTCCAGAGGAGGAATGGCACTGCGGCGGCACGCCGATCCCGTCCATGATGAATTTCGAGCGCCGCAAGGGGAAGTGAAAGGCTGTGATCGATCGCGAAGGCCTTGGTGCTGCTGGACGGTGCCCCCTTCAAGGCCATCTCCGAGCGCCGTGAAGACTGGAAGTGCCAAGATTACTACCGGTGCCCCGGACCCCTGCAGTTCAGCACCGGAGATATGGACATCCCCCTGACCCTGAAGTATGAGCTCATCCCTGCCGGCGGCACCGACCCGGACCCTCATGTCCCTGCCAGCGCAGCCGAGCTGCAGTGCAAGCCTTTCGCCACTCAAACAGCGTTCGGAAGCCACCTCCACCGTCCGACTCCTGATTTCTGTTTGTCTGCCTTGGAGAAGGAACGCCTTTCCTACACCCCGAGTACGCCTGCCTGTCTGCGAGGCCCGGTGAAGTTTGAGTCCATGGGTGAGAGTCAGCGTGCACGCCCCAAGGACACCGTGATCATTCAGCAGAATTTCCCGAAGACCTACCCGACCCACCAGCCCGAGCGGCACGCCCAAGCCCCCACAGCACGGACCCAGCGAGCCACCCACACCTAACCGCACCCCCCAACCACCAGCCGGCCACACTCCGGCCCGCACTCCGCACCACGACACAGGCCAGGCTGACCTCCACTGACCCACCGCGGCACCACGCGAGACCACGGCACACCGCACCACAGCGCGCCACAGAGCAACGCACCACAGCACGACGCGACGCGACGCGGCACAGAGCGGCACAGCACGACACAACTGACCCTAACCTGAGGGACTAACCGAAGCCAGCCACCGCACACCCTGGAAGGCGCCGCGCCACCACGCCACACACCAGCACCGCAGGCCACACACGGGGCCACAGCGCGCCAGGCGACAACGGTGGCGGACCACCCAGAAGATTACAGCCGGCACCGCAGAGGGGTAAGGACACGAACAACCCCAGCCCCCTAACCCAAAACCACAAGCAGCCGCCTGGCGCAGCCGCCCAGCCGGCAGAGCCAGGACCTAACCCGGCAAGAAGGGGCGCCGAGCCCACCGTGTACAAAGCCCATACGACCCATGGGGCCGGAACGTGGCCACACAGAACGCAACTGAAGACAGCGGCCCGGAAGACAACACTGAATGCAGGCCAGTGCGTGCGCCAGCCGAGGGAAGGCAGAGGGAGGAACAGGCAAGCCCCCCCCCCAAAAAAAAAAGGAGGGGGGAGGGGGAAAAGGCACGAAAACAACCCACAGCCGCCAAACCGCCCGCCAACACCACCACAGACGGCCAAGCCCCCCCCCAGAAGGCAACGAAAAAAAAATAAAAAGGACCCCCACAGAGGCACAGGGGGACCACCCACCCAAAACCGGCAACACCAAGCCAGTAACAGCGGACCAGGGGGAAAAGGGACACGGAAAAAAAAAAAAAAAAAAAGAGAGCCACCAGCCCAGCCCGAAAGAAAGGGGATGGAGGGACAGGGACCACAAAGCCCGGAAAAAAAAAAAGAAAAGAAAAAACCAAAGCGCAAAAAAAAAAAAAACACACCCCGACAACCCAGCCAAGAAGGGCTTGGCACAGGCGAGACCCGGGCCCAGCACACACGCCCACACCGCGCGCCGGAACCGGAAACGGCGGGGGGCAAGCGGGGCGCCCACGAAACCACACACGTCCCAAAAGCAGGCCGAAACCGAAGCCCAACCACGAACACCACAAACAGCCGACACTAGAGGGACAACACCACAAACCGTGCCCAAACACACCCACCCAAGACCCCAGCCAGGACTGGCGGGGTTAACAAAACCCGCACCCAACCGCCAACCGGACCCAAACACAAACGCCACACAACAGTAAGAAACCCAGTGCCCACAGCCCGGGCACTGAGGCAGCCCGTGCCATGCAGGTGACCGGGCCAAACGAGATCCGGAGCCCGGGGGTAAGGCTGCATCCTAAGGCCTGCGCTTCTTTGGGACTCGAGGCGGAGCGTGCGACACCCAAGCGCCTCGGAACCCTAGTACCAAGAACGTGCATGCACGCCTTGGGAACGGGATACGCCAGGAAGTCCGGTGAACCCCTAGGGTTCCGCCAAAAGGAGGGGACGTGCGCAAGCACGGGGGTACACCCTCCCGGCGAGACAAGCATGTCACGCTGGCGGCGATCAGCCCTCCCGGCGTAGCCCGGGGCCGCTTTGTTGGGGACCAACAGTCAAGTCTAGCGGGAAGTAAGCCGCCTTCCCTCTTCACGCGCGAAGCCTCTTCCTGTTCGTCACAGGGGCGACGCCAGGGGGAACCATGGGGCGCCTCTCCACGACCGAGTGCACCTACCTACCTACCTACCCAAAACACCAGGTCTTGGGTGCCACCAGAGCGTCCCCGTCAGAACTCCGTGGGACAGGTCACCTAGAACCCCTTGTTCCGCAATTTGCGGGCCATCCTCATGAAACGGCTCCTCTTCTTAGCGTTGCCGTCATCACCACCTTCATGCTCACGCTTGGCTCCTTGTTCTTGCTGGGCCTGCGTTTGTGAGCGTGTGGTCGGACCAGATTGCCCACCAGAGGGCTCGGAGTTCCCCCCTGGATTAGGGTTGGGGTTGCCTCCGTTCTTGTCCTTGTTGTCCTTGTCTGGCTGGCGGTTAGCGCCTCCTCCTCGTCCACCTTGACCCTTGTCTTGCCCTTGACAACGTCCTTTCGACTTGCCCTTGCCGGAGTCGTTGCCTTTGCCTTTGCCTCCACCTTTGCTTGAGCCTTTGCCAGGATCTTCCCCTTTAAGCTTCGCCGATAGGCGTTGCTTATGGTAGCACTCATCCTCGTAGTGCTTCCGCTTACCGCAGAATGCACACGTGATGGTGCACCGGTAATGATCCGGCAGCTTCGCTTTAGCGCCGGTGTTCTTTTCCTGCTGCTTTCCCTGAACTACGAAGCAGTCTCGCTGCTCGCAGTCAGAGGCGTGCTGCAGATGGCCCTGCTCGTCTCTGGCATCACACCAGAATAGCTCCTTCACGTTCTCCATGGTACGGGCGTGGGCGTGTTTGGGGGTAGTCCCCTGCCCAGGTCGGGACCCTTGGTACCCTTTGCCTCCAGAACCTCCACCACCAGGACGGTAGTTGTTCAGGTGCTGGTCGCTCTCCTTCTCCAGCGCCATCTCCAGGAGCAGCACGCATAGATCCTCGTAGTGGAGGGATCTAGCCTTGCGCTCAGCCGTCAGACGGCACTCGTCCCATAGCTCTCTGGGGAGCTTGGCAACCAACCAGAATAGCAGGTCGTCGCTGCTGTAGGAGCCGGGCGTCAGTCGTCCAGCCCAGTGATCCAGATCAGCCAACAGCTCAGATACCCTGCCAGGCTTGGGGTTGTTGGGCAGCACGGGTAGGTTCTGGATCTCGACCCTGATGGAGAGGTCGGTTTCGTAGGTCGGGTACTGCCTCTCCAGGGCAACCAACACATCGGCAAAGGTGGCGGAGTTAGTCACGATCTGCCTGACCTGCTTCTCCAGGTACTTGGTCTTGCAGCACTGCAGGAGCAGATCGCACTTCACTCGTCCACTAGCGTGGGTTTGGCCGGTCAATCGTAGGAACCAACCAAAGTTCTCAGCGAACTCGCTGAGGTCCTTGCTTGTGAACTCAGGCAGGTTCACCACGATTTTGGAGGTGGCAATAGCCTTCGCCTCCTGAGTCCGGCGTCCTTCAGGGCGTCGGGTCTTCTTCTTCTTCTTCTTCTTCTTCTTACCCTTCGGGTCCTCGGGGTCCTCAGGGTCATCGTCATCTGAGGGCGAAGAAGAATCCATCGACGGCGGCTCGTCGTCGGAGGGTTCTCCGCCTAGATCACTGGAGCCATAAGGCTCCACGTCCACCATAGCCCTTAAGGCTGTCAGCCCCAGCCGGTCCAGCTCGGCCCTCGTCGAGTTCGTCACGTGGCTGTAGGGCGGCTGGGCCGTTCTCGGCACGAAGGGACTTTCCGGAATGGCTGCAGGCGTCGGCATCGGTCTGCTCCTCAGGCTCCCCAGGGTATTTGTCAACCCTGCCGTCAGGTGGTTAGCCTGTACTCGGTGGGGTGACATTCCCACCGAGATAGGTGACGGTTGGGGCGGGATCATCAGGGGCTCCAGCTTCTCACGGATCTCTTGTGTGAGGTCGCCCACGATTTTTGAAGTGGCTCCTCGGAGCACCTCGTTGATCTCCGACCGCGTCAGGGACCTGTTGGAGGATCTTCCCGATCCTCTACTCCTGCCTCCAAGAGACTCTGGTCCTCTCCTCAACCCACTCAAGGGTGCATACCCAGGTGCATACCCAGGAGCATACCCAGGAACATCCATATAGGTTCCAGTAGCGTATAGTGGATGGGGATAGTCACTCGCATACCATCGCGGCGCAGAGCTGGAAGCCACCGGCTCACTGGCAGTAGTTGCCTCGTGGAGCGCAGTGGTAGGTGGGCCCATACCATAGGCGGGGTAGGGAGGCATGCCAGTAAAGCCTGTGCCCTCTGCCATAGGCGGGTTGGCTGTGGAAGTGGATGTTGCGGCGGCTGGGAGTGTGGTGGTTAAAGGAGAGGGTGATGCGTGGAGGCCAGAAGCGCTTGGTGCGCCTTCGAAGGTAGGGTCATGCGTCGGGTCTTGCCCTTGTTCCTCTCCTTCGTCTGCTTCGTCTCCAGCATCCTTCTCGCTCTCGTTTCCTCTCTTCCTCTTCACAGACTGAGGCTGAGAGACCACTTCTTCGACAGACAGGGCCTCGAAGGCCGTCTGAAGCCCATCCAGGGAGTCCTCAGCCGCATCCACTGACCCATGTAAGGGCTCCGCCGAAGGTACAGCGCCAGGCGCTGGCCTTGCCGGTGCCTCAGGCGCTGGCGCTGTCTTCACGTCGGCGTCCTCCTTTCTTGGATCCATCTTCTTTCACCCTTCAGCTTATATTTGCCCGTACTCGGCGCACTGGATGTACGGCACGGGGTTGCTGCCGGTGCGCAGAGACAGGCTGTCTCTTGCTACCAGAAAAGTTTATAGTGTTTTCAGCACTGTGTTTTTGCTTCTCCTGCTGCTTGCTGTAGGTGTAGGGTTTCCTGCTGCTTGTTTTGGAAGATGAAAACCTTTGTTTTGCAGAAATAGAGTCAATCCAGGATAACCCAAGCCAGAAGTGTGCAAAGAGGAGAAGATCAGGATCAAAGCATGAAGGGCTGCAGTGTAAACAGTGAAAGATGATTGGATATTCACAGAAACTGCAACTCAGGTCACAAATGAATGCATATTCACAAAGATAGCTGAAATGTTTTGGGAAAAGAGTTAGAAAACTGCCCCATGGTCACTCTCTCTCCATAGTGCCATCTCAGGAGATGTGCACTCTTTGTTCTGGGTCCCATATGTGCTGAGGTGGCAGGGCATGTGGCGATGAGGTCACTGCCATGTCACATGGGATCTTCCTACTTAGCTAGGCTGACCAGGAATTGAACCCAGGACCTCTCAAAAAGAGGTGCCCAGCCCCCTAGGGTGCATACCACTAGGATAGCTAAGAATTCATGGAAAAACATAGATAAATTCATAGGCTCTACTTTAGGTATGTCAGTGCTCAGTCAACTCAGGAAAAGATGAATAGCTTCGCATTGAAAGGGGATTAAGGGGTCCACTCCATGTCCTGATTGGGTGTTTGGTTCCATAGGTCAAAATGTGTTATCACCACCTTTGGTGGGACCAATACTAAGATAAAAATGCATGGATGCCCAGTGCATCTCTAATACAACTAGAGTATGCCTCAAAAACGGCCTGGCCAGCCACAAAAGGCGCCGTTCAGTGCAAAAAAGAGTATGCCTCAAAGCAATGGAAAAGCACTTTTTCTTACTGGGCAAAGGCATGGACTACCACGACTCGACCGTGGCAGCCATCGCGGCCGGTCTCACGGCTGCGGCCGCCCATGAGGCAGTGGCTGCCCGGATCAGGGCAACCGACGAGGAAGCCTGCCTGACACAGGAGGCCATTGCCTGCAAGGAGGCCGAGGTGAAGGCGCTGGAAGAGGCGCTGGCCCAAGAAAGGGCAAAGAAGGAGGCGGAGGAAAGGGCCCACGCCGAAGCGACGGCTAAGGCCCAGGCGGACGCCGCCAAGAAGGACGCCATCGAGGCCGCACGACGGAAGGTCGCTGAGGAGAGGGCCAAGACGGAGGCGGAGCTGGCGGCGTTGGAAGCGCAGAAGGCGCGGCTGCGGCAGGCCCGGGAAGCTGAGGCGGCTCGTGCTCGGGAGGAAGCCGAAGTCCGGGCTGCCGCAGCCACCGCCGCCGCAATGGAGGAGGCAGAGGCCAACCTCTGCCGCGAGACTCCCCCGGGAGGATCACGAGTGGAGACCCTTTGAAAACGTTTCGAAGGGGACGCCTCCTCCAAGATGACGCTAGATGAGGCGGACACGGGCAGCAGTGGGAGCAGTGGCCCCACTGCCCATCGACGGAGGAAGGGCAAGGGGAAGACCCCCGAGAGGCCGCGGAGGCCAGCGGGTGGACACCCCCACGACAGTGACCCCTTCTTCACCGCCAGCGACGGGGATGAACGAGGCCGCCGACATCGCCAAGTGGTGGCTTGGACGGGCGGAGGAGGCGGAGACGTCCCCATGGAGCCGGAAGGTGAGGATGAGGATCTCCCTCCTCCCTACCGGAGCTCGGATTCTTCCGAGACCGAGACGCCCAGGTGGGGCGACATGGACGAGGATGACGACATGGACTTCGACGTCACGAAGAAGCGCCCATCCTCGGACCCACCGAGGCGACCCGGCGGAGACCCACCGGGACCCCCTGGCGGAGGACCATCAGGACCCCCTGGAGGACGCCCACCAAGTGGACCCCCTGGAGGCGGACCACCGGGCGGGGGAGGACCCCCAGGACCGGGCGGACCCGGCGGAGGCCCTCCTGGAGGACCCCCTGGGGACCCCGACGACCCACCAGGGAACGGCAACCCGGATACCACCTGGCGGTGGATTGTCTACCTCCGCAGGAGGGTCCATTTCCTCGAGCGCGAGGTAGACACGGGCAAGGGCGAGATGACTCGCATCGCCAGGGTCGCCGCGTGCGCGCAGAGAGAGCTGGACATCGCCAGGGGCGAGGCCAGGTCGCTGAACAAGGTCATCAGCGGCCTGCAGCAGAGGCTGGACACGCTGGAAGCCCGTGGGAGCGTCGGCAGCGACCACCCACCCCTGGAGTCTGGCTCGTCGGACGACGGCTGGGGACCCGGACCAGGTCCAGGCAGACCCCACGCCCCCGGCGGAGCCCCCAGGAGTCGCCCCAGCGCCAGTGCCCCCTCTCTCACCGCCCCCTCTCACCACAGCGCGGGCCGCCGCAACGAGCGCGTGCCGCCCGGCAGTGGCGGTGAGGATTGGCGTGATGAGTGGCTCAGCGCGGAGTACCGCAACCGCCGTGCTCCACCGCGGACACCGGTACGCCCCCGGCGCCCCGCACCAGCCCCGGAGCCAATTCCAATGGCTGGTGGACGTTATGGTGGACTCAGGGATGAGGTCCCCAGAGGAGACGTGGAGTGGGATGTCGGCGAAGGTGAGGACCTGGACCTGGACCTGGAGGAGTTCGACATCAGCCCGCCGCGTGGTGTACGACGGGAGGCCGCTGAACGCAGCCGCCGGCGCCGTGATGAGGAGGCGTACATGGAAGGAGTACGGCGTGAACATCTAGGTTCAGCGTACATGGAGGAACCGCAGCGTAGCCACAGGGATTCCTTGGAGGAGATGGACGTGGCAGCCGTGGGAGTCCGTGGGAGAGGCCGATGGGAACCTCGGTCGACCTCGCGGCCGGCGGTCATGGTCTCTAAGGCCGCAGATGCCGCCGTGTGGGAAGACTTGAAGGACATCAAGCCCCCCATGTACGACGGCAACCCCCTCAACCTCGACCGCTTCTTGGAGAAGCTGGACGATTGGGGGGTAACCGTTACTGAGGACATGCATCCCGCTGATGCGGAGAAGTATGTCTTCAGACGGTTCAGGTACCGCCTGCCGGAAGTGCTCCAACAGCTATACTTCGTGGCGACCAAGGAGGGGAAAATCAAGACCCTCAAGGAAGCCAAGAAGTGGCTCAACGAGCAGGAGCGGGTCGACGCTCCGCAGGTGGCTGCCAAGCGGTGGAAGTCCATCAAGCTTCAGCATGACGGACGGGAGATCTGCCTACGGGACTGGCGGGACTTCCGAGGGCAATATACCCTCTTCCGCCGCAACGTGGAGGATTGGAACGAGGGTGACGAGCAGGCTCGCCTGCTCTCCATGCTGCCGGAAGCATGGATCAAGAGGGTCACCAAGGAGGAAGCCAAGCGGGCCAAGTCCAACCACACGATCAAGATGATGCTCCCCAAAGAGTATCATACGAACGTGGTGGCTTGGACGAGGAAGAACGTGGCCCGGGATGTCAAACGGCACTCCCTGCGGAACGCTCTCCTCATCACCGTCTCGGGCGATCGCGAGAAGACCGCGATGTGGCGCCTTGACGAGTGTGAGTTGAGCGGCCAGACCATCCGTCTGCAGGCCATCCCGGCGCGGATGAGCTGCGACGAGATCCTGGAGTGGGTTGGAGAGGAGGTGCTCAAGGAGTACCGGAACCTCCACCACACCCGCGGGTTGAGGCCCGGCGACCGCGACGTCAACTACGTTGGCGAGGGACCTGGCGGGGAAGCTGCCATGGACCCAGCGGGAGCCGACGGCGATGAGACTCTCGTCGACGATGACGACGACGATGAGCCCGCCGAGGTGGCCGTTTGCGCCTTCGTGGCAACAACCTGAGCGCGGGGAACAACCGGGGAAGCTGGAAGCCCCTGCAGCCGGGTTGGAAGAAGAAGGAGAAGATGGACCCTCGCCGCATTGGCGACCCTCCGCTGTCCTTTGGGGAGTTCATACGAGCTCACCCGCAGGGCTGTTTCGTGTGTTATGGGAGGAAGAAAGGCTTCAACCATGACCACCGAACAAGCCCCACCCACAAGGCCGACACCGAGGCTTACAAGAAGGCGCACGGGTCGAAAAAGCGTGCGCCCGCGGGTATCCGGGAAGCCAAGGTGGAGGTGGACAGGGACGAGCTCTCCAAGCTGGTGTTGCAGGGGACTGAGTTGGCCAAGGAGATCCAGGAGATCAAGAGGAACTGGGTCCCCAGGTCGGACAACAAGAACAAGGAGAACAAGCAGAACGACCAGAACAGGGACAAGGACAAGAAGCCTACTCGTAAGGGAAGGAAGAAGGGCGTCAACGAGGTTGATGCGGAGGAGAACACCCCTACTTCCACAACCGACGCCCCCTAGCGGAGCCCCTGCAGCCAAGGGCCCCAGCTAGGGCGGTCGCAGGATGGTGACGTGGGAAGCGCCGAACCATCCCAGTCGGGAGTCGATAAGCACAAGGGGACTGCCGCGGGCGGAAGGCCCGGTCCGGCACCCAGTCGCGGAGGCGGGGTGAGGGCAAGTGAAGGCACGAACCCTTGCACCCGTCAGTCCTTCGCGACCAAGAATGTGTTTGATGTACTACAAGATCTATCCGAGAGTATCGGAGGATCACCCGGACCGCAGCTGGATGCTGCAGATGGGCAGCCTGAGCCCATTGTCCACGACCTGCACCCGTCGCTTGTCGAGCTTCTGGAACGGCCGGAGATCCTGAGCCTGCACGCCGTGCGCCGAGTTGGGAGTGAGCGGCAGTTGCACCTTAAGGTCCGTGCCTTATGCGGGGAAGTGGAAAAGGTTTTCGACGTGTTGGTCGACACGGGAGCTCAAGTCAGCTTGGTCAAGGCTGGCCTACTTCCACCAGAGTGTCTGACCGACAGTCGGAAACCTGTCAGGCTGAAGGTGGCGAACGGCCAGTACATGGTGGGAGGTACGAAGGAAGCGGCCATTGGGCTGCAGTTCGTGAACCACCGTGAGCTGAGCCGCCCGGACCTCGGCAAGGAAATCCTCCTGCGAGGTCGCTTCTACGAGGCCGAGATGGACTGGGACATGATCGTTGGGTACGACTTCATGATGGAGACGGACTCCGGCGTCCTCCCGGCCCAGGCCTCCATGACCCTGTACCAGGACGACCAGCTCTCGTGGCTTTCGTCACCTGAGCACCATGTGGAATGCCAATGGATCCACCCCAAACGCGATCAGCTCGAAGTAGCCGCACTGGGCACTGAGCCAACTGGGCCAGCAAACCAGGAGTATGGCGTAAGGCCGGAAGTGGCGAGCCGAGTGGTTGCGGACCTGGGAGCTTCGAATCTGGCCCTGGATGCGTTCTCTTCAGGAACCTCCGCCCATCTTCGGGTTTGTGAGAAGTACTGGAGCGCCCAGGACTCCGCGTGGAAGAAGCACTGGGGTCCGCATCAGGGATTGATGTGGATCCATTGCCCCCGTTGGGACATTCCAAGAGCGATAGCGAAGATTCGCAAGGACCGCTGCAAGGCAGTGCTGGTCGTTCCTATGCGATGCACCGAGGAGGAAAGTACCCGACATTGGGTAGCCTCATTGACCAACATGACCTTAAACAAGGTCGTCCTACCGGCTGGAGAGAGTGTCTATCAGGACGCTAAGGGACAGCCCATGCCACTCCAGAGATGGCCAACGGAATTCCACTATGTGGATGAGGGCCTTGATCAGGCCGACGCCACGGACTTCGTGTGTGTCAACCGCATCATAGCAGAGCCATGGCGGCAATGCTTTGCGGTTCCCCCTGTTGACATCGGAGAATCGGAAGACCCCCTCACTGAAGAGGAGCTGGATCTGGTTCAGGGGTATATGGATCAGCCCTTTCACGACTGGGGAAACCAGCGTGAGGGCAAAGGCCAGGACAAAGCCTGGTGGGAAGTGGACTCAATCGTCTCCGGTTCCTATGATGGGAATACCTTCGTACAGAGGGTGCTGGATCACATGTCCAGCCAGGACGAGCCGCCTGGCGGTAACCCACCCACCTACGGCGATCTATTACGAGGCAAGACCAGAGATGGCCCTTTGGGCCACCTGGGAAGACCGCCTGAGCCGAAACCGAGCGGGGTCGCTACCCCTCAAGTAAGCTCCGTGGTCCAGGTGCCCGGAAAAGCCAAGGCGGAGTCCGACGATTGCCCCAAGATTCAGGCATTGAGGGCCAGGCTGAAGCAGAAGTATGGTGACACCTTCTTCAGCGGAAAGCCTGTGTTTCCCCCACCGGTGCGTGGACCGTATGGCGAGGCCAAGATACGACTGAAGCAGGACCCCTGTGTGTATCGCCACCGGGAGTTTGCCCTGAGGGGCGAGAGGAAGGAGGCCATGGAGAAGATCCTCCGTGACTTCATCGAGAGAGGCTGGCTCGAGCCGTGCCACTCCGAATGGGCCTCTCCGTGCTTTGTCGTCCCCAAGAAGGTGGCCGGTGAGTGGCGGCTCGTGGTCGACTACCGCGGCCTAAACGCCCAAACGCAGCACGACAGCTATACGCTGCCCCTCATTGAGGACATGCTGCAAAAACAACACCGGTGGAGGATCTTCACGGTGATTGACCTGAAACATGGTTATCATCAGATGCCTCTCGCCGAGGAGTCCCGTGCCTGCACAGCCATGAGCACCCCACTTAGACCTCTCCAGTGGAAGGTGATGCCCATGGGCGTTACCAACGGCAATGCGGCTTTTCAGCGGATGCTGGAGAACCTGCTTGAGCCGGTGCGTGACTGTGCGGACCCCTTCGTGGACGACGTGATCATCGCGTCCGGGGACCCCAGTATGAGCTACGAGGAGCTCCTGGAGGCACATGAGAGGGACATCACTCGAGTGCTGGACCTTCTGGTTCGGCACAAACTCACGGGCAGCAGTGACAAGGCCACCATTGCGGTAAGCGAGGTGGTCTTTGCTGGCCATGTAGTTGGGAACGGGCAGCGAAAGCCCATACCTGGCAAGGTGGCCGCGATTGAGCACTGGGAAAAGCCCAAGACGGTCTCTGAGCTACGGGCGTACTTGGGGTTCTGCAACTACTACTCGGGGTATATCAAGATGTATGTCGAGTATGCAGCCCCCATGACGACCATGCTCAAGGGCAACCGAGAGGAGACCAAGAAGGGGTCCAAGAAGGCTCTGGTCTGGGATGCTGATTCCGACCGTGCCTTTGAGGGGATGAAGCAGGCGCTGCTATCCGCAGTGGGTCTGCACCTCGTGGATCCTGACCGAGGGTTCGTCCTGCGCACCGACGCTTCCGACTACGCCGTAGGCGCTGTGTTGGAGCAAGTGCTTGACGATGGGAGGCACGTGCCCGTGGCCTTCTGGAGCCGAGTCCTGGCGGAAGGCCAGAGACGGACGTGGACGCCCCGTGAAAAGGAGGCGTATGCCATCGTCATGGCTCTCAGGAAATGGGCTGGGTACATAGCCCTCCATCCTGTCACCGTCTGCACCGACCATCAGAGTCTGCAGTCGTGGCACAAGGAGCACGTGGACACCCCCTCAGGTCCCGCCTCCCGACGGGCAAGATGGCATGAGACCTTGGCCAAGTTCGACCTCACGGTTGTGTACATTCCTGGAAAGGATAACACCGTGGCGGACTGTCTCAGTAGGTGGGCCTATCCCGCCAGCAAGGGCATGACAGACGTGTCTGCCCATGGCGATGAGGCTGAGACCGCTGAAGCCAAGAGGATCATTGAGATGGAGCGCCTGATGGAGGAGGAGGGTGTAAAATGCTTCGTCGTCATGGCTGCGGATGCCCCCCTCGGAACGAGGATGGGCAGAGCGGTCAGAGTACTCGCCCCTGATGGAGCTGAGTCCGACAAGCACCTCTTCCCTGAGTCTTGCCTCCAGGACGACTGGACCGACAAATACGCCAAGTCTGAGGGCTTTGCGGCCGAGTATAGGGCTGTGACCGACCCTGACGACGGGCAGAAGTGGCGAAAGGGGCTGACTGAGGAAGATGGCAAGCTCTACCGGAATGGTAAGCTGCTAGTACCGGAGTCCCGGGTGCTCGAGCTTTGTGAAGCTTGGCACCACCACATGCTGCACCCAGGGGTCAAGAAGCAAGCCCTTGACATGCAGCGCCGGTTCGAGATCGACCACATCGTTCTCTACACCGCCATCAAGAAGGTCAGGAAGGGTTGCTCGGTCTGTCAGGCCTGCAATCCCGATAACCGGATTGTCAAGGGGGAAGCCCAATGGACCCCGGTTCCTGACCAGCCCATGGAGAGCGTGGCCATGGACGTCTTCTCCATGCCCGAAGTGCACATTGGCAAGGAGACCTTTGACTGTGTGGTTCTTTGTGTGGATCGCCACAGTGGCTATGTTGTAGCCGTTCCGGCACGCAAAAAGGGGTTGCTTGCCAAGGAAGTGGCGGTCATGATGATTCGTCATTGGCTGACCGTCTTTGACATCCCCCGCACCATTTGCAGTGACCGAGGGCCCCAGTTTACTGGTGACTGGTTCAAGGCTATGTGTTCCCTCATGGGAATACGTCACGCCAAGAGCGTCGCCTATCTCAGCCGGTCTAACGGCCGAGCTGAAGTGGCTGGACGGCAGCTGTTCGAGAAGCTGCGCAAGATTCACATCACCAATCCACGGCGGAACTGGTTTGAGGAGATGTGGCCTGCTCTGAAGGCCCATCATGACACCCCCACGCCGGGTGGTTTGTCCCCTCACCAGATTCTGTTCGGCAGGGACCCCCTACGTCGGCGACTTCCCTTGTCTGGTGATGGTATGGCCATGGATGCCAAAGAATTCTTCGCGCGGCAAGAGCAAACGGCGCGGGACATCCGCCAGCAGCTCGAGAAGGAGCATGCTGAGCGTCAGAAGTCCGCCCCAAGCTCGACAGCGCAGAAGTTCAGGGTGGGAGACCCGGTGTGGGTGATCAGACCCCGCCCTATGGGCACCCACCGCACCAAAACCTGGTTCACACCCGGAGAGGTGGTCCGCCGGATTGGTGAGGACACCTACCGCATCAAGGTAGGTCACGGACAGTTCCGGGAGCGCCACGAGAGTCAACTCCGTGTGCGAGAACCCGACCTCCGTGGCCAATATGTGTCCCTGAGCTATGCCGCACATGAGGCCGATTCGGACGACGACTATGCTGAGCAGGACGACTATACAGTCGAGAAGATCCTTGCTCAGCGTCCGAACGCCTCGGCACCCGGAGGCCTGGAGTTCAAGGTTCGTTGGCGAGGCTATGGGCCGTCCCACGATACCTGGGAATTCGTCTCCTCGTTCGTGCCGCGGGTTAACACTCCCTTCATGGAGTACATCCGCAAGCACAAGACCAAGATCCATGTCTCGGACTTGGCAGCACTCACCCGGGCGATTGCAGCCAGGGGTGCCTGATCAGCGCCCTGAGCTCTCCCCTGATGCATTTTGAGCGCCTGTGAGGTCGACGGATCGTCCCTTACTTGCTTGCTCTCTTACATCCTCCGGTGACCTGCCATCAGAGTGGCCATATACCCCCCCCTGCTGAATCCAGAGGAGGATGGCCCCTCTCTTCTTCCATTCGTCACTCCCCCCCCCTGCTGAATCCTTGGGAAACCAGGTAGGGCGACTGACCTTCATATTTCTGAGCTCTTGGGGCCTTGAAGCCCATACGACGTTGCGCAACGGATGCCGCTGTCATCGGCATTGCGTTTTTTTTTGGTGTGTGGTCTGGTCCTATGGCACTTGCGGGATCCAGACCAGTCTACGTGTGTCGCGACTATATATGGCTTGAACTCAGGCGTTTTCCTGTCCACCCTCCTGCACGTGCCTTATCCTAACCAGGGCGTGGTTTGGCGCTCTGTCCAGAGTGTGTTTACACGCCTATTACCCTGTTTATGGCTTACTTTTCTGCCCCTCCAGGATATGTGCATTTGTATGTTGCGATTGTCAGCCCATCACCGACAGATGGACTGTTTTCTTTCCCTCCGACGGGATGCGAATCGACTACGAAGGCGCCCTGAGTCGCCGTTTACATGTTCTTACATAGGGTCCAGCTTGGACCAGTACCTAAGTACAGATTCTTCTGTTTGAGTGCCTGTGATACCGTGTGCCCTATTCGCTGTGATGTGGAGATCCTGATGGCGCCAGGCGGGAAGCCCAATTGCCTGACTACACTCCCAGCGGCCCGCCACTGTCAGTCCCAGTGTGAGCCTACCGACTCGCAGACGCACTTGCAGTCGGATGGCGGCCTCCGGTGCTCCTGACCTCGGTCAGTCTGCCTGGGAAACTGGTGGTTCGAGGAGTCGACGCCTCCGCCCACACTGCATGAGGACTCCCTCATGTATGGGCTTCGTTGTAATAGGGCGAGGGAAAAGACGGCCTTGACGCCCGATCCCTTAAGGAGGAGCTCGTTCGGCTGTACCACTCTGGACTCGCGTCGTGGATATGGACATGGTGCGCCCGAGGAAGGACCCGTGGGGACTCTCCCCCAGCTGGCAGTCCTTGGGAAGCTTGGGGTAGCCTGATGGATCTTTGTGGTCGCTTTCGACCTGTGGGACCACCTCGGTCGTCGTGTGACGCCTATGTTGGCCGTGTATGCCACTGCCACTGTGATAGTGACCGTAGCAGCCGGCACCCGGTGCGCCTGGTATGGGTTAACGGGTCCTTTGGATGCCGAACAATCACCGCCAGGACCCCGGACTTGATACTTGATACTATACTTGCAGTTACTAACAGCTACAGCACTGTACCTATCTTACGGTGGGATTTGGGCAGCCTGACCTGCGAATCAGCCTGAAGCGAGGATGTGACATCCCCCCCTTCAGGAAATGGTCCTGGGTACCCGCTGCCATGCGTGGGTGTCATCGAGCCCCCCCCAGGGTTTGCTCTAAGGAGGGGGGTGAAGCGGTACCCAGAACCCCATGGCTAGGGTAGGGCATATAACCGGTCTCCGGTCCACTAATCCCACGTACCGAAGGGAAGACGCCCGTTGACGCCCGGTGCGAGCCCGGCGGAAGCGTGTTCCGTGCCGTAAAGCCCCGCATCGGCAACCGATGCACCGCCAGCGGAGATTTATATATCAGAATATCAGGAATCAACAGGGTTTTATTTTCATATTGTTTCCGTCAATTTTTACGCTTCCGTTCTGATATTCACTGTTTTGACAGCTGGCGGTTAGCTCGCGACTTTAGCGTAACCGCCAGTTTAACTGTTATATACAGATATTTTAGCGCAAATCGTGACGAAGACTCTAAAGTTTTCAGGAATTGCATTGATGCATCCCCAATTTTCATATCTTACACTCGCAACCTTAATCCGAATTTTTCAGGATGTCGAAATCGGATTTTCGCTTTCGACATCCCCGCACTTGATTTGACCTCTTTCGAGTGGACCTACGTGCTTCCCTATGCACGAATCAACTTTCCTTTTGTCTTGCCCTCCATTTGTCTTAGAGATATGGGCAAAACAAAGTTGATTCGTGAGGCCACTTGTGAGGGTCATATCTCGTGCCGCTTGCGAGGAATGACAGTAAGGAAACGTGGGATGTATTCACAATACTCCCGACGTAATTTAGGAAGCTTTATATGCCTTGCGTCTCCACACGTGCGCGCTAGCGTAATGGATCATGGTCAAGAGGGTAGAGTTTGCGTTATAACTCTTTGGCCATGATATTGCGTGCGTTAAGATAACTTTCGAGTGTAGCGCGCGAGTGTTGGTGTTGCATAGGAACTTTCCTTGAGTTCCTATGAGCGATTGACACAAAGTTATGCCCTTGGAGGGGCATGACATATCGTGGGGGGAGCTACCTTTTTGGGCAATATGGAGTATGTGCCTTGTGTTGTGTTGCGTGCCCATTTGGCGGGTCCATCGCTCCAAGCCAAACCCGCCAATGGACCTCATATTGTGCAAGCCCCTTCTCCATACTCCCTACGATCAATTGCAAGCCTAACCTTCGTGAAGGGAAGCTTGTGTGGCGATCCCGAAGCGATGCGTTGGGAGCAAGGTGTGTGTTTTGCAATTTTCCATATTTTCATGTGCCCACTTGGGAAGTAGCGCTCGTAACCTTTCAAAGCGCCCCAAGTGGAGCACATATGTGGAAACGAAGGTCATTAATGTCAAGTCATTGTGTTTAGAAGGATTGGTCAATTACTCAATCCAAGCCGAAGATATTATAATATATTTGTGCGCCTTTCAAGGCACTTTTGGGTGTTTCTTCGCCAATATTGCTGTTTTTTGCCCGTCATGATGTCAAGTGGCGACCGTGTATCTCAACGTTGCGCTCAATTGACATCATGACCCAAGTATGTTATGAGGGTACATACTTCGGTGCCCAACATATCTTGAACCCGGCGAATAACTCCTCTTGGGCTTGGCAAACCGTGGCCGCCATGTTGGCGATTTGGGACTATCCCAAATCATGGGCTCACTTGGCGACCCTGCCATTCCGAAAACCGGAGGAGTTGGGCGACGCCCAAAAGATATGTTGGACACATATGACTTGATACCAATCCTATGGCACACTCCGGTCCAAGTCGGGCATGTGCCTCATTTGCCCCAACCATGAGTGTGCGCATTTTTGGCCATTTTGAGCAATTTTCCACTTTCTCTGCCCGCCATGCACTATGTTCAGCCCACCCGTGCACGCCGGACGCATGGACCAATGGACCATATATGACATGGGTGTTATGCATATTGGTCCCCATGGTTCACACACCACGTGGGCGAAGCGGAGCAACCTTCGTTAAGGTGCTAGCCCAAAGTGAGTGTGGGCAATTTTGCCATTTTGGCATTTGTGGACCCAATTGGGATTGTCACCACGCCAAGTGGCATGGAGATCTTTGAGAGCCAATGGCATGGGAGTCTTCGTTGGACTCCCGGTGGATCGCGTATGGAATGGCGGATCCGATATCCAAGCCGGCGTGGAGATATACTATTGGGAGCATCCCCGAATTTTGGCTCATTTCGAGCAGCCAAAATGACCCGCTTTTGGGACCCCAATTTCACCCCCCCGTTTGGTCAATTGGCGGCCCCATATCTCTATGCCCACAGGGAGCCCGGACCTAAACTCAAGTTGTACACTCAGATATAAGTCCTAGGTCCTGCCTCCTACCCTGTGAGCCATCGGCCTTGCCCTGGTCGGGCGAGCCACGCGTGAGAAGGATGCCAATTTTGGTGATTTTGGCATCATGACCCCACTTGACGAACCCGTGGTGCCCTGATGCCAGGACCTCAGAGGGAACCAGGTTGGGTGAGGGCTCCAGGGAGTTCGTACTCGAAGGGCATAGGGTCAGTTGCCTCGTCCCTACCTCTGGCGGGTCCGGACGAGGTGTCGATTTTGGAGATTTTTGAGCTAATTTCAGTTTGGGCTGAAACAGCCCATTTTCAGCTACCAACTCCTAGGGGATAATGGCGGGGCCATATCTCTGGCTCAGAGAGGAGTTGGGACCTGCCGTTGAGGGAGCATAGGGAGCCACTGTCGGTTGGCCTTGGAGCTCCTTGGTTCCCAGGAACTCGCCTGTGGCTGGGCGGGACACCTCCCCATCAGCAGGGTTTCAGGGTCCGGACTGAGCAGGGCATGGGTTGTGTTTGAGCCCTCGCCCCCACCAGCCACTGAGAGGGTCGGACCTGGGATTGGGATATGAGTTGGGACTGAGTGTCTATTGTCCTGTGATGCCCTTACCCCAGTCCAGTCTTAACCCCATGTGTACATATCCTGATGTGTTGCTGTACATACTTTTGTTCTCTTGTTTCAGAGTGGCAAGGATCCTGAAACGCTTTGTCACATGACACGAGCGTAATGATGCCCTTGTGAGCGTAGTGCTTTGCCTGCCTGCTCACCTGTGCGTGTCACCCGCAGCGTCCCGTGGTCGGCCCCCCACGGGAACGCGTCAGTAGTCTGCACACTCGTTCTTCACTCCCTGGATATGGTGTACCGTCAGCCGTAGTTGACTGAGGTAGGTCCACCAGCGCCGTAGCTTGGCCTTCTCAGGTTGGGGTCCCTTCTGGAAACTGCGGACCGGTTCTTGGTCGCACAGCCAGACCACAGGGTTACTCCCCAACAGTCGTGCTTGTGAGGATAGCACCAGCATACCCGCGAGCAATTCCTGCTCATAGGTGGAGTAGTTCCCCCTGGCCTGGTTCCATTTCCAGTTCCAGTGGCCGAGAGGTACTAGGACCCACTTGTCGTCAGGGTAGCTGTGCTTGAGGGTTCCATCTCGGTTGAGACCTTCCGTCCCCCATTGGGAAATGGCCGAGTGGAACTCCTCCTTCTCTACTGCCTGCCATTGGAACAACGTTCCACCACCGCCCACATTGCTGGCGTCGGTCACCAGGATAATCTCCCCTTGTGGCCTAGGCACGCCCAAGCACTTAGCGTTGGCCACCTTGTCTTTGAGCTCGTCAAACGCTTGTTGCTCTTGTCGGCCCCAGCGCCAAGTAGTACTCTTCTTGATCAAGTCCGTCAGAATGGCGCTGGTGTAGGTGAAGTTCTTGATATGGCGGCGGTAGAAGTTGCACGCCCCAATGAAACTGCGTACATCAAGAAGTCCTTTCTTGGGGTCTTCGTGTCGTACCTTAGCATCCATCAGGGGTTTGGCCTTAGAGGCCGCTGGGGTCCACCACCCATAGCCAACGTCAAACCCCAGGTACTGCATGGTCTCCTGCATGAACTCACACTTCTCCATCTTGAGTCGAGTGTGGTTCTCCTGGCAGACCGCAAAGAACTCACCCAAGAGGATTAGGTGATCCTCCTCCCTATTGGTCCCGAGGCATACATCGTCGATGTGAGCCTCCATCTGGGCCCCACGGGATATAAGCTCCTGCACCTTAGGTCTCCTTCGTAGGATGGACAAGATCTTGTTCATCAGCTCTTGGAATAGAGCGAGTGCGTTGGCCACACCAAACGGCATGACCTTCCACTTGAACACCCTCCCCTGAGGGGTGATGAAGGCCAGTAGCTCCTGAGCGTTGGGCGTCAGGTCCACTTGCCAGAATCCGCTCCTCTTGTCCATCTTGGTCTTGTAGCGACAGGAGGCTATCTTCTCCAGGGTAGACTCCATATTGGGAATGGACCCTGAGTGGTTCAGCGTCTTCTTGTTCAGCTCTCCGTAGTCCACTACCAGCCGTTTGGCTGTAGACCCAGGTTTAGCCACCAGGAAACAGGGGCTGCAGTGTAGGGGGTAGTCCCCATCCTTGTACTCCAGGACTAGGCCAGCGTCGATACATTCTTGTATCTGTCGCTCAATCTCGTCGGCCTGCTCTTTAGGAGCTGGATAGGGTCTCCTCCGGATCTTGTGACCCACGAACTCGGGTTTCAGCTTGAGGTCCATCTGTACCAGCTTGTCACATGAGGCTGGAGGGGGTAGTTCTCCGAACACCTCCAGATAGATCCTTATAAGCTTCTGCACCCGCGGGTCCAATAGCTTGATCTTGTCCTCCATGTCCTCGTCAGAGTGTAAGTTGCTTGCCCCCTGCGTAATAGACGTCGGGAGGTGGTCCTCCACCGACTCTTCGCCCCTGGTAGTGTCCTTCAACCCTTGGTAGGCATATAGAAGGTCTTGCTCAACCATCTCCGATGGACGATGGCAACATAGGCACGCTCGAGGGGGTTCACATACACATTCCTCCGAGAGGTCGTCCTCCTCTGGGGTCCTCACATGGGCACCCGACACGCTCTTCATGAGCTTAAGATCTACCTCCCTTTGCCAGGTGGTGATCTTCTGTTCGAGGTCCTCCTTCAGTTGGGATAGATCTCCCACACGTCCTTGCTTCAGTGGCCATGAGCTGCGGGTAGGCTTCGCGTAGCATAGCTTTTTTGCCACCAACTTCCTCTTGGAATCCACATACTCCCTTAGCCTGGATCGAGGGTCCAGCTCTTCGTCCACGGGGTCTTCCACCCTCATGGAGAGTAGGTGTTTCAGTGGGGCGACGTACTCGGCGTTCTCCACTTCCTCCACACAGGTCTGCACGAAGAAGGCATCATGCTCAGTTTCTTCATCTGAGTGGATAGAGCTAGGTAGCTCAGATAGTCCACACTCAGAGACTCCATCAGGAACAGGTACATGGCAGGGAGAGTTGGGGGCGTTGGTGTCAGTCACGACGTACTCATCTCCTCCGGGTGTAGTCTCAATAGCATCTTGAGGTTGTAGGCGATCCTTCAAGTCACCCAAGGCGAGTCCATCGCTTTCTCGTTGTATAGCCTGGACCAGAGTCGGGTCCAGATCCTCCCAGGGGATGGAGATAAGACCTCCGTCCACCACGCTCAGCATACTCCCCCATCCGGGTTTCCCAATAGGCGTCTTACGCCCCAGAGGCACGTAGATGGCCTCATCAGGTAACCGAACAGAGCTGATAGTCAGCCTGTCCAGGAGGTTTCGCCAGTACTCGTTGCCCCCATGGGCTCCCCAATCGGGGGAACACAGGACCATACGGGAACGTTCCAAGGCCACCTTGGTCAGCACCTTCCCCAGTTCACCGAACCTGGGGTTCCCGTAGGCCATCCCGAAAGAGGGCCAGTAAAATTTGTAGCTGCAGTTCTTCCCGTTGCTGCAGTAAAGGTCCAGTACATGCTGCTTGTCGCTGGCGAACAACTCCACAATCAGGTCTTCTCTAGAGTAACCCAACTCCTTCAGACCTTGGTCTAGGACTTCCCCCAATAGTTGATAGCCCTCAGTTTTGGAGGCCGCCATCATGTTCGAGGGCTCCTCCTTCGATAGCCTCAGGTAACTCGAGGTATGTTCCGACTGCTCCAGTGGCACAGACTCTCTGCCACTGCCGTGGTCCACGTAGAGGAGGTAGGGCGCTTGCAGCGTCAGGGATTGTATCTGGGAGTGCTGTACGAAGAAGTCAGTCCCCAATACAAAGTCGAAGGCCTCAGTGTCCATCACATAGAACCGATGGGCGATAGTCCTGGAGCCCATAGGTGCCTCCACTTCACAGTCCCCGCAGCTGTGCACCACATGTCCATCCCCCATGCGTATAGCCGCGGTGGTCATGGTGTTCTTCAGGCTCCCACAAGGTAAAATTTTCTTGGCCACTATAGATATTGTGGCGCCAGTATCCAATACCCCCAGGTATTTGCGTCCCCCTAGTCGGATACGTACCCAAAACACCAGGTCTTGGGTGCCACCGGAGCGTCCCCGTCAGAACTCCGCGGGACAGGTCACCCCGAACCCCTTGTTCCGCAGTTTGCGGGCCATCCTCATGAAACGGCTCCTCTTCTTAGCGTTGCCGTCATCACCACCTTCATGCTCACGCTTGGCTCCTTGTTCTTGCTGGGCCTGCGTTTGTGAGCGTGTGGTAGGACCAGACTGCCCTCCAGAGGGCTCGGAGTTCCCCCCTGGATTAGGGTTGGGGTTGCCTCCGTTCTTGTCCTCGTTCTTGTTGTCCTTGTCTGGCTGGCGGTTAGCGCCTCCTCCTCGTCCACCTTGACTCTTGTCTTGCCCTTGTCCCCGTCCTTTCGACTTGTCCTTGCCGGAGTCGTTGCCTTTGCCTTTGCCTCCACCTTTGCCTGAGCCTTTGCCGGGATCTTCACCCTTAAGCTTCGCCGATAGGCGTTGCTTATGGTAGCACTCATCCTCGTAGTGCTTCCGCTTCCCGCAGAAGACACACGTGATGGTGCACCTGTAATGATCCGGCAGCTTCGCTTTAGCGCCGCTGTTCTTCTCCTGCTGCTTCACCTGGACTACGAAGCAGTCTCGCTGCTCGCAGTCAGGGGCATGCTGCAGGTGGCCCTGCTCGTCTCGGGCATCACACCAGAAGAGCACCTTGACGTTCTCCATGATACGGGCGTGGGCGTGTTTTGGGGTAGTCCCCTGCCCAGGTCTGGACCCTTGGTACCCTTTGCCATGACCTCCAGAACCTCCTCCTCCAGGACGGTAGTTGTTCAGGTGCTGGTGGCTCTCCTTCTCCAGCGCCAGCTCCAGGAGTAGCACGCATAGATCCTCGTAGCGGAGGGATCTAGCCTTGCGTTCCGCTGTCGAACGGCACTCGTCCCACAGCTCTCGAGGGAGCTTGGCCACCAACCAGAACAGCAGGTCGTCGCTGCTGTAGGAACCGGGCGTCAATCGTCCAGCCCAGTGGTCCAGGTCAGCCAACAGCTCAGAGACCCTACCAGGTTTGGGGTTGTTGGGCAGCACGGGCAGGTTCTGGATCTCGGCCCGGATGGAGAGGTCGGTTTCGTAGGTCGGGTACTGCCTCTCCAAGGCAACCAACACATCGGCAAAGGTGGCAGAGTTAGTTACGATCTGCCTGACCTGCTTCTCCAGGTACTTGGTCTTGCAGCACTGCAGGAGCAGATCGCAGTTGACTCGTCCACTAGCGTGGGTTTGGCCGGTCAATCGGAGAAACCGGCCAAAATTCTCAGCGAACTCGCTGAGGTCCTTGCCTGTGAACTCAGGCAGGTTCACCACGATCTTGGAGGTGGCAATAGCCTTCGCCTCCTGAGACCTGCGTCCCTCAGGGCGTCGGGTCTTCTTCTTCTTTTTCTTCTTCTTTCTCCTTGGGTTCTCGGGGTCCTCCGGGTCATCGTCCTCCGAGGGCAAAGCAGAAGTCATAGACGGCGGCTCATCATCGGAGGGGTCTCCGCCTAGATCACTAGAGCCATAAGGCTCCACGTCCACCATTGCCCTCAAGGCTGTCAGCCCCAGCCGGTCCAGCTCGGCCCTCGTAGAGTTCGTCACGTGGCTGTAGGGCGGCTGGGCCGTTCTCGGCACGAAAGGACTTCTCGGTATCGCTGCAGGGGTCGGCATCGGTCGACTCCTCAGGCTCCCCAGGTTGTTTGTCAGCCCTGCCACCAGGTGGTTGGCCTGTACTTGATGGGGTGACACTCCCACCGTGGTAGGTGACGCTTGGGGCGGTATCATCAGGGGCTCCAGTTTCTCTCGGATCTCTTGATTGAGGTCGCCCACGATTTGAGAAGTGGCTCCTCGGAGCACCTCGTTGATCTCGGACCGCGTCAGGGACCTGTTGGAGGATCTCCCCGATCCTCTACTCCTGCCTCCAAGAGACTCAGGTCCTCTCCTCAACCCACTCAAGGGTGCATACCCAGGTGCATACCCAGGAACATCCACATAGGTTCCCGTAGCGGGTAGAGGATGGTGATAGTCAGCCGCATACCATCGCGGCGCAGAACTGGGAGCCACCGGCTCACTGGTAGTAGTTGCCTCAGGAAACGCAGTGGTAGGTGGGCCCATACCATAGGCGGGGTAGGGAGGCATGCCAGTAAAGCCTGTGCCCTCTGCCATAGGCGGGTTGGTTATGGGAGTGGATGTTGCAGCGGCTGGGTCTGGAATTGGGAGTGTGGTGGTCATAGGAGAGGGTGATGCGTGGAGGCCAGAAGTGCTTGGTGTGCCTTCGAAGGTAGGGTCATTCGTCAGGTCTTGCCCTTGGTCCTCTCCTTCGTCTGCTTCGTCTCCAGCATCCTTCTCGCTCTCTCTCTTCCTCTTCACAGGCAGAGTGACCACCTCCTCGACTGAGAGGGCCCTGAAGGCCGAGTGGAGTCCATCCAACGAGTCCTCAGCCACGTCCACACGCCCATGTAAGGGCTCCGAAGGTACAGCGCTAGGTCCAGGTCCAGGTTCACCAGGTGCTGGCCTTGCTGGTGCCTCAGGCGCTGACTTCACGTCGGTGTCCTCCTTCTTTGTGTCCATCTTCGTTCGCCCTTCTGCTTATATGTGACTGATCTCGGCGCACTGGTTGTATGGCACGGGGTCGCTGCCGGTACGCAGAGACAGTCTGCCTCTTGCTACCAGAAAAGTTTATAGTGATTTCAACACTGTGTTTGTGCCTCTCCTGCTGCTTGCTGCTGGTGTAGGGTTTCCTGCTGCTTGTTTTTGAAGATGAAAAGGTTTTGTTTGCTGAAATACAATCAATCCAGGATAGCCCAAGCCAGAGATATGCAAGTAGAAGAGAATCAGGATCAAAGCATGAAGGGCTGCAGTGTAAGCAGTGAAAGATGAAAGGATATTCACAGAAACTGCAACTCAAGGTACATCTGATTGCATATTCACAAAGATAGCTGAAACATTTTGGAAAAGAGTTGGAAAACTGCCCCATGGTCACTCTCTCTCCATAGTGCCATCTTAGGAGATGTGCACTCTTTGTTTTGGGTCCCATATATGCTGAGGTGGCAGGGCATGTGGCGATGAGGTCACTGCCATGTCACATGGGATCTTCCTACTTAGCTAGGCTGACCGGGAATTGAACCCAGGACCTCTCAAAAAGAGGTGCCCAGCCCCCTAGGGTGCATACCACTAGGACAGCTAAGAATTCATGAGAAAACATAGATAAATTCATAGGCTCTGTCCTGGATATGTCAGTTCTCAGTCAACTCAGGAAAAGATCATTTGCCTCACATTGATAGGGGATTAAGGGGTCCACTCCATATCCTGATTGGGTGTTTGGTTCCATAGGTCAAAATGTGTTATCACCACTTTTGGTGGGGCCAATACTAAGATAGAAATGCCTGGCTGCTCAGTGCATCTCTAATACAACTAGAGTATGCCTCAAAGCATTGGAAAAGCACTTTTTCTTACTCTAATTTTCGGAATATTTGCGCCTTTTTCCTTGGTCCTACTAGCTTGATCAACTAGTACTCCAGGGGGGAGTAAGAAAAAGTCACTGCCATGTCTTTCTTGGAGGGCTTGATCCAGGCCAAGCCCCCCCTTAAAACCCTTTTGTTGATGCTAAGACTTACTTAAGTATTTTTATCACCCTTTTGAAGCTTTTAGTACACTTTCTCAAAGTAACTAGGGTTATAACCCTAGCCCCCCATGAAGTTCACCCCTACCACTCAACTGAGCGGAGGTATCTTCCTTCATGGAGGATATACCGAAATAAAATAGGCATTTCATGCTTTAGGCCTTGGAGGTTAAGCCTAGTGGTCTCCCACCCCAAGACCCCTATACTCAATTGTTTCTACCACTTATTGTGGTTCTACTTTTTAACTGTTTCTGAATTCAGTTGCTTGGCCAAGTCATAATCTGTGTCTGGCCTCATTCCTTTGCCCCATATTCCTAATCAACACCATTTCATCCAAAAGAGTGCACATGAAGTGCTTGATGCTAACTTGGAGGCTAGAGTCAGGCCAGTTTTTCTCATAAAATCTTTTGTTTTATCCATTTGTGATTGAATCTTTGTATCTATACCTGCTTTGTCTATCTGCAGCCCTTCTGTGTTACACTGGTTTTCAAACTATTCATTGATTCGATCCACATCCTGTTATTGCTCTACTTGCTCCTTTGGTTTTGGGATTTCACCATCAAAAACCTGCAGGATTTCATCAAAATCTATAGGGCACTAATCAAGGACATCATCTCTCGTCACAGCGCAGCACACCAAGTTCGTAGAGGTGGCTGAGAACGCCGAGGTGTGCTTCCAGCTTTGCGGATATTTGGTGGAGGAACCACATGATCTTGTCAACTACAAACCGTTGAGACTGCGCGGAGGCCAACTGTTTTGCATCTTATTTCACATGGCGACTTGCGCACAAGGTCGTTGAGGCTGTTGAGCCAATCCGTGATTAGTTGGACGGTACGCTTATGTTCCCGTCCCTGCCAAACGTCATGCACCTCAAGAAGCATGGTGGTTTCACCCAGGCCCATTTGGTTCACAGCAAGCTCATGATCGGCGACTTCATAAAGGAGGGAGAGCGGGCTGCATCCTTCCAAGATGCTATGCGCAAGATTGCGCGGACTCTGCCACAGCTCTTGAAGTACTTGCCTGACGACAAGGCATAGGATGCTCCGAAGTTCATGCGGTCCCTCTAGATGGCTTTTCGGACGACCTTCAAGACTTCTGACCGATCAACATGTCGTCGATGAGCCACCGAACACCGCAATTGCCAAGCCTGTCGAGTACCTCTGCCCTGGGCATCTGGCACCCTCTGGCGCCGGACATGTTCACCGACACGCTTACAACAAGTGGAACAATTCTCGCCTTGGGCCGGCAAAGGATGGTCCTACCATTGGTTTGGTGTTGCAACGATCCCACATGGTGTCCAAGGACGACGCTCACTACATGTACGTTGTCCATGAGTTCCATGAGCCGTTGTTGCAAGGTGATCCCCCAGTTCGCTGGCGGTCTCGACTTCTCCGTCTGCTTCAACAAGTACTTCTTCTCCGCAGGACAGTGCCTGGTAAATGGTATTGTCTGACTAGTTTCGCCTTGGTTGGAGGCTCCGCCCATCACGACCACCCAGGGCCGGCGAGACTTTGACCTGAACCATCATGGTGGCCCTGCCTCTTGTTTTCCAGGCAAATGAGGAGTGGAAGGGGCCGCAGGTTGCACTTCAAATCGTTAGTCCCAAGTTGGACAGTGCTATTAAGCCCGTGGTCATGACTGCCCATGGACGACGGCTTGCCATCGTTTGCTCTGCCAGCGTTTGCTACCGGCCTGCTGTCACCGGGCAATACTGGAAGCATCACGTGTTGCGGTCGGCCGCAGAAGTGTGAGGTGAGATGCCTCGCCAACGTTGCTTTTGCATCTGAGCATGTCACATGTCTGCATCCAGTGTTTCTGTCCTGCAAGTGCAATACTTTTTGCTGAAGCGAATCAAGCTACACCAATCGACGTGAGACCGTCAGTGATCATCAAGTCTCATAATTGGTTGTGACAACACCGAGCAGCAGCTTGGCTCAAAGGGAGGGCAATACCAGCAACTGCACATTCTCTTTTAGGCCACAGTACTCACACTTCTCTCAGTTCCTACCCATTAGCCAATGACAAAACCCATTTGGTGTTCATGTCTCCTAAAGGGGTGACCCCCAAAATACATAGCCTTGGGAGACATGACACTAGACCCTCTTTTTTCATTCACCATCACCATCCCCCGACCAATCCTCCATCCCCTTCGCCCAGTCCCTCCCCATCAGCCCCCATGACACAACGCATTTGTTTGGTGTTGATGTCTCCTACAGGGGACTCCCAGAATACATAGCCTTGGGAGACATGACACTGAACCTTGTTTTTTGCATTCACCACTACCATCCCCCAACCAATCCTCCACCCCCCGAGTCCCTACCCATCAGCCCATTTGTTTGGCATTCATGTCTCTTGGGGGTTTCTCCAAGAACACCCAGCCTTTTTGCCATCCCCTAGACGTTTCCAGTGACGAAAGCTTCCAATGACTTGTTACATGCTCAATATTCTATGCATGAGCTTTGTAATTCTCCGATTCACTACAAGTCGTGTGCTCAGGGCATGGTACAGCAAGGATTTTCTTTCAAGGTCCCGGTGCAAGGGTCATGCGTGCGTCCCTCGAAGATGGGAGCAAAATTGCAGTTTTGGAAGATGGAACTGTTGACAGCGCACTGATCATTAGGCTACCTCTGCGACAGGTTGTCGCGATTGCGGGCGCTGCCGGGATTTGTGTTCGGTCTGCGGGAACTGCCGGGATTTGTGTTAGGTCTGCAGGCATTGCCGGGACTGGTGTTGGGTCTGCGGGGGTCTGCGGGTGTTGCCGCGATTTGTGTTGAGTCTGCGGGAACGGCCGGTGTTTGTGTTGGGCCTCTGGATGATGGCAAGATTTGTGTTGGGTGTGTGGGCGCTGCCAAGGTTTGTGTTGGGTCTGAGGAAACTGCCGGGGTCTGTGTTGGGATGCCGTTTGAGAACTGCACGACGCTTCATGGGTGATTCCTGGGCATTTCTACCTGTCAGGCGGTCGGGTTGTCCGGTGTGTGCACTGTGGAATTTTTCCATGACCCAGAGCATTAACGGTGTCCAGCTCTGATCTTGTCCTAGTCCCAGGGAGTGACTACTCATGCACGCATAACCATAACCATAACCATGACAGCTGCAACCCAGGCAATTCAAGGAGGGAGCACCAGCTAGAACACATTGGTGGACCTGAATGAACAGGAAGTGAGAGTGTGGACAATAGGCGCTGAAAGTTGCCGGAACAGGCGCGGCTAGAGCCTAACACTGACATTGCAAACTCACCCTTGGGGCCCCGTGCTTGCCATCTGCTCCGCTTGCATTGGTTATGGTTGGGTTTGCACAGTGCACAGATCACTCTCATCTGGCGATGCAACCCTCATTGGCTAAAGATTTACAGACAACGTCGCAACAGTTTACAAAAGAAGGATTTGGGGTATCAAAAAAAAACGAGCCAGGATGGGAAGAGGAGGGGGGAAAGCCCCATCCGATTTGGGATTTGGCATGCTCAGTGCTCATGGGGTGCTTTGTGCATCTAAATGAGCACATTGGAATCGGTTGCACTCCGCGTGACTGGGAAAGCCCATTCAGTCCCTGGGTCACCACTCATTCAGTGGCATCTCCTGCGGTTGTTGTATAGCATCGTAAACCCAATGATGAAGTAGTGAAGCATGGAATGTGTACAAAACCTGGTTACTTCCCATTTTCGCCATCAACCCATTTTGAGCAAAATGATTTGGTAAACAAACCAAACTCCCAATTAGTGCAGAAATTGTGCATCTTGAAGCCAAGTTATCTTCTTGGATGTACCCAAATGGCACACGGTTTTTCCCTTGGGACCACAAGTAGCCCCATTTTTGGATCACAGCAAGGGTGAAATGTTATCATTCTCGTATGGCCATTTTGGCTTTGTATAGGTAAACGGAGTATCACCAGTAGACCTGGTTTTTTTTGAGAGCAAGGACGAAATGTTTTCATTCTCGTGTGGCCATATTGGAGTTGTATGCCTGAGAAGCGGTGCAGCAAAATGTGGCTTTCACCACATTTTGACCACGCTCTTGAACATAGAATGGGTGCATATGAAGGTATGGAGTGTTTATAAGTGAGAAAAATTGAGTAAAAATGGTCCCATTTACAATCACAAGTCTGCGTGCCCCAGGGGTGCAGATAATAGTGACGGAAATATTTTGGTGGGGGTGGGGGGGGGAAGGGGAGGGCAGAGCTGGAGGTTACGAAATGACAATTATAGATTTGGTCCAATACAGTTCATGTGGTGTTCAGTGGCAAGGCTGCTACAATTTCTATCGCAAGGGCCAAGAGTGGTCCCGAAAAAAAATGATGAGGTTTTTCAATTTGATGAGCGAAATGCACAGAACATGGAGGTGGTTGGGGTCAAAAATGACATCAAAATGTCAACACCGGCCAAAACTGGTGTTCTGAATTTCGTAATCGTCATTAGAAAGAATTATTGAGTTCAAATCAGTCTTGAGGATGTTCTTGTGTGTCTTTGACCACTGCTTGTTTCCTGCTGCTTCCTTGCACTTTCCGAAGTTTTTGATTGGTTGGTAAAACAAATGATTTTGTGAAACCCAAGAAAATGCAGATACAAACCAAAATCCAAGTAGGGCACAATTCACGATCACAATACTCCAAACACGAAAGGCTGTACATAAGAAAAGCAGGAACAATCACTTATGTACCACAGTGCTCAACTAGATTCGGATAGATAGTTAAAAACACTAAAGAAAAGAATAGGAAACCGCCCTCATGGGCACCTTCTCTGAAGCAGGGTCACTCTGAGATGCGAACTTATTGTTTTGGTCCCTTAGGTGCTGAGGTGGCATAGCTTTTGGCACTGAGGTCATTGCCATGTCAGCAAGGATCTTCCTACGTAGCTAGGCTGAACAGGAATTGAACCCAGGACCTCTCAAAAAGAGGTGCCCTAGCCCCCTAGGGTGCACACAACGATAATAAGCAGGTAGTCATGAAAAAATAGGTAAAAATGTATAATGTATATGCGAATACGCCCAAAAGGGCCAAAATGGAGGGGTATGTGGGGTTTTCCCCTATATACGCCCGCCTGGCTTTGATCTAACACCCTCTGCGAAGTGATTTCATAACATGTGGTATAGCACAATTCAACCATGACATGGCGTAGAAGCATGAAACAACCCATTGATTCCTACTAATTATTGCACTAAGTCATTCATAACTAGTAATTTAAACTTCTATTGCCTTAGGCAAATCCACCTTGCAAAGAACCTACTCCAAGCAACACACACACACACACACACACAAAATAGGGAAAAAACGACATAAATACGGCCTAAGAAATGCTTTACATAGCTTGGATGATCATTTTAGGTGATCACAATATCAAAAAAACAAGTCTCGAAAACTTCGATTTTGAGCTGCCCAGGGTGAAAAGCTGCATAAGCAGGTTGTGTACCAATCCCTTGGGAGCCCCCCCCCCCCCCGTGCGGCCAATACCCAAATAGGGTGAAGAACATGTAAACCCGGCCATAAAAATGCTTTACATACCTTGGATGGTGATTTCAAGTGGTCACAATATCAAAAAAACAAGTTTTGAAAACTTCGACTTTTGAGCTGCCCAGGGTGAAAAGCTGCAAAAGCAGGTTGTGTACTCGCAATACCCAAATAGGGTGAAAAACATGTAAATACGGCCTAAAACATGCTTTACATATCTTGGATGGTCATTTTAGGTGATCACAATATCAAAAAATAAGTTTCAAAAACTTCGATTTTTGAGCTGCCCAGGGTGAAAAACTGCATAAGCAGGTTGTGCACCGGCCCATTCACTAGGCCATTATTGGTGGAAACAGCCATTTCACGTCGTTAGCACGGGCATTTGAGCGGCCCTCGGCAAGGCTAGAGACTGCAAAAAAGTCCTTTCGTATCCTAGTAGGCATATACTGTCACAACATCCCCACTTACACCCCTGAGAGTGGGTACCACGGGGTCACCGAGGTCGCCAAAACCGCCAACACACCAAAAATGGCTGAAAACTGCATAGACTGCATAAGCGCTAGTCCCACTCCGCCCCATACAAACCCCATGGAGTCGGGACCAGGAAACACTTTTTCGGCTCAAAATCGAAAAAAACCAAAAGATTCCTGATTTTCGACCCAAAAAAAGGGGGGGGTCATTTTTTACCCCCCCCCCCCTCCCTCAAAACCCCAAAAAAGTGGGTTTCAAGTGGGGGGGGGGTCTGGGGGGGTCCGGACCAAAAACTCATTGGGGGATGCGTTTATTGGGTAAAATAATGATTTTACAAGGAGTTAAGCTCACAATTCAACCCCCTGGGGTAGGGTACGTGAATAGGCCCAAAAAGGCCCAAAATGGGGGGTATGTGGCGTTTTCCCCGATATACGCCTGCCTGGCTTTGATCTAACAACCTCTGCGAGGTGATTTCCAAAAAACATCATGAAGTTGCAGATGAGGCAAGCATACAAAAAGGGCACGGCCAGAAGCAACACACCAAGTGAGTCATTATTCGCTTCCATGAGTGGCCTTTATTTGGTATGTACACTTTGGCACGGCACAGCACAGACCGTTTGCCCCCCCCCCCCCCCCCGCCCGTAGGTGGCACAGCACGGCATGGCACGGCACGGCACGGACCGTTTACCCCCCCCCCCCCCTTAGACGTAGTGCACCTTGCCTTCATTTGCATGAATGTCACACCACATCACATGGTGGAAGTATCCAGGTTAAGCCTAGTGGTCTCCCACCTCAGAACCTATGTACACCCAATTTCTACTTACTTATTGTGGTCCATTGTGAATCAATTCTGAAGTAACTGCCATGCAGTTACTCGGCCAAAGCTTGGCATGGCAACTCCTGTGTCTATAGACACATGGTGTCCTATAATCCAAACCAAACCCAATTTGACCAAAAGAGTGCACAAAAGGAGCACTACCCTATATATGCCACACTGCTGTCAGCTTTTGTTATAAAACATTTTGCACTGTTGTTTGCCAATTGGGTCTTTGTCTATAATCTGTTTTTTTTTTGAGTCGCACATCCAACTTGGGTGGGCCCCACTGATTCACATATCGGGTCTGGGTGAGTCGTACTGAACCCCCCCCCCAAAAAAAAGCGAGTAGCCCCTACGGCGTCATTCATAAGTCGTCGAGTGTATCACGTCAGGTGAAGGCAAGTCCCCCGACTCACATATCAGACGTGGACGGGCCAACTGAGTCGCACATCCAATGTGGGTGGGTCCTGCTGCGTCACGTACAGCCCCTGTATCAGATGTGCATGGGTCCTCTTGCATCACGCATCGCATTGGGCCGATTGGATCACACATAACATGTGGGTGGATCCTGCAAAGTCACATCTGATGTGGGTGCCCCTGAGTCGGTCACACATCTCATGTGGGCGGGTTGACCGTTTGGCACATCAGATGTCGGCCGGTCCTGAGTCACACTGCCATGTGGGTGGGCACCCTGGGAGCCCTGAGGCAGGCAAAACCACGATTTTGTGTCCCTTTTGGCCTCCTGGCACAAGAAGCCCAATTTTAATTTTTCAAGGGACACAACTGTTCGAACAGCGGTCGTTCATGGCTGTGGGCTGCTCCAAGCAAACCGTGGGTTGACGGAGTCACACATCCAACGTGAGGGGAGCGTGCTGAGGCACACACCAGACGAGGGTGGATGGAATGAGGCAGGTGACACACGGCGGTCCGGTTCACGCATCACGTGTGGCGGGTCCTGCTGAGGCGGACCCGTGCGAGATAGCTGAGCGGCCCGTGACAGGGGGCGGGAGGGGAGGGGGGGGGGTAGCCGGTACGAATTGTCGAGTCGGACACAAGCAGCACTCGCTGGCCGTCGCCCTCGCCATGACGGCATGACGCACGGATGATTTGCCCAGGCTTATTGATTGTCTCACTAAGACCATGTCAGGTGCTGAAATTGGGGGACCACAGCTGAGCACCTGGACCTGAAAACTGCAACTCAGCTCTGGTACCCATCCGCCCATGAAGGCGGGGGCCAGTGGTCACAAAGTGTGCACCCTACTTACGCGGCTGCTTGCAAAGCCTTTCGTGCTATAGTCTCAGACAAGAATTCAAGCAGTCCAAGTAGAGGCAATTCTGTACATATGCGTGCAAATTCACATGCCGATGAATTCAAAGAGCGTCCAGTGATGCAGACACCACAAATCAACGCAAGTTTTCTTCTTCGCTGTCCACCGGGGGCGTCTGGAGCAATGTCGGGGCCTCATACATCGGCGCCCGGCACACAGGGCATCTCGCGTGCTGGGTCCGCTGCCGGAGCGCGGCGAAGCATTCGCGGCACATGACCGCGTGGCCGCATCCCATGTTCACTGTGTCGGCGGGCCGCTCCATGCAGATGCAGCACTCCTTGTTGCCTTCCTGGTACTGCGAGAACACCGTCTCCACTCGCCTCACCGCAATGTCGCCCGCCTCTCCCTCCCAAACCGTCCTCCGTGCCGATGCCTCTCTGGACTGCAGCACACCGACATCCGCGTGATGCAGCCTCAGCCGCCTCCATCCCAGTGTCCTGACATGCGCCACGTCCTCCGCCTGGGGTCCGACGAAGAGCAAATGCCCGAGTTCGTCTGCGATGGCCCTCGCTCTCTCAACGCCTTCCGGGCCTTGCGTCGAGTCGTAGGTGATCTCAATGAACGGGATGAGCACGACGGGGGCCAAGAAGCGCATGCCCACGAGCTGCGACGGGCGCGCCAGGCCCGAGGCCAACTCCCGCAGGGGGAGCGTCAGGGTGTTTGTTGTGAGGATGCATGAACCAGCGACGTGCTCCTCAATCTCGGACAGCACCCTCTGCGGCGAAGGGGTGAAAGCAATGAGGATCCCAATTTCTGTGGTCCGTTTGGGGAGATCATGCGAGGTGGCGTCTTTGGTTCCAACTGCAGTACTTTTTGGCAGGCGTGCACAGGGATAGTGGTGGGGTTGCCCGACTGGGAAGCAGGGAGCTGAGTTGATCATGGTGAGATTGGAGCCCTTTCAGAGATGCTTGGAAGTCTGGGAGTCCCCCTGCCTCCCAAAAAATGTGGTTGGATAACTTGACCAGCAAAAGCAGCGGCCTCTCCAGAACCGCACGCCCCGCCGATCAATAGCCATCGCCAGCATGCGCCATGCGGCCCCCCGTTCCCCTTTATCAGCGCAGACTCATCAAGTGTCTCTCCGGGAAAACATCAACGTCCGAAAACGCAGTTACTATGTGCCAGGGGTGCAGACTGCGTTGTTTGATGCCTTTTTGGTTGGTCCCCGCATCGTTGCATTATTTTCCCCCCCGACACCACTGCGCCACGGCACCCCGTTTTCACCGGCTGTCCGAACCGGATTCCTCTCCCAATCCACCCCCCCCCCCCCCCCGCCTCCTTTCGCGGCGCACGAGCCCACCCTTGCGACACAGACCTGCTGCGAGCGCCCGACTGGACCCATGAACTCGGTAGGGTCGGGCTGTCAGTCAGAACTCATCATGCCAGGACATATCCGAGTGGGAGAAGTAAAATGCTTTTGACGCTGAAAGCAAGAAATTCTTGTGGATGGGAAATCAGTTGACAGTAACAAAATTGGGGATACACGAACTGAAGATTCTGGCAACAGTGACGACCGTTTCTCTGGGCCATCAATGGGAGTTGTTAGCCCTCCTTTGAATCGGCAAAGACCACCTTTATTGCTGGACAGTGGGGCATGGGTGCGTACCGTACGGAAAAAGATGATTGCCGCTGACAATTGCATGGTTAGGGGCAAATGAGCATTATCAGTCTCTCGAGGTACGCCAACAAGGGCATTACCACGTCACGTGGGGGACCGCTCCACGATTCCCTTGTAAACTTATTCCGAATCAAAATCACCGCCAACCGCTCTCCCATGCGCCGATTTGTCAACGCCCAGCGAACACCCCGCAGCTCTGCTCTGCTGACGCTTTGGCGCTCCACAACGGGCACATGAGCGCTGTGGCAGCGGTCCTGCGCCCTGTCGACCCAGACAAGGGCGTCACCTGGCGATAAAGGCTCGATGGCCGTAGCCCTCCAGAATCAATGACGTCTCCTGGACGAGGGGTGGGGGGATGGGGGTAGTTGCCGTACGCGTGGAGGGGGTTGCCAGAGCCTCTGCAAAAGGCAGCAGGAAACGGATTCCGACACCCAGACCTGCTTAAGGCTCAAGTTCTCTGGCAACGCCTCGCTCACCATGTCCGCCCCCAATGCCAATTCGTCCAGTGAGGAGCAGTACACGATACGCTGCTTGGCATCCGTGAGGGCGGCGGCAACGGCAGGCGTCACCCCTCCGTTCCGGGCAAAAAAGGAGTGGACCTCGTCAAACACTGGGCGCAGACACGCCTGCAGGTCGTCCATACTCGTCAGCCCGCGGTCAAACACTCGCACGTTGCAGCAACACAGAGCCAACTCAGCCGCAATCCTTGATCCAAGAAAGCCGCAGCCCAGGACTGCAATCGTGAACTTCGGGGCGCTCATTGTGCAAATGGGTCCGTGACCGCTGACCAAAGATCAGCTGCGGGACAACAACAAAGCACAAGGCGTCGCCGTAGTCCCAGTGAGCTAAAGGCAACGTCGAGGGTAGAGACCGTAGCTACTGCAAGAGTATTGATGCGGTGCCCCCGGGTGAGGGTGTGGTGATGGTTGGTGAGGGTTGGGGAAGGTGTGGTGAGGGTGTGGTGAGGGTTGGGTGCGATTGTGGCAATACAGCATTGTGCACCCGGTGTACAATGATGGAGAACCCTTCAATATGGCATTGTGCACCCGGCGCATTTCTTGAACTAGCTGCCACACCCCCATCAACTAGTTGCGGGTTGCAACCAGATTTGGAAAAATTTGGAAACAGTTGGAAACATTTCGAAATCCGTTGAAAACATTTGGAAACATTTGGAAACCCCTTGAAAACATTTGGAAACATTTGGAAACCCCTTGAAAACATCAGGAAACATTTGGAAACAGTCCGAAACCCCTTGAAAACATTTGGAAACATCTGGAAACAGTCCGAAACCCCTTGAAAACATTTGGAAACATTTGGAAACCCGTTGAAAACATTTGGAAACATTTGGAAACATTTGGAAACCCCTTTGAAAACATTTGGAAACATTTGGAAACCCCTCAGAAACATTTGGAAATATGTGGAACCCCGTGGGAATGATTTGAAAACATTTATTATCCCCTTGAAAACATTTGGAAACAAACATATGTACCTCAAAATGATCGCCACGACGCACTCATATCATGGGGAATTTGTTTTCACTTTTTCACGTTCGGGGCCACCTTGCAGCTCAACTTCTGAGCCAGGGCTGGTGCTCGCACTGCCATTTTATAAAAGATCTGTCACGGGAGCCCCTTTCCCTGACCAAGCCCCCCCCCCCCCTCAGGGGGTAAGGGGGCTCGAACGCCCCCACCTCCCCCCCACCCCCCACCCCTGCAAACCTTTTCCCCACCTCCCGATTGCATGCACGGTCCCAATGGTTTTCTTTTGCACGAAAGCAAGTCTTTGGTCCACTGGCGGCAGACAGCACAGTTATCGCAGTGATGGTGCCGCTTGTTGCATAAGATATGAACCTTTGGAAAGGCAACAATGCATTTGGCTCCTCTGGTCCCGTGCATCCCGAGCAGTGCGCGCGCACGAGTGCTCCGGCGCTGCACTCATGTGACACGTGGCATGGGTCAGTCACATTCAGTGGGCGTGTCTAGGCCCCGGGCCATCACCGTTTTATCAACCCTCAAAAATATCAAAACGAACGAATGGTTATCAGAAGCTTGAGAAAAATGTGTGCACTTGAAACACTAGCGTTGGCATTCTGCCCGGTCTGTCTATATCATTGTGCATGTGGTTTCAGATCACCCAAGCGCGTCACACACATTGTCCCCGTGAGCGTGTGGGTGCCCATGTTTCACCGTGTGAAGTACCTTGGCAAGCGTTCATCCAATGCAGAAGCACGCTTCCAACGGGGCACTTATCAAGACCTAAGGGTATCTTTGTGGAGTCAAATGTGGAACGGCATGCATTGAACATCTTGTCCATACCATCATTCATGGGATAAATACTTCCGAGGGAGCAGCTGCACAGTGTGCGCAAACACGTGGGGTCATGACGTCCTCGAGTCGCCCTGAGCGGGGCCACACTTTGAAAACATTAGGAAACATTTGGAAAGCCCTTGAAAACATTTGGAAACATTTGGAAACCCCTTGAAAACATTTGGAAACATTTGGAAACCCCTCAGAAACATTTGGAAATATGTGGAACCCCGTGGGAATGATTTGAAAACATTTAGTAATCCCTTGAAAACATTTGGAAACAAACATATGTACCTCAAAATGATCGCCACGACGCACTCATATCATGGGGAATTTGTTTTCACTTTTTCACGTTCGGGGCCACCTTGCGGCTCAATTTCTGAGCCAGGGCTGGTGCTCGCACGCTCTGAAACCACGCATGTGTGTGTGCATGATGTGAGGCACGACATGAACAAGGAAAGCAGTCCTTTTGTTGCTGGCAATATTGGTCCGAATTCGATGCCTGATCAAGTTTCAGAAATCTCTGGTGCGGATGCAAATCCCCATGTCCTGATGCGTTGTGGCCTCGGGCAGTGTGTGTCCAAAGACAAACCCATGTGCTTGGACAAGGCAGTGCTTGGACAGGGAGAGGGGGGGGGGGAGGGTAGCTGCACACAAATGCGGGGATACCCTAGTGAATCTCTGAAATGCTCTGCCCTTTCCTGCCCTGAAGCAAAGCACAACTCAGTGACGAATACACATGTAATTGTGCCAACAATTGAGCTTTTCTGTTGCAGAAATTCGTGAAGACCCCTTGTGACCACCCTCAAAAGGGCCCTGTCACCCCTCAACAATAATATGTTCTCAGAGTAGTGGATGTAAGATTTTGTGCGCATGGGAGTCTGCTCATGTATTCATGAATTAGCTCACGAAGAGTCTCTTGGGCCACAACTGGTGAGGAAATCCACCCAAACGGCAGGCAGTAGAACGCAGACTGTTCTACGGGCCCTGGACATGCCACAGCGGAGCATGTTCTGGGGGCACATCCTCAAGGGCCCCCTCATTGGGCACTGCACATCGCTCCTGCCCTTGTGAGGGGGCGGGGTGGGCCTACCCTTGCATCCGTCGCAGGGCCAGACAAGCAGAGGCAGTGCATGTGAGAAACACCTCCATGACCCATCTGACTCCACAACCCCCGGAATGATACACTCCCCTCCTCCGCAAACACCAACTCCTGTTGCAATTCCACAGCATACGCCGAGTACGTACCACGTTTGCGCGTGCGAGGGGGACGGTGGCAGCGCTCCTCACGTGTGCGGAGCACACTGCCCGCATGACGTCGAATACCCTCCCCTCCAGTCCCCAGGGGGGGGGGGGGGGTTGCATCACAATACTGTACCATAGTATCACAGTGTAAAAATCAGCTTTGGCGCCGAGAAAAAATTTTCATTCGCGCCTTCGGCGCCTAGTATTTTCTATGCTTTTTGGGCCCATGGGAATGGCAAGGGGGGGCAGATTGCAACGGGCGGGGGGGGGGGGGGGTTGGTAGCCGTCTGAACCCAAATCCACCCAGCCCCCTCTCCACCTCGACATCCTCTCCTTCCGCACTGGCTGACACGATCACAACCTTAGCACTCGCCTAAATCCGTGCTCAACTGCCTCCGCATGTCGCGAGATCAGGCCCTCTGGGAACGGCTTTCTTGTAATTAGTGCAACGAGGGGATTCAGAAAAAAATTTAAACGCTGAGAGGTCTAACGCAGCGCCGGAAACCAGCACCGCACAAAACGAGGACTCAGCGTGTTGCATTGCATTACAAGTCCGGACTGCTCACTTGCCCAAGAGGACTCCTCAGTCCTCCAAGTGACCCTGCCTCCCCAAGGTCTGAAATTCCGACCGTCCCCGAGGAGAGCCTTATCCGATTTGGGATGTGTCGCATACTACACTTGCAATCGTGCAATCGCTCAGATTTTGTGAGCGCTCACCGCCTCATTGGGAAGGGTTACCACTGCCGCCGAAAACCAAGACCAGACAGGGGCAGGGAACGGTTGCCATGATGGCGTCTCAAGGCTGCACTTGTGCACCACCGATCCCCCGCCTGGGCTTCTGGCAAAGGCAAACAGCATATCCTCAAATACCACCAGTTGAACGACATGATTAGTGTGAGGCAAAGATGGCATTGGCTGCCAAACGCCACTGATCGGGTCAAAGCATTCCACGGAAGACATGTCCGCGCCTGATGAATCCCAGCCCCCGGCCACTATCAACTTCCCCTGCCACACTGTCACGCATGGCTCAGCACGTGCACACAACATGTCCGGCAACTGCACCCACGTCCTCTCACTCAGGGAGAACTGCTCCACGGATGCCATTGGGGGGGATGCATCGCAGCCTCCCACAACCACAAGGCTATCCCCAAGAGCACATAAACCAAAAGTTCCTTCATCCCGGTCAACTATCATATCAGGAAGCGGTTCCCATTGCCTGTTGCCCTGATATTCCAACAACTCAAATGGTGGTAACTGATATTCTAGCAAGTCTGAGGGATAAAGTTGGCAAAACAACCGGGACCCGGCGGTTACTAGCTGCTGTGGGTAACGGGACGGTATGACGTCCAGGATATCCCACCCCCACGACACGGCGTTGAACACACCGACAACGTGTCTATAGGTGGGGTTAGGTTTAGGATTAGGGAGAATGCAGACCAACCGCCCGTCCCACGGCCTGATATCGTCGTGGAGACCATAGGGGAATTGCAGTGCCTCAATCTCAACCCACTGACGTGTCTTGGAGTCATAGATCGCAGCCGACCGCACCCCCAGCGCAAACAGACGTGTCCGTGTACCACTCAGACCCATAGACTCGCTCAGACCGTAGTACTGCGCCTCGCGCCGCAACTGCCCGCGTGCAGCGGCGCGATGGGGCACGGAGGTGGTGCCCTCACGCAAATGCTGCAGTATCAGCGCAAAGTGCTGTGGGTCCCGGTCAATGAAGAGGCCGTCGTCGGCCTCCCGCGCGGCGGCGAAGTTCCCCGACACCAGGGCCGAGAGGTAGTGGTCTGCATGGCCGGAGAGCACGGCACTGCGGGCGTGGAAGCGCTGCCCGCCTACGTCCAAGCACTCCACCTCCTCCTGCCAACGGTTCAGGGCCTCCACCTCCGCCTGCACCATCCCAAACTGTTGTTGCTGCACAGCCAAATGCTCCCAGCGCCGCGCAACGGCCGCCTGCAGGGTCTCGACAATGGAGGTCAAAAGATGTAGAGGGCGGGGCACTTGCATGGTGGCACAAACACATCTGTGGATAGAGCAGCGGTCGAGGGTAGGGGCAATGCTTCCGATGCTAGAACACTAGAACGCCAGAAGGGCTGAGATGGCCAGGGTAGGCCCTTCGTGCCACACCATGCTACCAACAACCCGCCACAAATCAGGAATAGTAGCTGCACAGCTCCTTGACTAACACCCCCACTGCAAAATCCCTTGGGGGAATCTTTGCACTGCGCGCGCACTGCGCGCTACTTTAGACTATGTTCCCCCCGAAGAGCCCCCAAGCACACCCCTTGGAAACGCCCTTAGAATTAGGTGACCCAAACTGCCCCAGCTCAAGAAAGTTGCAAACTACCTTCCCTTCACATAACACACATCATGCACAACTGGAAAAGCCATGAACAGTGCATTGGTCGCCACCCTCAAGAACACACAACTGTCTTTCTGTTCCATTGTCAACTAAGTACACATTGAGAATACGCACCTTGTGTGCACAACATGACACGGTTGCAGAATCAAAGAAATGTCACATTGTCACATGTGTGTGTGTCAATGCAATCCATACCATATTGCAGTTCACACTTGTCACACATGGACATTTTTTCAGGGCCAGACTTGGTGCAACAAAGGGCACAGACATCCCATCATCACCCACAACATCCTCACCATCATTGTCCTCCTGTGTAGGTGCGGTCCATACATGTACGTCACCCCTGCATTCTCGGGGATCCCCAAACAAAGGGGGACAAAATCAGAAGTCAAAACCTCCACTGGGGTCACCATGATGCCCCTAGGGGCCCCTAGGATCTCAAAGTATGCGTCTCTAGTACGGCCAGACGCCCAAATGGTTGCACTGCGCGCGCACTGCGCTTAAGGCTCCCCCCTTGAGACTACCAAACACGAACATCACCACAAAACCCTACAGGTGACCGAGAGACGGGCACACACATCCCCAAAAAGGACCAGAAATCTAATAATGCTTTCAAAATAGACCCGAAGCAGCACAAAAACGAAACTGCTACGGACACATCCCTAAAGCCTACAACTGCCAACGCAAAGGATGTAGGAGGCAGTTGCTGTTTTTGGAGTGTTCGACACTTTGACAAAGAGGTGGTGTTTTGAGATTGGGGGGGGCGCAGGGGGCTTGTGCTCAGACAGTCCCAAGAAGGGGTCTCGTCTCCAAGTAGTGGGCGTTTTGGCCCGAGTGGGAGGGTACAAACTAGAGTACACCCGAGGGACAGCACAATGAACGGGCATGTCATCTACGGCCGGCAGGAACAACGAGTGGGCGCCGCTGACGGGAAAAAGAAACGAAAACGAGCCCACATGCTACCCAAAGCACAAGATGATGACTGACTTACCCTTTGTTTGGTCGGGCACAGTCTGTGTTCAGCTGAGCTCTCAGGAACACCGCTGAGATTGCGAGCATGAGCCATCATCATACACCATGAGCACGACCAATTCATCAACCTTACCATCCACCTATGGTATGGGTTGATTCCAATTCACCGTACTGGTGGCTATGTTGTGACATGCCGTCAAGGTTGTGATTGGGGCCTTGGGTGGCTTGGGGGGATGGGAGTGGGGTGAAACACAGGGTTATGGGGGTGTAGTATGGTCTGTTTAGGCTAGAATATCTCTCGGGGTCATTCAGAATATGCCAACTTTGTGGGTTTTGGCACTTTTCGGCATTTTCTGCAAGTTTTGCTTCCATGTGCAAACATGTCGTCACCTAGGGGTGGGTATGTGTATACTTTTTGAAATCTGCAAGAAAACGCCATTTCAGAAATGTATGGGTTGGGGTTGGGGTTCACATTTTTCAGCGTAGCACAACACATTGGACGGTGCACACAAACATGGCACTGCACCGTTCATTCCTTTTTCGGTGCACACAAACATGGCACTGCACCGTTCATTCCTTTTTCGTCTGAATCACTGTCATCGTCAGCATTTCCTTTTTCATGCAGGGCAGACATCCCCCTGTTTGTGAACAGGGACATATTTCTTCAATTTTTGCCAATCCTGCAACCTCCAGGCCTTCACTGGCATCCCAAAACTGGGCACCCTAAGCGGTGGCCTCAGCGGTCGTCAGAATGTCATGCTCCTTGTGGGAGCATGCAGGTGGCTGTGCGCGGGAGGTACGGGGCTTTTTTGCCCGGCTACCAGGCTCATGCACACTGCCAAGCCGCTGTTGTGTTTGCAGCAAAAAAACAACGCATGGGCACTGAAAAATCTTACTGAATGTTCGGCTCCGGTGAATCTGACGTACATTTCGACGTGTTGCTGTTGGGGGGATGATGTTGTGCACAAAAGGCCCTGGGCTGTGTGGAGACTGCCCCGCCCGGGGCTGTCATGTTTGGTGCAGCAACGCATTGAAACAGCAGAAGCTTCACCACGCGGCCCATATTCACAAATCTGTCTGCAACAAAAAGAACAAAGAGAGAGCGAGAGAGAGAGGCTACGTGTGCCTGGACTCAAGCATGAACCACGTTACATGCGTTGAGATGCAAAGACCTAAAGCCTGTGCTTGTGGGGGTGTGGGGGTGTGGGTGTGGGGGTGTGGGTGGGTGGGTGTCATTTTGGACCCCAACCCCCACAGCGTGAGGTCGGGGGTCTGGAGCGCGCGGGGGGGGGGTCTGAGGGACCCCATCAGACATATCTCAAAACGACCACTGCATCGCCCCTGACAATTTCGAGAGACGTACGGTGTGGGGACACTCGTTCTCTGTGAAAGTTTTTCTCCAACGCCTTCGATACCCCGCCTTCAGAGTTCTCCAGCGGCGTACCTTGGGACTTGGGGGGTCCCGAGGGGTGGGTGGAGGGGCGGGTGCGCTTGCACTGTACAGCACCGGCCATGCCCACGCCGTCACCCTGAGGAGGCTCCCTCGCCAAGGACCAGCTTTCATAGAGCAACTAAGTATTCCGATGGACTCCCCCCCTACACCACGCACCAACGGGAACTGCCTCATGGCCTCAGCCACAAGCTCAAAACACCCACACGGAGGCGACGTACCCGCCCATAACCGTAGTGGGATGCGTCAGCACCATACGGCGCTGCTCGCACCCCCACCCCGGCGGTCGCGGTCCGGGGCTCCACAGCAGGGCTCACCGTGGGACGTACCCCCCCTCCGTGACATTACCTCCGTTGCGTGGATGACCGGCCCCACGGAGCCACAGGATCGTCTCAATCCCTGTGATCGCCGGCGGGTACCCGCAGACGGCACCCGCCGGGCTCGAGGACCGTCCTTAATGAAAACAAAACTGACTCCTCAAGGGCAGCCCTGACCCCAACTGCCCCTGAAGCCCGCCAGAAGGTGACCTCCCAGTCGCTTTTCGAACGGCCAACAACCGCTATTCAGACCCCCCCTTCGGCGCCCTCCACTTCAAGCACAGCCCCCCCCCCCCCCAACACAAAGGGGCGTGGGGCACCGCAACCAGCCCTTTAGAGCAGACCGAACTTTATGGGGCCCTCCAAAGACAAGATGCGCCCCAACGCCGCGGCCGTGCGGACCGCACGCCGAGCGTGGGCACGCGGACCGCACTGTGCCACGTGCTCCGCGTGGCAGACCACCCGTACCCTTCGGGCGCTGGTTCACAGCGGCTGAGAAGAGGAACCCGTGGTAAGCCCGGCACCAAATCGTCAACAGATGCGCGGAGATGTCATGTCCAGAAAAGACACAGGCCTCTGAGCAACCAGAGGGCCTGAGCCTGTGAGACAGAGCTGGGGGGCTGGGGCGCTTTTGGAGCCACTTTTTTGAGGTGATGGTGCGAGGGGGACGAGACGTGCGGCAGCAGCAGCGGCAGATGGCTCGCTCAGCCCCCCGCCCTTGTCCGAGCAACAGTAAATGACCAGAAATTGACAGAACCGAGTGGTGCTTGTACATAGGCGTTGCTTGGCCATAGGTCGACGATTGTCGCTACCCTCCAGAAGCATCTAGTATTGCTGGGACAAGGGGGTTGTTTACGCGTTACACTGTACATGCGGAAAGACATGGTGTACCATTCCGAAAACCAAGGGGCAAAATGTGCTACGAAGGCCATCATGCCCCAATCAGCTTCCTTGACACAAAACATGAACGTCATGCATCTCAAAACCCACGTATCAGACAGCACAAAGCACACAGTAGGACCAATTGAAAAATGCACCGCCAAAATCCACGGTGGGAAAATTGACGGAACCAACGCCATCATGCCAACAGTACTTCATATATCACGTTGTAGGAGTTGCTTGGACACAGGGGTGGGCGTCTGGGGGGGGTACCATTGTGTCAACCAACCAAACCCAAGATGCCTTGCACACACACAAACACACACACACACACGCAGACACGCAGACACACGCAGACACGGACAACAGATTGACGACAGCGGCGTCTTGTGCAATGGATGCCCGTGTCGTGGGGATCATTTGCGGTAGATACCGGGGGATGGGCCCCCTGGGTCCGCGGTTGGAGACCAGCCCCCGGAGCAGTGATTACTTTGAGCGCAGGGGAGGGGGGGAGGGGTCTGTGGGTGCGGAGTTTGTGGGCCAAATATGGCCCGAATAAGTCCCCGGTTTCATTTCTCTCCGCTGCATAAACGTTTGGAGGAGGAGGGAGGGGGTCTGGGGGGTGGAGGGAGGGAGGGGGGGAGGGGGGGGAGCCCCTCCCGGAATCCAAATTCCAAGTAATTCCTGCCCCCAAGTCTTGTTTGTGGGGGGTCCGCATCCCATCACAGATGAATCCACACCACACCAGACTCCCTTTTGTTGCACCCATTGGGGTGCCTTTTCGTCCTGGCGAACGGATGGCACCGCCCTGTGGCCATGGAAATAAGGGAGTTTGGGTGGGGGCGAGGGGTACAGCGGCTGGGCCACAGATTCTGACCCAACCCAACCCACACTTTTTGAAAGCCCGGGGCACGGCTCGTTTGGAGTGCTGTGTGCAACGTCCATGGGAATAAGGCTTCCCACACCGCATCCCCGACTCCAACCCATCTCTGATTCCCAGTCAGGAATGGGGATTGGGTGGGCCATAGGGGGGAGGCCATGAAGCATGTTGGATCAGGGGGTCTGGGGCCCTTGGTAGGGGGGGGGGGGGTATTGAAGGACTGCCAGCAGGTTCCAGTGCGGCCAATAACCGGATGAAGCCCGTTTGAAAATTCAAACTCTCTGCAGCCTTGGGCTGCCCCATATTTCAGGGTTTTCAACGGCTCCGGTGATGATACCCCCCCTTTAAATCTCCCCCTCTTTTGTCAGGCCGGTTCCCCCCCCAGGGGGCGGGGGACGGTCACAAAATGACGGTTCCCCCCCTGGGGGTGGGGGGGAACCGCACCACAAATCTGTACCATAGTGTCACAGTAAAAATCAGCTTCGGCGCCTTGTAAAAATTTTCTTTGGCGCCTTCGGTGCCTAGTATTTCCAATGCTTTCTGAGCCAAGGTGACGGGGGGCTAAAGACCGAATTTCGTTGTTTGAAAGAGTAATAGAGATAACAAACAACAGCAAAAGCAAAAGTAGCAAGTGAGGCATTGCACTCCTCGACCTGCGTTGCGTGCAAGATTATTCTGCAATGCAGACCTGGTTGGACCACAGTAAAATCAATGAAACATTGCCCGCCCCCCCCCTTGTATAAGCTACGCCAAAGTCCCAAATTAATCCGGTCCCTACGCCTACTGTAGCTTGGACACGGGCGTAGCTTGCGCGCGACACATACCGCTACCAACACCGGGCACCTAGGTTCAAAAAGAGAGGATTGCATGGTGAGCTGGTGCAAGAAAGGGGTATATAATGCACAAACATCCCCAAAATCAGAGCTATCTGGGTTCAAGTGGGCAAACACTCACAACAAATGTGTCCATGACTTTATGTAACTCGCAAATCCGTCACCAAACCCATGTCTTATGTGGCTGCACTACGTTTGGTACCGAATCAAAATTAGGTCCCAAATTAATACGGTCCCTACGCCTACTGTAGCTTGGACAAGGGCGTAGCTTATACAAGGGGGGGGGGGGTACAATACTCGGACAGAATACAGACACGCGCGCACACACACAGATACGTACAGGAAGGTGCAAATCAATCAACTCGGGTCTGCCCGCCTGGCGCGGCAAAAGGGGGGCAGTATGGCTGTGGGAATGGGAGTTGTGGGACTCGCCCTTCCACCCTCGCACTCGGCGCTCCTTTCTGACCACCGCCGGTCCCAGACTCCCGCAGCAAGTGGGGGCAGCCCCGCATGCTGTACCGCGAAGCGGACGACTTTCCTCCACGAAACGACAGCCTAATGACCCAATCCGCCGGCCATTTTCGTCACAATTTATGCACCGCCCCCCCCCCTCAACCCACGCCTGCACATTTGCTGCTGCATCGCAGGTAAGTGATTGAGCATCCTTTTACATGCCTTTCACATGTTGAAGTTAAACCAGGTCTGACTCTGGAGATTAGAGATGCACTCAGGCCAGGTAATGGAGCCTCGATGCTTCAATTTCTCATAAATAGGTTTTACACACACACCCCAACCACCGCATCGCCTCATGTGCACCCCGGCCCAGGGCCGTGACATGGCAGCCTTGTCTTGGCGGGCACTGCCAAGGGGATTGCCAGGCCATGTTTGGCCTGGCTGGGCCCGCCACTGGGGCATATCCGAGGCCTTGTGCAATGTCGTGTGGAATGGGGGGCTGCCTCTGGACAAACGGCGCGTCCTGCTCCTCAGATCACCGGGGCTCTTTGGCACACGATCTTGCTCCCGTTCGGCGTAACGCCCTGGACAAAGCAAAGTGGACTAGTGATGGGTGCGACGGGCGGGCCGTGGTTGAGGGGGGTCTGAATAGCGGTCGAAGAGCGGTTGGGAGGGCACCTTATGGCGGGTTTCAGGGGCAGTTGCGGTCAGGGCTGCCCTTGAGTACTCAGTTTTGTTTTTGCTAAGGACGGCCCTCGAGGCCGGGGTCTGCGGTAAACCGCCGTCACCAACGCAAGCAACAGGGCACAGGGCCCGGGGCAAGGGAGCCCAACGGATTAAACCGGACGAGCATTTCAGCGCACTTATCGGCTCGGCAGACTTATCGGCTCAGCGGACTTTCGGCCGGCCGATCGGCCAGCCGAAAGTCCAGTTTAATCCGGTAGCGCGCAACTTTTGGCCCAAATAGTACAGCCGGACGTTCGGCCGGCCAAGTCGGCCGGCCGAAAGTACCGGACGAGGTAACACTTAGTAAAATTTGATAAAACTTAGTAGAAACGAGGTAAAACTTAGTAAACAATTTTTTAAAAAAAAACATTCACTAAGTTTTACCTCGGTCCACTAAGTCCCCCCCCCCCCCCTGGCTGCCGTTTTAAACAAGGTGGTCAACACTTCGATGGTAGGTGGTACTTTTGTTTAAGGCCACAAGGCCCCCGAGTCGATTCTCGGCCACTTGTGTTAGTGGCGCCCCGTCCAGGCCAAACCATCATGCACACCAATAAGTTGGCACTCGGCCAACATAAAAAAATATAATTGGGGTCGGGCAGTAGAAACAAAATCAGGCTCAAGAAAAGAGTCCTGACAGGGCCATGGCAAACATTTGTAGGAACTACTTACAAGTAGTTACAAAAGACACACTTGAAAATCAAGTCGGCCTTGGTATCTGCATGGCGCGGTTTGCCTCGCACTGCGGGATTATTGGTGAACTTCCCAAACAGAGCCCTTTTCAACTCCCCTTGCAGCTCGGTGCAAAATATAAATAATAAGATTTTCCACTTCTGACTGTTGCCACTGCTGATTCTGCCTCCCACGGTGGGGAACCCCCAGGCGGCAGGGGTTCTGTAGCCATCCGGCCCACTTGTGGGCCACTTCTGATTCCGCCCCCCGCTCTGAAGGGCTGGGGACCCCCCAGGCGGCAGGGGTTATGTAGCCACCATGCCCACTTGTGGGCCACTTCTGATTGTGCCCCCCGCTCTGAAGCGGTGCACGAAGCCACGCAACAAAGCGTGGATTTCAGAGTGGGGGGACAATATCAGAAATAGCCCACAAGTGGGCCCAGTGGCAGTCAGAAGTGGGAAAACTTATTTTTTGGGTAAGTAATTTACTTAGTAAAAAAGCAATTTTTTTCTACTAAGTAATTTACTTAGTAAAAAACTCACCCCCAGAGGAACAACTTAGTTGATAAATATTTTTTACTAAGTTTTGAAACTTAGTAAAAGAAAATTTTAAATTTTTTTTTTTTGACTAAGTTTTACCACCGACCTCCAGCCCGCCTTGCCTTAGAACCGCCAGACTACCCCTTGCTTCAGGTTGCTTCGCTCAACGCGGCGACCACCCTCTGCACCCCCCTTAAGTAACAAGACTTCTGCCACAGACTGCCTTGTGTTTGTACCGCTTTGTGTGTGCACCGCCTTGTGTGTGCACCACCTTGTGTATGCACCGCCTTGCCTGTGGACCGCCAAACCACCCCTTGCTTTGGGGGCGGGGCGGGAGAGGTAGGGGTGAAAGGAGGCTGTGGCCATCTTTAAGAAGAAAAGGGGGGGGGGGGTAACGGATTAAAGCGGACTTTTGGCCGGCCGGAAGTCTGGCCGGACTTTCAGCTGGCTGAGTCGGCCGGCCATAAGTCCGGCCGAGCCGATAAGTCCGCCAAGCTGAAAAGTCCGTCGGGTCGGGCGGGGGCATTGGGCATGTGGCGAATGGTGTTTGACACACCGATGCCCCGCGGATAGTGGCACAGTTCTTCTGCTGATAGAACATGGCGTTCGCAGTGCACTGCAACTGACCCCAAGTGTTTGCTATGGCCAGGGGTGGGGTCTCAGTCCGGTGATGACCAATCAGCATCACTCCTCCTCCTCCTCCTCCTCCTCCACCGCCGCCACCGCCACCAGACCCCCCCTCACCGACAACAGCCTCACCCCACTCGCCCTACCGCTGCCCAGCCCCACCGTCAGACCCCTTCCCCCTTTTGGGGGCATTGGTGTGGGGACCATTGGCCCAAGAGGGTGGAAAGTGGGATCCCTGCGATCAGTGACCAGCTTTGCCACTGCACAGTGCAGGGCGGCACGACATGCCTTCGGATGTGTGGCCAGATGCGTGTGCCAATATGTAGCCCAGCCGCGTGGCACAAGCAACCCTCCTGGTGTCGTAACTGCTGATACTGCCAAATGTGCATTGCATGCTGCGTGATGCATCCAGTCACAATCCTTCAGCAACACATGACACAAAACCAGCACTTCGGTCCGACATCATCACCATCACCAACACCATCACCGATAACACCACGATCACCGACACCATCACCGACACCATCACCATCACCATCACCAACACCATCTCCAACACCCACTGTACCCCAGCAAAGCACACTAGGTCCACTGAAATGTTATGACACCCCCCCTCCGGTCTCAGGTTGGCCTCGGGCAGGTTTGAGGCGGGTGTCAGGCAAGTCTTATCAGGCAGGTCTCGGACCGGTCTTGAGTAGATAGAGCGGGGGAGAAGGGGTGAACCATCCTTCCCTGCCACCAGTGGGGGCCGGTTCCCCTTGTTGCTGTTGCTTGTATCGTCGCGTCGTAGTGCAAACACACATGAGGAAATGTGCATCATGACACAAGCATTGCAAAAAGAAAGAGATCTTGGGCCAGCAGATGACACATTGCACTATGAAGGAATGCAATGTGCCAGGTAGCAGGTGCGTCAGCGTAGGGGCTGTGTAGGAACAGCGCAGACATTTTTTCGAACTACGCAGGAACAGCGCAGAGACTTTGAGGAACTATGCAGGAATAACGCAACTCATGCTGACGAACTACCCTCACTTACAGCGCCCGTCTGGGGTGTCCATCAAAGCACGCAAAAGGGCTGGCGCACGTCCACACTGGGCACAAATACAGGCACCAACGCAGACAAAACCACACCGCAGAATGCCTTCGCAGGATGGGCTTGGCCCCCGGGTGGGCCCGGGCGGAGCTTGGGGTCTTTGCCAGAAGTCTGGCCAGAGCACTCGTCTCGGCCCTCGGCTCCGGGGAAGAGGCGGGCCCTTGTCCTGATCGGGCTGCACGAGCCGATAAGGGGGCGGATCGGGGGCGCTGTAGCGTCCCACCAACGCCGTCATCCGTTGCGGACGCTGCCACGCGCGGATGTGTCATCCCGACCTCCGTTGGCGCTGATGCTGTGCGCTGAGGCGTCAACGCGACCTCCGCTGGCGCTGACTGAGGCCTCAAACCCACGTCACTGCCTGCAGACGCCGTGGGACCGCTTGCTGCAGGCGAAGGGCGCGACTGCAGCGGCGGCGCTGCGGCCTCACGCCCTCTCCGGGTCTCGGGCTCCAAACAGACCGCAGCGCGTTGGGCATCGACCCGGGCTTCAGACTTGGGATGCGTCTCGGCCTCATCCATCTCCATTTCTGCAGCGGCACAAACCGCAGACCCGGATCCGCAGTGCAAGTCTCTACGGTCCCATCGGACGGGGTGTGTGGCAACGGTCGTTCTGACGACTGCTGCAGCACATTTGTATCCTTCAATATTGTCCTGCTTACAGCTGAGAGCTGGCGGGGGGGGGGGGGGGCGGGGCTCTGCTGCGTGTTTGGCGCAATGGACGACGGGGGGTGGGGGGATAATTTCGTGCGGGGACTAGTTCCGCGGGGGAAAATTCGGCAGGGGAAGTTCCCGCCACCCTTGCAAATCCCAAAAGTCACACTGCCTCACGCACACACTGTACTGCCAAAGCCACAGATTTCGCCAGGGGTAAATTTCGCCCCCTTCCTTAAAGACGAAATTATCCGCGCGCGAAATTATCCCCCGACCTCTGCATGAGGGTGCCTCGGTCGCACCGCGCGCCGCACCACCCGCACCGCGCGCTTTAGTGGACGCGTCGTTCGCCGATGTACCACAACCGTTTTACAGAGAGGCAGGGGCGCGGTGGCCGAAGGGGTTGGCACGCAACAACGGTCTGCCTTACTCCAGGCCCCAAGACCATAAAATTGTTGTTTCGACCCAAACAAAACCATCAGCAGCCCCCAGACCCGGTGCTCGGTGTCCCACGACCGCTTTTGTGCCGCATTCAACGTTACGATTGTTTGGCTTGGGGTCATTCGGCCTCCGTGGCTGTCCGCGTTTCCCTCTTTGTCCTCCATTTCAGGGCTGGGCCGTAGGTGTTCGCCCGCCGGCGCTCTGCAGCCCCGTGCGCCAGTCGGGCTCGAATCGCACGGCGCGCCCACGAGGCGCGCACCGCACGCGAGCACACCGCGCGCACCGCACGCGAGGCGCCCTCGATTGGCAGTGCCTCGTGTCACTGATTCACCCCCGCATTTTAAATCGGTCAGAACCACACTTCGATTGAGCGCATCGTAACGCTCTTGCAACGTCGCATGCTCAGAGACCCAATGTGGGGCAAGGCCTTTCCACGACGGCACCCAAAAGTGTCCGGGGGTGCTGACATGACGGGCTCCGGTCCCTGTTATGATGTAGTGGTGAGGCGCGGATGTCGGGTCGCGTTCTGCCGAGTGTCAGGGTCCGGAAAGATTGGCTTTCCGGCGGTCCGCAATGCGCACTTGTGGGTGCACCAGAGGTCTGCACTGCGGCCCCGCTCCTCACCGCCTCTGGCATCGGGAGAGGCGGACAGGGGATGCAAATTGGTGTGAAGCGGGGGGTAGGGGAGGGTGCACCCCTGCAACGGGTCTCCCCGATCCCCTCGGCGTTGGCGGTATGGGCTCCCGTTGGGTGCGTCGTGAGCCCGGCGACACACCAGAACGCAGAACGCAGAACGGGCAATGCACAGCTCGCGTGTGACCAGACTTTTGGAGGACTGCACAGGTCGGACCATTACGGCATGGCACCGGATGTGAAGGGAGAGGCTGCCCGTGCCCGATATGATGTGCACAGTCTCAGCGGCACAAGCCCCGCGCATTCCAACCGGGGCAGGCGGGGAAGGTGGTAAGGGAGCGGATGGAGCCCCCGGTCCCCAGAGCCCAAGCCGAGACCAAGCCCGCGGCCTCCGGACGTCTGCTGGACCCCAATTCACAAAATCTGACTCCTCCACTCAGACCCGTGTCCCCTGTCCCCAGTGTTCATTGTCAGAAGCCTGTTTTTCAATATATCGGGCGAGGGTCAGCAGAGCCAGCGAAAATGGGCTGGGCTTGTGCGAAAAGGGCTCCATTTTTCTGGAATGCCTTCTGGCGCTGATCCCAAAAATGCCACTGGGATCCATGCATGCAAATGCAGTGCCCGGGACCTCATACACACGGCATGCCCATGTCCAAAGAGACTAAAGAGAGATGCAACACAAAGGGCAGAAAAAGAGCCGTCCGGAACTGCCATAGCACCCCACATAGGCATGCCATACCATGCAGTGCCACGCACAACGCTTCAATGGCCGGTGGAGGGCGAACAGTGAGTGCTGACTGCCGTGAAGCGTCAAACTTCGATGGGCGGTCAAAGCCTGCGCTGAGGAGCTGGGGGGCCACTCTGGCTGCATATTCCTTGAATCGTGCCTGAAGCCACACTTGAAGTTTATGGGGGTCTTCGAATGGGACAGTGGTCCCGTCAGCAACACTGCACATGGTCAGAAATGTCAGATGTGCCGGCGATGGTTTTTATCACAAAAGACAGCGTGGGTACCCTGCAAAAGGAGATGATGTGTGAGTGCGCAGCCCACCTTGGCCAGGCAACACAATCTTAGCCTGCTCCACCAGCACCCACAGATCCCCCTTGAGGGTAAAACCAGAGGTTGTACAGAGCACGGAGGATCAATTGGTCGGTCGGCTGAACTAGATGTCCCCGCCATAGACACTTGCAGCCATTGTTCATCATTAAGTTCTCACAGTGTCCAGGTTTTTGCTAGGCGACTGCCCCGGTGCTTCCGCCAATGTCCATTTCGCCTTCCTGCAAAGAAAAATTACACGACTTACAACAAACCCATCTACAAAAAAAAATCGGAAATTTGTCTTGGCGTGCTTTTTTTGGGAGGGAACGAAGCCGATGCTATTGGGAACGATAATGAAGCACGATGGTGTGGCGTTTGGGCAGGTAATGAAGGAGGGCCCTCTTTTGTCACGTGGGTGTTTGCAGCCTTGTTGTGCTCAGGCCCTTGTATGCACAGACATCCTACTTAGTTAGGTGCATTCTCTTTGTCCCGGGAGCAATCACACCGCCCTTCAAACCAAACATCGATAAATTTGTGAAGCTCTTTGCAGATGGTACACCGCTATGGGATTGGCAGACAGGGGGCGCACCGCATGCACCTTTTGGTGACCCAAAAGAGCCCCAAGTATGACCTTGCAATAGAGTGGGCCTATGGGGCAGGGACCTTGATACCCATGTACCTTCCAAATGGTTTGGTCCACAATATCATGCATCATATTTAATGGGCCTACCCCACAATGTGTCTTGTGTGGTCTGGTGCACATCGCTGAGTGTGACCCCCCCGCCCTCCCCACTTTCCGAGCCCCAACAGATGCACGGCATGTACCCTGTGTCCAATGCTGCCCAAACGTCTGAATGCATCCACACATGACCGCAACCCCCAACCCCTGTAAATGACGACCGCCCACCCAAATACGATCCCAAACCCCGACATTGGGAAAGTGTTTGCCCTGCGCGCGCCCTGCGCGCTACTTTTATTATGACTATCCTGGATTTAGCACCCAAGCTTACCACTGTGTAGAGAGGCCCCCTAGAGAGGCCCCCTAGTAGACCAAAGGCTGTCACATGTCAAGTGCAACACCATCCCTATTATGGAACAACAAACTTCAACAGACAGACCGAAACTTGGGTTTGGGTAGTTATGGACGTACAAAACTTTGCCCTGCACGCGCCCTGCGCGCTGACGCTCCCCCATTACTCCAATCCCTGAATATGATCCTAACCCTCCAATATGACCCCAACCCGCTAACCGACCCCAACACCCTCATATAATCTTCACCAGCAGTGAACAAGCCCGGCGTCATCCGTTGAACGCTGGTGGTTGCTGGTCAAACTTTGTTTGTTAACCTCCAACCACTGTCAGTCCGCCACAAAACGACCTTCCATAACCCACCAACCGTCGTCGGTTAGCAACCAACCACCGTCGTTTAGCCACCAACCACTGTTGATTGACCAATCAACTGCTGTCATTGATTACTGAGGGAGGTGGCCCAAACACACTCTGTATACTAGAGCGTAGAAAGCATAAACCTAACCCTAACCTTTGCAGTAAGCTGGTTTGGCCATGCCAGCCATGTTGATTGGGCTGAACAAGATGCCCCAAATTTCGTTCATGGCCGCTTTTGCCACATCATTGCTCTCCATTATGGACCCCACCACTCACTCTAACCCTAGCCTAGGGTTAGAGCTAGGGCTAGGGTCACCGAGCTGGTGGAACCAGTCTTGGTTTTATAACCCTTTTTAGTGTCTAGGGTGGACCTACCAGGTTTAGCAGCAGCAGCAGCAGCAGCAGTAGCAGCAGCAGCAGCAAGTAGCAAGCAGCAAGCAGCACGCGCGAAATGGGTAAAAATCAGAAATCCGTCGTGGTGCTACAGATTCGGCGAAAATTTGGTGGATGATACCTATGGGTGTGAAGTACAATCACACAAAGTTTGAGCGAGAAACTCAACAGTGGCGACCGGCAACGGGATTCGCAAGTGGCGGACCTCCGTTTCAAAAGCTGCAGTTTAGGGCCAAAAGCAGCCATTTTTGGGCCGAAAAAGCCGTGGAACACATTCAAAACGGCCAAACCAAGGGAAACGGTGGGTACACTCTACGTGCGGCTTGACTTCCCCGTGTCAACGAGCTCTTTGCGGCCCTCTAACTCCATGATATGTCCCGGAAACGGCCCAAAAAGGCCCCCAGAAGCTCCAAATGCCGACAGCCACAAACCAAGAATAGGCCATATCTTTGGCTACATGGCTCAAAATGCGATTCCGAGGGCACCTACTCCACCCGCAACCCCCCACTTTTTGTGGTTTCCACCCCTTAGAATTACCCAAACGGACGCCTAGACCCCAATACCTAGGCCCACTAGGCTGCGGCAAGCTGCAAACTCAAGCCCAAACAGGTGGGTGCCCAAATGGGTCAACAGGGTCCAGTAGGGGCAAAAAGATGACTTTTCTCAAAAATGATCCTAGACCATGTGCAACGCTAAACCAAGTGTTTCTGGACCGTTTTGAGCTTCCGGTGGCCCATTTTGGTCCTCCGAAAATCCCAAAATGCCTTGAAAATGGACTGTTTTGGGACCAAAAATGGGTCAAAAATGGGTCAAAAACGCATTTTTCCAAACCTCATCCTAGACCATTTGGGGTGCACCAACGGGTGAAATGAGCCCATTTTGAGCCCATTTTGGGGCATTTTGGCCCCTCAGAAGTCCATTTTGGGGCATTTTGGCCCCTCAGAAGTCCAACAAAAGCCTTGAAAGTGGGCCTCGTGGTGATGGGGTTCACTTGCAAGCTGATTTCACTTTGTCAAGAGCCATCAATGTGTGAATCATTCTTGATGTCCCTCACCAGTTATAGCTGATGTTCCCTCCCCCACCAGCTCGGTCCCAATATTCAGTCTTGATTAGGGCTAGGGTCACCGAGCTGGTGGAACCAGTCTTGGTTTTATAACCCTTTTTAGTGTCTAGGGTGGACCTACTAGGTTTAGCAGCAGCAGCAGCAGCAGCAAGCAAGCAGCAGCAGCAAGCAAGCAAGCAGCACGCGCGAAATGGGTAAAAATCAGAATTCTGTCGTGGTGCTTCAAATTCGGCTGAAATTTTGGTGGATGATACCTATGGGTGTGAAGTACAATCACACAAAGTTTGAGCCAGAAACTCAACGGTGGCGGCCAGGAACGGGATTCCCAAGTCGCGGACCTCAATTTCAAAAAATGTAGTTTAGGGCCAAAAATAGCCAATTTTGGACTAAAAAAGCCCTGGAACACATTCAAAACGGCCAAACGAAGGGAAACGGCGGGTACACTGCACGTGCGGCTTGACTTCCCCGTGTCAACGAGCTCTTTGCTGCCCTCTAACTCCATGATATGTCCCCGAAACGGCCCAAAAAGGCCCCAGAAGCTCCAAATGCCGACAGCCACAAACCAAGAACAGGCCATATCTTTGGCTACATGGCTCAAAATGCGATTCCGAGGGCACCTACTCCACCAACAACCCCCCACTTTTTGTGGTTTCCACCCCTTAGAATTACCCAAACGGACGCCTAGACCCCAATACCTAGGCCCACTAGGCTGCGGCAAGCTGCAAACTCAAGCCCAAACAGGTGGGTGCCCAAATGGGTCAACAGGGTCCAGTAGGGGCAAAAAGATGACTTTTCTAAAAAATGGTCCTAGACCATGTGCAACGCTAAAACAAGTGTTTTTGGACCGTTTTGAGCTTGTGGCGGCCCATTTTGGTCCTCCGAAAATCCCAAAATGCCTTGAAAATGGACTGTGTTGTGACCAAAAATGGGTCAAAAATGGCTCAAAAACGCATTTTTCCAAACCTCATCCTAGACCATTTGGGGTGCACCAACGGGTGAAATGAGCCCATTTTGAGCCCATTTTGGGGCATTTTGGCCCCTCAGAAGTCCATTTTGGGGCATTTTGGCCCCTCAGAAGTCCAAAAAGCCTTGAAAGTGGGCCTCGTGGTGATGGGGTTCACTTGCAAGCTGATTTCACTTTGTCAAGAGCCATCAATGTGTGAATCATTCTTGATGTCCCTCACCAGTCATAGCTGATGTTCCCTCCCCCACCAGCTCGGTCCCAATATTCAGTCTTGATTAGGGCTAGGGTCACCGAGCTGGTGGAACCAGTCTTGGTTTTATAACCCTTTTTAGTGTCTAGGGTGGACCTACTAGGTTTAGCAGCAGCAGCAGCAGCAGCAGCAGCAAGCAAGCAGCAGCAGCAAGCAAGCAAGCAGCACGCGCGAAATGGGTAAAAATCAGAATTCTGTCGTGGTGCTTCAAATTCGGCTGAAATTTTGGTGGATGATACCTATGGGTGTGAAGTACAATCACACAAAGTTTGAGCCAGAAACTCAACGGTGGCGGCCGGGAACGGGATTCCCAAGTCGCGGACCTCAATTTCAAAAAATGTAGTTTAGGGCCAAAAATAGCCAATTTTGGACTAAAAAAGCCCTGGAACACATTCAAAACGGCCAAACCAAGGGAAACGGTGGGTACACTGCACGTGCGGCTTGACTTCCTCGTGTCAACGAGCTCTTTGCAGCCCTCTAACTCCATGATATGTCCCCGAAACGGCCCAAAAAGGCCCCAGAAGCTCCAAATGCCGACAGCCACAAACCAAGAACAGGCCATATCTTTGGCTACATGGCTCAAAATGCGATTCCGAGGGCACCTACTCCACCAACAACCCCCCACTTTTTGTGGTTTCCACCCCTTAGAATTACCCAAACGGACGCCTAGACCCCAATACCTAGGCCCACTAGGCTGCGGCAAGCTGCAAGCTCAAGCCCAAACAGGTGGGTGCCCAAATGGGTCAACAGGGTCCAGTAGGGGCAAAAAGATGACTTTTCTAAAAAATGATCCTAGACCATGTGCAACGCTAAAACAAGTGTTTTTGGACCGTTTTGAGCTTGTGGCGGCCCATTTTGGTCCTCCGAAAATCCCAAAATGCCTTGACAGTGGGCTGTGTTGTGACCAAAAATGGGTCAAAAATGGCTCAAAAACGCATTTTTCCAAACCTCATCCTAGACCATTTGGGGTGCACAAACGGGTGAAATGAGCCCATTTTGAGCCCATTTTGGGGCATTTTGGCCCCTTAGAAGTCCAAAAAGCCTTCAAAGTGGGCCTTGTGGTGATGGGGTTCACTTGCAGGCTGATTTCACTTTGTCAAGAGCCATCAATGTCTAAATCGTTTTTGATGTCCCTCACTAGTCATAGCTGATGTTCCCTCCCCCACCAGCTCGGTCCCAATATTCAGTCTTGATTTGGGTCAGGGTTAGGATTAGGGTCACCGAGCTCGTGGAACCAGTCTTGGTTTCATAACCCTTTTTAGTGTCTAGGGTGGTCACCGAGCTGGTGGAACCAGTCTTGGTTTTATAACCCTTTTTAGTGTCTAGGGTGGACCTACCAGGTTTAGCAGCAGCAAGCAAGCAGCAGCAAGCAGCAAGCAGCACGCGCGAAATGGGTAAAAATCAGAACTCTGTCGTGGTGCTTCAGATTTGGCCGAAATTTTGGTGGATGATACCTATGGGTGTGAAGTACAATCACACAAAGTTTGACCAAGAAACTCAACAGTGGCGGCCGGGAACGGGATTCCCAAGTCGCGGACCTCCGTTTCAAAAGCTGCAGTTTAGGGCCAAAAACAGCCATTTTTGGGCCAAAAAAGCCGTGGAACACATTCGAAACGGCCAAACCAAGGGAAACGGTGGGTACACTCTACGTGCGGCTTGACTTCCTCGTGTCAACGAGCTCTTTGCGGCCCTCTAACTCCATGATATGTCCCGGAAACGGCCCAAAAAGGCCCCCGGAAACTCCAAATGCCGACAGCCACAAACCAAGAATAGGCCATATCTTTGGCTACATGGCTCAAAATGCGATTCCGAGGGCACCTACTCCACCCGCAACCCCCCACTTTTTGTGGTTTCCACCCCTCTGAATTGCCCAAACGGACGCCTAGACCCCAATACCTAGGCCCACTAGACTGCGGCAAGCTGCAAGCTCAAGCCCAAACAGGTGGGTGCCCAAATGGGTCAACAGGGTCCAGTAGGGGCAAAAAGATGACTTTTCTAAAAAATGATCCTAGACCACGTGCGATGCTAAAACAAGTGTTTCTGGACCGTTTTGAGCTTGTGGTGGCCCATTTTGGTCCTCCGAAAATCCCAAAATGCCTTGAAAATGGGATGTGTTGTGACCAAAAATGGGTCAAAAAAGGGTCAAAAACGCATTTTTCCAAACTTCATCCTAGACCATTTGGGGTGCACAAACGGGTGAAATGAGCCTATTTGGAGCCCATTTTACGGTATTTTGTCCCCTCAGTTTGCACAAGCAGAGCACAAGAAAACTGCACAGGACTGCATTTTACGGTATTTTGTCCCCTCAGAAGTCCAAAAAGCCTTGAAAGTGGGCCTCGTGGTGATGGGGTTCACTTGCAAGGTGATTTCACTTTGTCAAGAGCCATCAATGTGTGAATCATTCTCGATGTCCCTCACCAGTCATAGCTGATGTTCCCTCCCCCACCAACTCGGTCCCAATATTCAGTCCTCTTTAGTGTCTAGGGTGGACCTACCAGGTTTAGCAGCAGCAAGCAAGCAGCAGCAAGCAGCACACGCGAAATGGGTAAAAATCAGAACTCTGTCGTGGTGCTTCAGATTCGGTTGAAATTTTGGTGGATGATACCTATGGGTGTGAAGTACAATCACACAAAGTTTGACCAAGAAACTCAACAGTGGCGGCCGGGAACGGGATTCGCAAGTGGCGGACCTCAGTTTCAAAAACTGCAGTTTAGGGCCAAAAGCAGCTATTTTTGGGCCAAAAAAGCCCTGGAACACACTCAAAACGGCCAAACGAAGGGAAACGGTGGGTACACTCTACGTGCAGCTTGACTTCCTCGTGTCAACGAGCTCTTTGCGGCCCTCTAACTCCATGATATGTCCCGGAAACGGCCCAAAAAGGCCCCCGGAAACTCCAAATGCCGACAGCCACAAACCAAGAATAGGCCATATCTTTGGCTACATGGCTCAAAATGCGATTCCGAGGGCACCTACTCCACCCGCAACCCCCCACTTTTTGTGGTTTCCACCCCTTAGAATTGCCCAAACGGACGCCTAGACCCCAATACCTAGGCCCACTAGACTGCGGCAAGCTGCAAACTCAAGCCCAAACAGGTGGGTGCCCAAATGGGTCATTAGGGTCCAATAGGGGCAAAAAGATGACTTTTCTAAAAAATGATCCTAGACCATGTGCGACGCTAAAACAAGTGTTTCTGGACCGTTTTGAGCTTGTGGTGGCCCATTTTGGTCCTCCGAAAATCCCAAAATGCCTTGAAAATGGGCTGTGTTGTGACCAAAAATGGGTCAAAAAAGGGTCAAAAACGCATTTTTCTAAACCTCATCCTAGACCATTTGGGGTGCACAAACGGGTGAAATGAGCCCATTTTGAGCCCATTTGGGGCATTTTGGCCCCTCAGAAGTCCAACAAAAGCCTTGAAAGTGGGCCTCGTGGTGATGGGGTTCACTTGCAAGGTGATTTCACTTTGTCAAGAGCCATCAATGTGTGAATCATTCTTGATGTCCTTCACCAGTCATAGCTGATGTTCCCTCCCCCAGCTCGGTCCCAATATTCAGTCTTGATTAGGGTTAGGGATAGGGTTAGGTGTAGGGTTAGGAGCAGGCTGAGGGTTGGGGTGGGCGTTAGAGTCAAGGTTGGGTTCAAGGATAGTGTTGGGGTGCTCCGGCGCCTGGGCGGGGAGGGGTGCTATGAGGGCAAGGGGAATGAAAAAAAATTTCGGGCGCCTTCGGCGCCACCATACGTATGGCCTGTAGCTATTGACCCTTGGTAACTAAGTGGGCCCGGAGGGCTGGGAGGGGAGGGGAGGTCGCGTACCCAAACTGAGGAAATGGCCCACCCATGTGCACACACATCTGCTCTAGCCGCCACTGACCTAGCTGACTGACTGCAGGCTCTAGAAAAATGGGGGAAAAGGGGGGAACTGGGGGGAAATGGGGGGAACTAGAGGGAAAAAGAGGAAAGGGGTAGACATGTGCAGACAAGCAATTCTTGAGCCCTCCACAACCCTTGCATGATGCAACTCACAGATAGAATAGAATACGCCAAACGCTCGTTAGGTGCCGGAACTATGCCATTGAAGCAAAGGGATACATACGCATCTTTCAAATTGTACAGCTTATTTGAGCACACCCTCTTCCATACACTGAAAGTCCGCTCCACATCGCACTATGGATGGCGAGAACTCATCTGACACATCGATACATCAAGGATAGATGATCTCTCATGCCTCTAATGCCTACCCACCATTGCAGAATATGAGACTTCTGACTGTTAGGCATTACCATGTCCCTACACAACCTGCACTCACCAGTGTCCACAATTGCATTGCATTTTCGACCTGAGAGTACAAGGGGGAATGCTTGGATATCACTGTTGTGAGGGTCACAAACTTTGGCCTACTTTGCTAATTCCAAATGTTTGGACACATACTTCCACAGCTTCTGGGCTGCACACTCCAATATTTGAGTGCCTGCCAAAGAGTAATATATGGTCTTGACGAGGATTCAGTTAAAAATAGTGAAAAGGTTTGCTCACCAACCTGACTGACAGGGAAAATAGAAATTTGGCAACTTACTGACAAAAGTCAAATTTTCAGGTACCGTGGATGCTTGTGCACAAAGCAGAATGACAGATGTGTGCTGCCGTTTCATGCAACTCAAAGATAATGTGTGTGGGGCTGCCCCCGCTGTGCACAGGCAAGTGACAGGGGGTTGAACCGGCGATGTAAAAGCTGCACTTTTGGGGGTGAGAGGGGAAGGGCGGTACCGGAGCTCACATTTGCAGTATTCTGCCCCCCGTTTCCAATGATGTCCACTCCGCAGCTGGTACCAGCAGGGCCTCGCTTTGAGATGAAGGAGGGTGCTGGTCCACGCGTGGGCGAAATTCGGGAGGTAATGGGCCGAATCATGATCAGTACCGCAGTCATGCCCCCCGAATATCCACTCACACAGCGCCTCTGGAACCCCCCCAAGGGGCGAGGGCCCGCAGGCAATCAATCGGAAAACAAGTAGCACTGCCACAGCGAATGTGCGATGGGCGGCAATGCTCTGCTGATCGTACATTCGCTATGGCAGGAGCCGTGCATCATGAGCCCCTACCTCCTGATGGTGCACTCGGATGGTTGGCCTGGGGCCCAAAGCCGTTCCGAGAGTTTCTGCCCGGTGCCCGCCGGCATCACTTCTTGGGTTTTTCATTACATCACTCAGGAGAGCCACTGGGGATAGCCACCAGCCGCTGTCGGAAAACGGTCAACTGCAGTCAGCAACCGGTGGCAGCTACTGTACAAGTGCAATAAGTTAGCATCCACCATGCAGGGGTCTTTATGGGTCAATCCCCCGCCCGGGGCTCTTGGGCCTTGGCACTCTCGTCCGGCTGTGGCCCACCTGCCAGTGGCCGTAGATCATCGTGTGTGTCAGCCCCTGAAGGCCTTGAGACTGCAGCGCACCTCCAATGGGTAACACTTGGCGATCCAGAACCCCATGGGACTTGTGTTGGAATAGGCCACATCATCGGTGGTGGAGAGCACCCTCCTCAGGGCGAAAGTTGGAGGGAATCCTGCTTTGCACATGGGGCATCTCATGGGCATTGTTTGTAATGCAGGGCGTGTTGCTGTGAGGGGCGGTAGGGAACCACATTGTGCCGTATTTGACACCACAGTTTGTATCCCGCCCATTCCGAAGCACTCATATTTTCTCCGAATACACTTGTGCAGTACATGTGCTGCACTGGTAACGCTTTGATGGCATGAATTGTTGGGCATTCGCCAGATGGTATTGAGTTCCAGCACATCAACTACATGCGGGGTGTGGTTGCTATCGACCATGGCAAGGCCCTAGGTCTAGGGCCGTGTCTTACGGGATGCATGCTTGTCCGCTTGTGGGCCAGTTGTTTTCCAGTGTGGGAGCACTCTCTGGGGGCTGCTGGGGATAATTGCCCCATGCGTACGTGGGGCAAACACTCCCTATTGTGCCGATGATGGCAGAAGGTGAGGGGCAAGCAGGAGCAAGAGAGCGAAGGTGCGGGGGAACAGCACATTGCACACACAGCTTTGCTGTCACATTTCATTGTTCAGCCCCTCCTCGCCCCCGCGCGTGCATTACCACCACCACCAGTCCACGGGTCTACATCCGAGGGTGGCTGGGCATGAGACTCTCACTCTCTCTCTCTCTCTCTCTCTCTCTCTCTCTCTCTCTCTCTCTCTCTCTCTCTGAAGTATGTGACCAGTATGTGAACGGGGTATCGGCCCCCTGTCTGGGTGTTCCCAGCCCCGTCGCTCGGCACCCTCGCAGCCCCGCACTAATCCCCGAGGAAATGGGACAGAATGTGCATCATCACCAGCTCGTCGTTGTCGCCGCCCTGCGCAATCGCCTCGGCCACCTGCTCCCCTGTGGCGGGGAAACCCATCGCCTGCACCCGCCGGAGCATCTCGACCGCCGGGTCGCCCGCGGCCTCGCCGCCCGGCAGCGGCCGCGGCATGTCGCACACGGGGCACCGCAGCACGTCCCAGAGCGCGAGCGACGTGCAGCCCGCGCACTGCCACTCGTTGATCTCCTTGAACTCGTGGTGCGCCACCTCGAGCTCCGCCGACGCCAGCGCGCGGTTGTACACCGTCACGGTCCGCAGCAGCCCCCCGGTCATCAGGGGCTCCTCGGCCGAGCCGAACAGCGACAGCCCCGAGAGCAGGTCGACGCTGATGGGGCCGTCGATGTCCAGGTCATCGGGGATCATGTACGGGACGTACTCCTGCCCGTTGAGGTAGAACGTCACCTGCCGCCCGCACGCCACGGAGATGATGAGGTGGTGCCACCTCTGGGGCTCCACCTGCCCGTACATGTCGTCCAGGTTGGCGCCGACCCCGAGCCGCCCGCCCGAGTCCGCGGCGAACTCGGCCCCGGGCCGCTTTGAGGTCGGGGGCGACGTGCGCACCAGCCCCGAGGCCACAGGCGGCAGCGACGGCAGCCGGAGCTCGAGCGCGATGGTGTACTCGTTCATCCGCAGGCAGCCGCCGCCGTTGGGGCCGAAGAGGCTGGGCAGCTTCACCGTCAGATGCGACTTAGGCCCCACGTAGAGCGCGTGCGACCCGTCGGGCTGGGGGCGGTAGTCTACAAATCCGTGGGTTGCGACGTTTTTAGGGAGCTTCTGCGTGGTAAAGTCGTACCGTGCCAGGCCCTCCCGGATCTCCGGGTTGGGCCCACGGCCGGCGGCCCGGTCCTGCGCCTCCTCCTCGCGCTCGAGCTCGCGGGCGCGCTCGCGCTCCACCTCGCGGTACTCCTGGAGCTCCTCCTCGGCCTGCCGCAGCGCCTCCTCCTCGAGGCGGAGCCAGGTCTGCTTGATGGCCTCCTCGCCGCGGGGCACCAGCATGACCTGCTCGGGGTCGACCGGGCTGATCGTGAGGAACCCACTTGCCACGGTTGCCGCGTCCCGGGCCTTGTGCAGGTCGTCACTCCACCGCAGCATGTGTGCGAATTCGCCCTGAGCGGACCGGAAAACAGGGAGGCCAGGGGTGGTCGCAGTTGTGAAACATGAGGTTGGTCGCACGTTCACCGCGGCCTGACTGTACATTGAGCAGGGGGGTGCTCAAGGGAAGAAAGCCGCCTCCGGTATTTGTAGTGTCTGGGCTGGCTACGGATCGACGTCGGTTGTCGGTTCAACATCGGCGGTTGGCGGTTAACCGACGGCGGTGGGTGGGTCAAAATGAACAAGGAGCGGTGGGGGGCCGTAGCTCCCAGTCGCTTTGCATTCATCCCAGGGGTCCTGGCGCATGCTGTATTGACGGGCCCCAAGTGTGCCTCCCCTCGCCAAGGAGGTGGAGGTCAATAACGTTGGATTATTGGTCCCGCGGCCCGTTTTCGACCTCTATTTTGTGCGTAAAACGAGTGGTGTTCGGGGGGGGCAGCGAAGAATTAGAAGGGCGGGGGGGCACCCCCCCCTCGTCCTACTCACACCATGGCCTCGTGCCAAACCCCCCTCCTCCTCTGGTGTACGGCAATTGTAATACTTCCCTGAAGGAGGGGGGGGGGGGGGGCAGCCCCCCGGGGGTGATTCTCCAGCTCAGCCAATGAGGCCTCGGTGCCCCGTCAATTCAATGCGCACCGCGGGAGTATTTTGAGGGTTTTTTGGTTCGGAGGGCCAAAATTAGGAGGGGAAAATTTTGGTGCTACTCCTTGGGAATGAAGGAACATTTTGGTACAAGGTCCCTTGTTGATTTTTCCGAGTGGATGGTTACTGTTACCTGGTGGTGGGCTCTGGATGGTCACTGGATGGGCTCTGGTGCACACATTTTGGTGCATAGCATCCTTATAATTGAAGCAAAAATCTGGCAGGAGGGAAGGCTTCCAAATTTGTCCACATAAACTTTGTCCCCCCCCCCCAAATTTCCTCCCTTGGTACCCCCCAGGCTCGAACCCACGACCTCATCATCACGGCCTTCGTGCAATGTCAATGCACCACGAGCAGACGCGGGATGGGGCCCGGTGGTGGCGCGGGGTCACCACAGCCCCAGCGCAACAACTCAGCACCCCCACGCACCCCGACAAACGACCCCCCGTTACGCGTACCCCAAGTGGTCGGTCGCCTCCAAGTGTTTCCGTTCAGCGACGGGTCGGTCTTGTAGGGGCGCCCACTCACGCCACATCTCTGACCGCTCCCGCAGTGCCCGTTCTCCCCCCCTCCTCAACCCCCGGGTACTGATGCGCACTGCGCCCGGTCTTTTACTCAGAGCACCGGGCAACAGCAAACGCTTCGCCAATGCCCTCAGTCCGTCAGTCTCCGGCCACAAAAGCGCCCTCCATCGGCTGCCACTGCACGGGTCAGGCCCAGGCAAAGTGGCCACCGGGGGCTCCGGCCAGGCCCCGGACAGTGATGGCAGGGCATTCCTTCGGGCGGCGCACGAGACTCTGCTGGGGCACAGCGCTGTCATCACCGCCGCCGCTCTGCGAAACAGATGTGTGTGCACGCCTCTGGGCTGGCGAGCGAAGAAGGAGGTCACACGACAAAAATGCAAAGAAAGAAGAGATCTTCGGCGACATGTCATCGGCGCCTTTCACTGCAGCACACAAGAGGGCAGGCGGGGGATGCTGGTTCACCACCCGTACGGTCCTGTGCACTATGGGCTGGCTGGCACCAGGCGGCAGGATATTCCGCCAGGCCCCTGAATCAGGCTTCATAACGTCGCACAGCAGCAACGCCCCCCCCTGCCCCCGCGCGCCCCAAAAAAAAGTGTCGCACTCCGGTACGCCAGGACCTCAACAGCGCACCGACCGCCTGCCTAGAGGGCCTTCCCTCGGGACCGTCATTCGCAAACAATAAATCTCCGGGTCCTTTCGTGCAGCCCCGAAATCGATTGGTACACAGAATCTGCACAACTCCTTCTTTGAAGGGCCCAAGGAGGGCCCGAAAGGAAAACAGCGCAGGGCACAACGGCGGTGCACATAAGAAAACGTGCCATTTTGTCATCAAAACACCCGGAGGCACCTGCCAAAAGCCGTCAACGAGGGCTGTCCTGAAGGAAAAAGAAAAAGAAAAAAAAGGGCCCGTGACGCCAACAGAAACGAACGTTCACGGGGGCGCTCTCTGCTTCATAGTTCAGACATGGGCAAGACACAAAACCACAGAAAACGGTATTGAACAGTGTTTTGGTGGTTGGCGGCGGTTGGCGGTTGGTGGTCCTTGGGGGCCGTCCCTAATGGCTGTCCTTAAAAATGGGGGTTCTTACGGACAGCCTTGGGATTTGGGGGGGGGGGGGCGACCTAATTACAAACAGACGAATGCAAACCAGAGGTAAGGCACTCCACCGCAACGCAGAAGTGCATCTTTATTCTCCGGTTAAACTCAAGACACACCCTTTGTCTGAGACAGAAAACAGAACATTCGGGATGAGGGGGGGGGGGGGGGGGGGCTGTGGGTTGCGACAGAGCCTCACGCGGGGGCAGGCGCGCAGCTCGGGCATTGTCCCATACCCTGCCCGGCACCGGGACTACGATCCGATCCCAAGGCCGACCGGACTACGGACAGGCCCCATGGACGCCACCACAGCACCGGCGGGTGGTAGTCGCCGTCGTGCCTGCGTACGTCCGGCGCTGGGAGAGCCACCCCTACGGTCATAACACCAACAGAAACGAACGCTCACGGGGACGCTCTCTGCTTCATAGTTCAGACATGGGCAAGACACAAAACCACAGAAAACGGTATTGAACAGTGTTTTGGTGGTTGGCGGCGGTTAGCGGTTGGTGGTCCTTGGGGGCCGTCCCTAATGGCTGTCCTTAAAAATGGGGGTTCGTAAGGACAGCCCTGCCGTCAAGTGGTCGTCGGTTGACCGTTTTCTTTTTGGCGGTGAACCGCCGTACGCCAAGCCCAATACCTCCCTTGGGTAAAAAAAACCGGGTCCCTTAATGCAACCCCTGGGCAGAAGGGGGGGGCGGGGGTTGATACCCACGACAGATTGCCGTCACCGTCGGTGTCATTGGTGCGCACCAAATCAATGACGTCCTTCTCGTCCGCGTTAATCCCCAGAAAGTCGAGCGCCGCCCAGAGCTCACTGGGCTTGAGCAGCCCGTTGCCGGAGACGTTGAAGAGTTTGAACGCAACGGACAGCGTCAGGCACCGCTGGGCGAGCGCGAGCCGCACGCGCACCACTTGGGCCCGGACCATCAACACGTGGAACTCGGACCGCAGCGAGAAGATCTTCGCGAGTGGGGTCCCCTCCCACTTGCGCCGCAGCCGGCGGCGGCAGCCCATGGTGTGCTCGAAGAACAGCTGCCGACGCCGGCACGTCGAGGACTGCAGGGCCCGGATCAGCATTCCAACGTCGCCATCGGTGTACGAGAGCTCACCGTCGAAGAAGCGCAGGCTCTGCTCGGCGATGCGCGCCTGGTACGCGGAGTCTCCCTCGCGCGTGGGCTGCACGTTGCCGAGGTCCGGCAGGTGCTGGTCGAGGGTCGCGAACCCCATCGGGAGCGCGCGCAGGCGCACCTCCACCTCCAGCCCGGCGCCGCGGCAATGGAGGATCCGGCGCACCGTCTCGGCCTCCGCGAGCGACAGCGCCACGAAGTGCCGCCCGACGTCCTGCGGCCGCAGCGCGTCGCTGAGCAGCACGCCCTGCAGCCCCTCGGGCGAGAGGCCGTCCCCAGCGGCCCACTCCGCGACGACGGCGTCGACGCCCGCCCGCTCGGCGTCGGCGTCCAGCGCGGCCCACAGCACGTGCGGGAGCATGGCACGGTCCACGCGGCCCGTGCCCGCCACGTCAAACAACTCGAAGGCCCGCTCCAGCGACGAGCCGGAGCCGGGCTGGAATCGCTCGGAGAGCACGCGACTGGCCCGCGACAACGTCTGGGGCCCCGCACCGTCGGGCGGCATCGAAGGGAGCACCTCGCCCTTGAAGTCGGCGTGGTCGATCCCGGAAAGCTCAAGGCCGCTGTTGACCTGCAGGAATGCGTATAAAAGGGGGCGGGGGATTCACTGGGCGTCACTGCAGGCCGAAGCAGTGGGATAGGGGGAGCGTGGAGCGGAGGATTAGGTGAGACAGAGGCGACAGCAGGAGGATCCGCACATGGAGCAGGCCCTTTCCCCTCCAAATAGATCCCGTTGCACGAAGTGCCAACTGTGGGACTGAGATGGGACAGAATGACCTGACCAAGATCGGGGACAAAAAAAGTCCGCCAGATTCTAGTGGAATATGGTTGGCGCAGGTGCAACAGCACTTTTGGGATCACTGAATTGTGGAGGTGGCACGTAGTATAATGTTTGGGGGATGTTACACATTACATTATATCATGTTACGCCTTACACACAAGTGCAGATGTGTGCTCTTTCATGGACAGTAGGCCGATGTGCGCACCTGCGTACCAGTGCATGAGTGTGTGATGTGCGGCCCATGCGCCATTGATTCTCATTGGCTCCTCTTTGCTTTTAGACACTGGGGAACTGGAACAATGGAGTGGTGCAAGGTAAAGTGACCACTGCATACCATATGGTCGCCGCTGATGAAAATTTATCTGGCCCTCAAGCCCTCTCCGTAGGACCCCCCCCCCCTTATTGGGCTCGTAGGCCCCGGGGGGGACACAGGACCCAGAAATGTATAAACACCACTCAACGTGTAAGATGTGGCTTTGTGGCAGGTGATTACCGGCCAGTTGGCTCTTGAGCTCGCCATTGGGGTGCATGCAATGGATGGGATTGAGGATTGAGGATTGAGAGGATGCAATCCACGTGTTCCGGGGGGGGACACGTTGCGCGCATGGTGCACGTGCGGTGCATTCATTGTGGTTGTACCAGGAGCCAACACACCCAGAGGATTTGAGCAGACAGGTCCCCTAATGTGTTGCCACCGCTTGCAGTCATGCCCATCTCTGCAGGGTCATACATTGTGGGTTGCTTTGCCATTGCTATTTCACAATGTACTATAACTCCTAGGTATGCACTTTGTTGGTGTGGGTGTTGTCACAACGCAATGTCTCTGTCATGGCTACCTGCTAAGTGTGATGGTCACATACACCGAAACAAATGGTCACCAAGTCGCAGCCTCCAAGAAGTAACCAAAAGCCTCCACAAATTAACAGCAAGCTTCCAAGAGTTAACAGGCCTCCGGGCCTCCAAGAATTAACAACAAGCCACCAAGAATGAACAGTAAGCCTTCCGGAACGAACAGTAACGCTCTAGACCCTCTACACTCACCCAAAATCGGCAGGAATGATCTTGGCACGCTCCAGCAACCTCCAAGGGACACCATTTTCAGGGCTTTCAAGGGGAGACCGTTGGCCCTGGTATTAGTCCAAAAGCAGGCACGGTGTGCCAAGGATGTATTAGAAGAGAGGAGGGGGGGATCTGGGACCCAAAAGTTCGTGTACCAAAAATGGCCCGACAAGATTTTCCCAATGGTAAATTTCGTTTTTTCCCACTACCGCCACTTCGGTCGGGGAGGGAGGGAGGCTCCTCCTACGGGTGTCAGCTGTTCTGATGCATCCTTGTGGTGTGCGCAGCGCACATTCTCTCCCCAGGTCGCATTTTCCCACCCATTTTTAGCAACTACCATGACACCAGGCATTTTTGGTATTGAATCTCACACACTCCACATGTTGCAAACCCTTCACCACTCGTGCCCATTTCAGCTCCGCGTGTTGGACTACATATTCTGGGTTTTAGGCTTATGCATTGCACATGTCGTGAGGTCCCACACTCTACTCAATTCAGCAGCTGTCTTCTGGAAGGTGCAACCTTATTATAGGGCCCTGCACGGGGCTGCATTTGCAGAACGATAGTGCACACATTTTGTCCAACTACAGTGGCCACGGTCACGGTGGTGGTGTGAGCGCCAATTACAACACAATTACACCTTCGCCAAGCACAGGCTCAGCATGCGGCAGGTGGCGTTTGGCGCAGGATGAGCCATAAAAGCCAGGAACATGGACATCATCCGATGTTACGCAGTTCTGCGAATTTTGTGAAAAGAACCATCCGCACTGTGGACGGCGAGTGCTGAGGCATGCAGCATGTGGGCCGCTGGGCCTAAGTGACGCGGGGGGGCGGCAGATACCTGGCACAGCTTCCCCGGGTCGGGCACGTACTCGAGCACAAAAATGACGTTCTTGAGGCGCCGCTCGCCGGTCCACTTCGGATTGAAGTAATTCGAAGAGAGGGCCAGGCCCTTCGGGAAGAGCAGCGGGTTGCGCTTGTATAATTGGAATGCCCGGAGCTCGTAGAACGGCGCAGCCTCGGGGTCAATGTCGCTCGCTTTGGAGCATACATCAGACCGGATCCCGGTCTCGAAGGTCCAGGGGACGGGCTCTTCCAGGTCGCGGCTGTACAGCAGGTCGATATACTTCTCGATCTCGACCTCCCGCTCCTGCTCCTGCTCCTGCTCCTGCTCCTGCTCCTGCTCCTGCTCCTGAACCATTTCGCCCCGCAGCGCAATCTCCTGTGCAACGCTCGTGCGCGCGCGCCCGGCTGACCCGTCCCCGGCCGGCGCCACAGCCCCCTCCTTGGCCGTCTGCAGGATTCCCTCGATCACTGCGAGGTCCTCGCGGCTCGAGATGAACGCCTCGTGCTTCGAGGCGAGGTCATCAATGACCTGGTGCATGGCGCGGCCGTGCGAAATGGACTCGTCTACGGTGAACTCGATGGGCTCCATGAAGCACTCCACTGCCTCGGGCACGCCCACTTTGGTCAGTGCGCGCGCGCCGTCCCCGGCGTCGGCGACGGCCTCCTCGGCCGCCATGAGCCGCGTGAAGGCGTTCTTCCGCCAGACGTTGGCGGCGTTCTGCAGCAGCAGCTGCTGGGACTGGATGCGCTCGGACCGCATGGAGTTGATCACGAGCCAGCCCGTGATCGCAGCCAATCCCTCGCGTTGGGACGGCGGGCAGTTGGCCGCGAGGAGCTCACGGCCGATGAGCTCGCGGACCTCCGGGACGACGAAGAGGCAGATGGTGTGGCCGCGCTGGAGGCGGCGCATGCGCCACGCCCCCTGCACGAAGTCCCGCCACACCATGTCCTTCCCCAGGGTCTGCACCGCACGGGCGTTGAAGGTCGACAGGAATGGCAGGTCGGTCCCGGTGGTGTGGATCTGGTCGTACAGCGCAAAGAGCTCGGTTGGCTTGATGCCACACTGTTCAATCTCCACGACTCGCGCGGTCGCCCGGACGTAAACCTGAGGGCAGGTGCAGGTATGAGCAGGGCCTGAGGGTGGGTATGGGTGTGGGCAGGGCCTGAGGGTGGGTATGGGTGTGGGCAGGGCCTGAGGGGGGGGTATGGGTGTGGGCAGGGCCTGAGGGTGGGTACGGGTGTCGGCAGGGCCTGATTATTGGATTTGGATTTGGTGGCCGGTCTTAAGGCCCACAGGACGCCTTGGGGGAGCTCGATGGTATCCACGACAACGCTGCATATCGACCGGCCATGACGAACCTTCCCCCACACGCGACCCCGGGCGCCTCCCGGTCCATCCGACGCAGGGCCACGCCCTGCTCGGCCCGCGGGGCGACCTGGTACCCGCCTTGGACCCCACCCCAGCATCCTCTCTAGAGCTGCTGGCCCGCCCACTCCCTGACCTGGCCGCACCCTGTTTCGCTGGTGTGGGGACAGGCTCAAGGGAGGAGGGGGTCCACGGCTGCGCCGCACCCTTGCCTGAACATCCCTCCGCGGTGGCCATTCGCCGCCGGGGCCAATGCCGCACCTGTTTCTTGGGCCCCTACCGGAGGTTCGCCCAAGATGTTTCGGAAATGCCTGCCTGCCCCGCCCTCATTGCACCCCTTCGCTCCTGTGCGGCCCCAGGCCGGCGCCGGCCGCCCCGCTCGGGACTGACCGGCACCACCCGCGTTGTCTGCCCCGGCAGGCCGCTGGCCGACGCTCGGCAGTCCGCCCCGCACGCCCGTTCCTCTCAATCCCCGTTGACCAGCTCACCACGCGCACCGCGTCCCCCCGCTCGGCCCTCCTCCCTGGCACATGCACGGACGCCGCTGTGTCATGTTGGTGCGCTTCGAGTTCGTTGGCTGTCTTTGGACCCGAGGGTGGGTGCAGGTGTGGGCAGGGCCCGCCCCGACGTACGCTTGTATCTGTGTTCCTGTTCGGACATGTACCCCCGCTTTTCCCCGGCTCACCACTGCGTTTCCTCTGCCATGCCCCAACCATCGCACACCCACACTTGTACTGCCTGCGACAGACGCAATTTAGCACCCGCTTCTCATATGCCTCGCGCCCTGCCCACACCCGTACCCACCCTCAGGCCCTGCCCACACCCATACCCACGGACGATGGGTCCGGTCAGGAACATGGAGGGGGGGGTGCACGGGGACGCACCATCTTGCGATCGTTGTCATCCAGGAAGACCACTCCGCTGCACCACTCGAGCCCGGCCTTCAGCAGGAACGCCGCCACCTCGGCGTTCGACATGCCGGTGATGAGGGCGCCAGTGTCAATGAGAGCCGAGTACCGCGTCTCCACGGGCTCTTGCGCCACCTTCTCCAGCAACGACCGGACGCTCCAGCCCTCCGCGATGTGGTCAATCGACACGATGCTGGGGTCCGTCATCGCCGAGAGCATCAGCCCGTCCGCGCCCTCCTCGTACCGGGTCTCGCCCATCTCGAGCGGCAGCAGTGCGGACGGGGTGCCGGAGAACCCGATCCTCTTCTTGAACAAGATGTCACCACCGATCTCCTGCCCGGACGCCGAGATCTTCACCTGCAACACCAGCGGCAGTACCACCACCACCACCACCACCACCACCACCACCACCACCACCACCACCACCACCACCACCACCACCACCACCACCAACAGCACCACCAACAGCACCAGCACCAGCACCAGCACTAACAGAACCAGCGCCAGCACCAACAGCAGCAAGCGGCAGCAGCACTAGCCAGCACCACCACAACAACAACAGCAAACAACATCCACCACCACAAATTTTTCACCTGCTGGTAGCGCAGGAACGTGGGGAATATCATCTCCTTCAGGTAGTAGTCCACAACCCGCGTCGATTTTCGGAGCACCTTGTAAAGCCTCTGCATCTGTTCCTCGTCGGACTGCTTCAACAGCTTGAGCGGCACCACCTCATCGTCGCGGTATTCAGCGGCCGCCGTGCCGTCCGCGTTGTCCTCATCACCCTTGCCCCTGATCTTCATGCCGCAGTTCTCCACCCACTCCTCGTACAGCTTGTTGGCCCGACGGTCCCGCATTGGCCCCACTTCTTTCGCGAGCTGGGCGCAGACCTCAGCGATAATCTCCGTAAAATCCTCGTACCGCAGGCCTGAGTAGCGGTACGCGAGGAAAGTGAGCGCGATGACGACGTCCGGGTGCGCAAACTCGGAAGACCGCGATGGGACGTCCTTGGAGACAAACGGGATCGCGAGCTTCCACCGGGTCCGCGGCATCGCTGGATCCCAGGCCATCGCACGGTCCTTGTCCTCTTTGGTCATGATCCCGAAGGTGACACGGTCGATCTTCTGGAGCGCGTGCGACGCGAAGGCGTCAAGCCAGTCCGTGCACATGTTCAGCAGCTTGGCGTACTTCCGCACCTTCGCGGCATCGACCCCACCGACGCCGTTTGTGATCCCCTCCGCACAGCGGTCTGCGACGAGGAACTTGTTGTCGAGCACTTCCCGCAGCGCCCGGCCCCCGAGCACCGCAGGATCGAAGTGCTGCTGCTCGAGCCAGCAAACCGCGATGTCGGCCAGAATCGGCCGGAGCACCTCCTCGTAGAAGTCTGCGTCCAGAAGCACCAGATGCGGGACCTGCTGCAGCGCCCGGCGGTCGTACCCGGTGCGAAGGGCCTTCGCGAGGGTCCGGACCAGCGCGGTGATCACCTCGGAGTCCTTTGCCAGTGGGATGGTGGCGTGGACGTCGGCGTCTTGGAGGGAGGGGTCGAGGGCACAGCGGTCAGCGCAAAGCAGAATGTCAAACAGAAACACGGGGAAATTCCAACGGTGCGGCGAGAAGTCGAGGTCGAACTTGGCGCCGACGGGGAAATTGAGCTCGGACCTGGGTGAGGGGGGGGGGGGGGGGGGCAGAAGCGGGTCGATTTCGGCGCATGCAAAGGCATGGCGGCAGGGGCAGACGGCAGGTGTCGAACGGGAAGCGCAGATGGATGCATGCAATTTGGGGGGGTGGGGCTGAGATGTATTTGAGACCCAGAATTTGAGACAACACCCACTCCCTGCACCGAAATTGTTGGTGAACATGAACTCTAATGAAAG